>BCKZ01000001.1:292612-868930 GCA_001600815.1 Alloascoidea hylecoeti
CCTTGAATTCTCGTGGTCCATCACTCAGATTCGGTAAGGCACATTTATACAATAACTACTACAATGGCATGAGTGACTGTATCAACGTTAGAAAGAGTGCACAAGCCTTAGTTGAAAATAATGTTTTCGTCGATGCTGACAAACCATTATACTCTGTTGATGGTACTGGTAAAGCAGTTGCCTCAGGAAACGACTTTGGCAGTGGTTCAAATGCTATTACTTCCACTGGCTCTATGACTGTCTCTTATAGTTATACAAAGATTGCTGCTAGCAAGGTCAGCTCTACTGTTTCTAGTAGTGCTGGTGCAAAACTTTCCTTCTAATCTCTTGTTTAATGCTAAGATTCGATATGATTAACGTCAATTTAAAACAATCTATAGATATCTATAGAATTTATTTATGAAACTTTAAAATTTTAAATTAAATATTCTCGATATAGCTGCAGTTCTATATAAAATCAAATATAAGTTAGGTTTGCTTGAATAACATGTAATAAATTTGTAGTTTCCAATTTGTAAGAAAGTATTAAAAATGGTATTAGGCTCTTCATTTTACCGACTGGCACAGACCAAGAAGCCCAGGTATTCTTGCTTTGGACCACTAAAGAGGAGGCTGAAAAGTATCTACAACAAGCTAGTAACAACTGCTACCAACCATCGGGCGGTTCCAAAAAGGATGATATTATCAAAGTTTGGAGAGGTTTGGATAGGTAATGAAGAGTTAGAAGTATCCAAAAAAATCGAGTGAAACCCCATTTAATATGTGGATTTACTTGAAAAATATACCAGTAAACTATCGATTTTGTAAAAGAAATTTACGAAACATGGTTATATGCATATATATATGCATCTGTATGTGATATCTGACGATGATTTCCGCATTTGGACAAACATCTTCAGGAAACCTTATTAGCTCAAATTTCCACAGAAAAAAGTAGATTTCAGGCTTCTAATAGGGGAAAAACACTAATCAAACACAATCATCTGGAGATAACCAATTGTATTGAAAAGTAGCTAGACCACAACATAAATGATGAAGCATAACATATTATACATTCATTATTATCTACTTAATATATATCATATAACATAAATGATACCTCTATTATTAAGATAATGAATACACATGAGGCTCTACCTGTATAAGGTTATAAAGCTTAAATTTATAATCAATATATATACAGAATATAGATGAACATATACACTGTTTACCATAAGAAAACGACATTTTTATTATCATTAATGTCTGAATCAAATACAAGGGATAATTCTACTGGAGACATTATTTTTGCTCGAATGGCTCAAACAACACAAAAACTATTGGAAATCATTAAACTAGCAAGACAGGCACAGGAAGCAGAGAATGAAGCTGTAAAGGGCTCTTTAAATAAATTTAATCAACATAGAACAGACACATCTGATGAAGCATCACAACTCAAAAGTTTTCCACGTCTGTCTTTGAAACACAATAATTTTAAGGCATGGAATTCTTCCCTCATTGATTTTGTATCTTTGATAAACGGTGTTATTGATGAGAAACAGACAGATTTTGTTTATGGCACATCTGGTTCATTCAGGGACTTCATGTCAAAGGATGACTTGGCTATACATGAAAAGGTGATGAATATACTTCTGGAGTCAATCTCACCAGATTTGATGGTGTTTATTGACACTAAAGGTGGTATACTGTCATTGTACAAACAGTTGAAGAGTGCAGTAAGGGAAAAAGTGGCTGTTACTTCTTCATTCAAGGAACTAAATGATTCAAAATTGCGATACAGAAGGAGGAGTATCCGTACTTAAGTTTATGGCTATTTTTTAAGTGGCAGTTTATCAGGATTGAAGGCTTTAACCAAAAAGACAAATAAATATAGGACATGGCTGTTCGAGATTGTATTATATCTAACAACAATAATAATTAATGGGTTTCAAAAGATTGAAAAATGTACTATAAACTTTACAGCTGGGTACAGTCTAAAGTAACGCTTTTGTTGCGGATCATCACTCTAAATAAATAATACAACCAGATATTCCAATTGAGTACTCCAAACCGTGAATTCTAGAGATCTTATCAAGATAAGCGCTTGTAATTAATTAGGCATTTAAAAAACGTGAACCAAATAAAGACAATATAAATATCAATTCAATAAATAATAAAATATATACAAACTTTTTTGTTATTATGGTCATGTTTTTTTTTTATATTGTATTTTTTATATTATGTATTTGTACAAGAAGAAAAGAAGTGTATCCTAAACATTTAAACCATTAGATATAGACATAAAAAAACAAAAAGTTCAAAACGTTATACTGTGTCTGTGTTTTTAGTAATCAAAAAAAGAGAAAAAAATAGAAAATAATAGAAAAAAAATGTTGATCAATAAATTAAGAAATAAAATAATAACAAAAATAAATCCTAGCTTTTTGATATCAATAATAACAAACAACGACCATTTTTAACAAATATGTAAATAGAAAAAGATAAAAAACGTAGTAGTTATTATTCTTTCGAATCATAATAAGCGTTTATAATAATAAGTAATAATTTCCAGCGAAAATTACTTATTTTTGGTATTGACCGTGGCTATACGTATATAAAGCATCACCCATAATTCTTATTTAATTTTATAATCAATAATATTCTTCATACTTACCATTCCTTCATCACTCCATTAATTTTAACCTTATTTATTTCATGTTATTCATTCACATTGAATAACTTCATAAATTAAACAAGTTTCTTTAGATTTTTTAAATTCCATTGCATATTCATAAATATTTTTACCTAATCTTTCAAATTCTTCCCAATTAATTTTTTTAATTAAAATTTTTTTACCTTTTTTTTCAACCATTGTTGTATTTATAATTTCGTCATAAATTATTTCATTATTGAAATCATTTTCAATAATTAATCTTTTTAAAAATGGTAAATTCATTGCAAATATTGATAATTGTGCAAAACAATCACATTCAATCATTTTCGCTTTTAAAACTTTTTCATTTAAATTTCCATTTCCACTTCCATTTCCATTTTCAGTGTTATTATTTTGAGAATTATCATAATTAATATCAAAATCACTATTATAATCATCACCATTATAAATATTTATTTCATCATCTTCATCTTCAAATTTATAAAGTGTTAATTTTTGTTTTGAAACAACAATTAATTCTTCATTTAATTTTAATTGTTGTTGAAGAGTAACAGGTCTTGAAATAATTGATGGAGAAGTATCATCTAATTTTGATTTTCTAAAACTATTTGTATTTGAATTTGAACTTGTATTAGGAGAAGAAACAATAGATCTTGCCATAAACCTTGATTGTTGTTGTTGTTGTTGTAATTGTCTTGAATCAAAACTATTTGTATTTGTATTTGTATTTGATGATTGTATTGATGGTACATAAATACTACCAGCTTTTATAGAACCATTTAAAACAGTTGTTAAATTATTATCAATTATATTTAAATTGAAATCATTATTTATATTTGTTGTTAATTTTTGAATATGACTAAAATATTTCAATAAATTATCTGCTTGTCTTGATGATGAACATCTAATCATTGTCATTTCAAAATTTTTATCATTTGTAGCGGTTGTTGTTGTTAATAAATTTGAATTTATTTTTAAAAACTTTAATTGTATATCAACTGCATTACTTTTCCTAAAAGTAACATTATTAATATTAAATGATAATAGTGGTTCAAATTCATCATCATTATCATTCTCTTTTTCATTCTTATTTGAATTTTTATTTTTATTTTTAATAATTGTTTTATTATTTTCAGCATCATAAACATTAACAATTCCATATAATCCATTAATAAAACAAACATCAATTTTTAAATCTTCATCACTTAATTTATCCCATTTATTATTAAGATTATTCCAAATTGAAACAGATGCTTTTTGTGTATATAAAACATTATCAACTTGACCAATAAATGAATTTGTTTCTTCAATTTCATCTTCATCTGATTGTTGTTCTTGACATAATGATGAATGGTTTTTATTTTTATTTTCATCATTATTATTATTAATGAATGAATCATTAAAATCATTATTTTTAATAATATCTTCATTTATTGTTCTAGGTATATCAATAGCACTTTCAAATAAATCAAATTCAAATTGTGACTTCGACTTCGACTTTAATTCATTAACATTTTTATGAATTGATATTTTACTACCTATCTGATTTGATTCATAATATACATTCTTATTATTTTCATTATCATCTTCATTAATAACATTATAATCAACATGTTTTGAATAATTTGGAAATGAAAGTGCAGATTTATAAATATAATTATTATTATTATCATAGTCTTCATCATCTGTATCATTTAAAAAACTATGATCTGAATTTTCATTTTCAATTTCATCATCTGTATCAGATTCAAAATTTGCAATTAATGATAATGATTGAGTTCCTTTATCTGTTGTCATTATTTTATTTTTTTGTAAATCAATTGATGGGTTTCTATCAGTATTAATTGATACATGTTGTAATTGAGAAGGTCTTCTACTTTGAAAATTTGAATTTGTTGTTGTTGTTGCTGCTGCTTCTTTTGCAATTCTTGATTTAATTGATCCCATTGAATTAAAATCACTTGAAAATGATCTTAATCTTGATGCAGGAACAGATAAAGAAGGAGGTATCATTGAACTTCCTTCCTGCTTTGGAGTTAAAGGTAAAGCTTTTTCTCTATTAATCTTAACATTAATATTATTATTAACATTATTATTAACATTAACATTACTATTAACATGACTATTATTTCTAATTTCATAATCATCATCTTTTAATATAAAAGTATCACTTGAAAAAGGAGATTTAAATCGAATTGTTGAATTGGTTGAATTAATACCATTTGGTGTAACAGTTTCCATTGATGTTATAGTTGTATTACTCATTATAATACTTCTATTATTAATACCACTACCATTACGTGATGAATCATTATTATTTTTGTTAATTATTGAATTTAATAATTCTTGTTGTTTTGTTGTTGGTGTTATAATATGTGTTGTATTTGGCCTTGTATACATTAATATTGAATTTTTTGAATTTAAATTATTATTATATGATGATATTTGTTGTTGTTTTGAAAGTTGAGGTTGTAATTGTAATTGTGGTTGATTTGACCATTGTAATAAATCAACACTTTTTGAATGTAATGGTTTCGAATAAATTTGACCTTTTGAATTTAAATTAAATCTTTTTGAAATTGAAATATCTGAATCAATTGGATTTGAATATCCAATTTCCAATTCATTTTTACTATTGTTTTTATTTTTAATTTGAGTTTGAGTTTGAATTGTTGATTTATTATTAATTTCTAAAATTGTTTCATCTTTTTGTTCAAAATCAAACCCATCAAAATCAGAATCTGATTCAATATCATTTAATCCAATTCCAAAATCAGTTTCTGAATCAGAATCATAAATTAAATCAGAATTATTTTTTGATGATGATGAAGATGATGATTCTGATGATGAAAATTGTGATTGAATTTGTGGTTTAACTTCATTATTTTTTGATTGTTTACTTGAAATTAGATTTAAATTTAAATCAAATAATGGACTTTTTTTAGTACTTGTATAAATCTCTTGATTTGAAATATGATTATATGAATTTTGAATTGATAATGATCTTGTTCTTTCAATTTTATAATTATCTTTGAAATTATTAATTATTGGAATTGCAGGAGTCGTTTGATATTTATCTCGATTTTTATCATTATTAATTTTATCATTAATTTTATCTTTATTTTTATTTTTATCAATTATTGGTTTTGAAAAATATCCTTTAAATCTTAAAAATGGAGATTTTGATGATGATTTTAAAGATTTTTCATTTATATTTGTTGATGATGAATTTAAATTTGGTGGATTAAATATAAATTTTGATTTTGGTTGTGATATTAATGAATCATTTTTTTCATTCAAATTTGATAAATTTGATGAATCTCTTTTATTTTCTTTTTCATTCTTACTTGTTTTATTATCTTTATCATTTTTATTTGTTTTTGAAATTGATGATCTTAATTTTGAAGTAGAAAATAAAGATTTTCTTTTATTTGATGAAGAATTTGAATTTGAAGAACTTGAAGATTTTTTATTTATAATTGGAATTGATAAATTTTTGGAATTTCCATTGCTATATGATTGATTTTCTTCAAATGATGTATTATCAGTACTATTATCCATTGAATTATTTGAATTTGAATTACTACAACTACTTTCAGCTTCACCCAATGAACTATCATCAATTATATCTAATTTTTTAAAAGTTGTTGATTTTCTTAATGATGATGTTGATGTTGATGAAGGTAAATCTGAATTCCTATTTAAATTTTCATTTGTATTGTCAATTTCTTGTTCATTTGTGGGTTTTGGAAAAGATATACCTAATCCATCATAATGTATTAAATCATTATATTTTGATAATTTATTTGATGGAAATAAACGAATTAATATACTTTTCCAATTATCAAATTGTTCTTTTATTGGACATGATAAAATTAATATTTGATCATCATTATAATGATTTTTAAAAGTAATTGTATAATAAGAATTTTTAAAATTATAATTTATATTTTTTGTTAATTCATTTAATTCATCAATTTCGTTTTCATTTGAATTTAAATGTTTTTCATAAATTTTTGATAGATGTAATTCATGTTTTTTAATAGGTGGAAATAGTAAAGTTCTACCTAATTTTAAATCATTATCATTATTAACTTTACAAATTGTTAATGAATTATCATTTAAATAAAATATTTCAACTAATATTTTATTATATTTTAAAATTTTTGAATTATTTAAAATCATTGTAAAATGAAAATAATCTCTTTTAATTGTATTAATTAATTCAAAATTTGAACAAACATTTTTGAAAGTTATTAAATCTTCAACTTGATTAAAATAAATTTTATTTAAATCAATATATCGACGTTCTGAATCTGATTTATTTCTTGCTTTTGTTACTAAATCATTAAAATTTGTTGTTATTTTTAAAAGCTGTTGATTTGAATTTTCAATTTCTTGTAACTTCTAAATAATTCATAAAATTAAATATTAATAAATATTCATAAAAATATAAAATAATATATAGTAAATGAATATGAACAACTTACATTTAAAAGCTTTGAAATGTATATTATTCTAACAAGAGGTCTCTTTGCAAGATGTATAAATTGTTCAGGGTCATCTATATCATAAGAATATGCATCGATATAATTATTATAAAGGGGTAAGGCTTTTTGGCACTAAAAAAAATAGAAGAGCGAGAACCATTCAAACGTTAATATTTCTTCAGATTTTAGTAGAAGTTAAAATATTTTAATGACATACCCATTCTATGAAATTGGTAGAATTCTTCCAGTTTGTCAATTTGGATAAAAGATCATGTAGAGAGATGATTGGATCGATTCGGTTCAGCAAGGATGCATTTGAAGTGTTTGATATTAAAAAAGATTTGAGGTTTGATAAATGAGTGATATAAACGGAATCTGAAGAACGAAGATCAGACATGAGGAGATCCAGAGACACGGGTCCGAATCGGGAGCTCCTCAGGGAATTTGTAGAGGAGCGGAAGATGTGCGGATGTGGTGAAGACATGTTTTGGAGGTTTTGGGAGAAAAGAAGAGAATGGGAGATTTTATAATTATTAGCATCGGCTGGCAGTTCTGTTTTGTTTCCAAGACAATGCAGAAATTATAATAAACCGCGTTTTTTAGCTTTTTGAACTCTAATTGCGCGGTCACGTGTGCGGAGGTCACCTGACCGGGGTATCAATTTCAAACCATCAGCTCAGTTATCGATATCTACAAACATGTCTGACGATGATTTTTTGATGTCCGATGAGGAAGGAGGCGTATGTTGTTTCTATGTGACTATGTGGGGTCCATCTAACCAGCTCGAACAGTACAGCGACTTCATTTATGATGATGAAGATGATGAGGAAATGGTGGAAGATGAAGTGAATTTGGTATGTTTGATACTTCATTATGTCCTAATTGAAATACTAATGATGTCATATAGGATAATAGATACTATAATGCAAAAGGTATGACACTTTCATTCATATGGTTGGTACAATTCATTAACTGTGTGTATCTAGCACTAAAGGAAGATGATCCTGAAGGGGCTTTTGAAGGTTTCTTATCTATTATTGAAACTGAGGATGGAAAAGGAGAGTGGTATGTTTGCTCCTCAGTTCAACACATTTGAATTTGAATTTTGTAACTAACTTTTAAAGGGGTTTTAAATGTTTGAAACAAATTATAAAGCTATCTTTTAATCAAAAACAAAATGATCGTGTCCTTAAATATTTTGAAAAATTATTAACTTATTTACCAAATGTTTCATATAATTATGGTGAAGATTCATTAAATCGAATTTTAGAATATATTGGTAATAGCAAAGATACAAAACTTTTAACAAAAGTTTTTGATTTAGCTGTAACAGCCCTCGAATCATCAAAAAATGAAAGACTATTATTAAAGTCAAAATTAAGAAGAGCATCATTATTAGTTGAAAATAATGATTTTGAAAAAGCCGAAATTTCATTAATTGAATTACATAAAATTTGTGAAGATGATATATTAAATCCTTCAAAAGGTACTTATTTATTAGAAGTTTTTGCAACTGAAATTGATTTATACACAAGAACAAATAATTTTAAAAAATTGAAAAATTTATATGATAAATCATTAACTGTTGATTCTGCAATTCCACATCCAAAAATAATGGCAATTATTAGAGAATGTGGTGGGAAAATTTATATGAGAGAAAAAAATTATAATAAAGCTTTTGAAGAATTTTTTGAAAGTTTTAAAAATTATGATGAAGCTGGTTCATTAGAAAGAATTAATATTTTAAAATATATAGTTTTATCATCAATTTTATCAGAAACTGAGATTAATCCATTTGAAAGTCAAGAAATTAGACCATATAAAAAAAATCCAAAAATTATACCAATGACAAGCTTAGTTGATTCATTTCAAAGAAAAAATATTGATGATTTTAATAATGTTTTAAAAAAATATCATGATGAAATATTTGCTGATGATTTTATAAAAAGTTTTATTGATGAAATTACAATAGTTATTAGATCTCAAGCTTTTATTAAAATTTTAAAACCTTATAAAAGAGTTTCTTTAACATTTTTAGCTGATTCTCTTGGTGATGATGTTACAATTGATGATGTTCAACATTTATTAATTATGTTAACTGTTGAAGGAAGATTAAGTAATTGGAGAATTGATTTAATTGATGGTTATCTTGAATATAATGATGAATATTCTGTTGGAATTTTATCTTCAAAATCAGATTTTAATAATCAAGAAAATAGTGTTGAAACTTTAAAAAGAATTGAAGCATCTTGGTCTAGAAAATTCCAAACTTCAACTTCAAATGATACTTTAAATGATTTTGCTCCAACTAGTCCTGAAGTTTCGGAATTCACTGTTAATTCTAATGCTTCTCCATCATCTCAACATCAAATTCAAAGACCTCCTTTATATCCATTAAATGAACAATCTGAATCAGAAGCTACTTCATCAACAGTTAGTCCAAATGCATTACCAGCAGATAATGAAAATAGCGTTGATGAAGATGGTGATGAAATAATGGATATACATTCCCATACCCAGTATGATTCAGCTTCAAATTCACCAAGACCATCACTTAAAACTCCATTATCATCAACTTCAACAAATAAGATAAACAAATCAATCTTTGATAAAGTATCATCATCATCAACAACAACACAACAACAAGACAAAAAACTTAAAATTGGTGGTGATACTTCAGTTTTTATATCAACTTATAAATCCCTAATTTCTTCAATTTCAGTTCAAAAAATTGATAAATTAAGTCAAAAAGAACAAGTTGAAATTGAACAAAAATTAAAACAAAATAGTATTGTTTTAGTTAATTCTCAAAGTTCAAGTCAATTACAACAACAACAAAAACAATTAGAACAACAACAAAGACAAGAACAAAAATCTACCACTAATAATAATAATACAGATAATGATTCTGATATTCATAATGATGAAATAATTGATCCTTTAAATCGTACTGAATTATTAATTAATTGGACAAATAAAATTAATAAATTAACAGATCAAGTTTGTGAATTGGGAACTGATCCATTATTGAAACGTATAAGTCAAATGAAGCTGAAGAATTCACCAGTAAGAGTATGAATCTTAGCATATATTATTCAGGATAGGTATATAAGAATTATGAAGTGAATTTCGATGTGTTAATTAATAGTGCTGTAGCTATTTTGTATTATAACCCAAGTTTACTATTATTGCTAGATGACATAATCAACGAAACAGAGATCTAAGAGACAATTTTAATTACATAACTCAATGAGTGTGAACTTCTGTTTTCGGCTTTAACTTGGAATTTTATGTAAGTATGGAAATCTTTTGTAGAGTGATTATGATTGCATATTTTCTTGCTGTTCTTCTTTATATGTATTGTGTTCAAATTCTACGAGTCTCAATGTTAGTGTATACCGTGTATACTATCTACTACTGCCTTCTATTAGGAACTGAATCACCTATTATAAACGCCAAACCTCTCTCAATGTTACTTTATTATTTTACATAATTGACTCTTTGGAATGTACCACAATTGTATATCCTTGGCGCCGAGATATCACTCTCCTACTTTAATATTCTTTTTATAGTTTATACATTGGATCATAAAAGAGATCTTAATTACAAAAATAAGAATAGGAGTATATTCAAAACTAGTGTATAGAACAATTGCAATTACTTACACGTGATCTGGATTCTCAGGGAGGAGAAAAAATAAATGACACGGACAGGAATTGAACCTGCAACCCTTCGATTACAACCGTTAACTGGAGTCGAAAGCTCTACCATTGAGCCACCGCATCATTTCACAAAAATGCATACTAATACTATGTCTATTTTCTTGTCCGTGAATAGGATTTCTCGCTTGTCCCTCCTGATTTTTATTCTAAAAAACAAATTCCTGCTTTTTCTCCCTGACTATTGCAATCAAAAAACCTTTTCCAGTATAATTTACTTTTTCTAGTGTTTTTTTTTTCATTTGTATATTTCTTTTTCCTATGAGAAGTCGTCCATTTTGAATCCTGAAGATACAGGTGTGCTGGAAATTAAATATAAAGAAACACAAGAGAAGACAATGATACCTATACGACAAAAAGTGAGAAGGTGGAACCAATTGAGATCCGAAGTGAGAAAGATATATAGAGATGTAGGAACCCCAAAATGAAGAAATAACCAGTTTGGATAACTCAAATCTCAAAATTAATTACATTAGCAAACGCATTAAAGCAAAAGACACTAGAGTTCCACTTAAATTGAAAGCTGAGAAGGGTATATAGAGGGTGCACTATTATGAGCCGCACTGAAAACAATTAGACCAGAGTAACAATAGATATACATGTATTAATGATAAAATTTAAAGAAATGTATGTAATAATTAACCATCAATCAAGGCTAAGTATTTAAGAATCGTTTCAATCGGCCATAGGCAGCTAATTACAACCATATGTGGTTCTAGAAGATTCCCTGGTCAAGTTCTTATACAATTATAATGGGTTTCATTAAAATAAACTTAATAGAAGTCCCAACCTATTACAATTAATATTAATTATAAGAAGCTCAACATTTGGAGAACAATTTAGTAGCGCATTACCCCAAAATACTAAATATAAGCCCCTACGTCTTGAAGACGCTGAAGACGCAATTCAGCACTTAAATCAAGAATTTTCTGTTCTCGAGAGTACCAGTGAGGGTAGTTTCGCTATCTTATCAGTCATTTTGAACGTAGTGATTAAATTCTATAATTCTTAGTATAGAATACTATAGACCAGGGCACGACCTCCATGTAGCCTTGAGCCGGCGATTATCTGATTGTCGAACTAGTTGATTAAGAGAAACTAACTAATATATATATATATATATCTTAAACTAAAATTTTATTAATCATATAAATAGGTAGGTTACCTTACTATGGGGTACAATATGCTTTGAAATTAACAATAATGATTAAATTAGTTCGTGTATAATCAATATTAATCTGAAGTTGAAGGTTTATGAGTTTTAGTATAAATATTAGAATTTGAAAATGTTATGATTGAATAATATTATTCCAACTTTATACTTATATGTTATGAATATTTTTTGAGTATGTTACCAACTTCTATAAATCGAGAAACTTTAATGTTTATCTTTCTCGGACTGATCATTTTCCAATTTACCGCTCTCCAATTGAGCATTCTCCGATTGACCAATTTTAGCATGAGCATCAGCCCGATGTTTTTCTCTGGCTTCAAATACAGTTTCCCATACTGGTCCACCTGTAAGCGCTTTTATCCATTTGATCTCTAAACTATATGGTCCATGCTGTCTATCTAATATTCCAACTCCTATGGTTTTTATATAACGTCTCTCTAATACTGCTTGTTCTTCAACATTACCCAAACTTGTAAGTACAAATGTATCTATTGGAATAAGAACAGTCTCCCATTCACCTGGAGTTGATAAAAATAATCTATGTTGATAAATATCGTAAGGTGTTCCAGATTGAGCTTGAATATTTACCATATATTTCCTTCTATCTCCTTTTACCCGTAACGCAATTTGAGTGTAGAATTGCAAATCTTCAAATATAAGTGAGCCTATAATAGGAAGCTTCTGTTGAACAGTTCTAAACATTGCATAACCAGATCTAGTAATATCAGGTCTTTTAGGTGGTAAATCAAGACTAAGCGTACCATGAAAATGACCTATCCCCTTTTCTTCATTTATATCCAAATTAACAGTACTAAACCCTCCTAGTTCTTTATCGCATCTTGTCAACATTCTAGATACTTCATTTGGTCTACTAAAATCCAAAAGAGTCTTTTTCAGAGGAACTTTAGATTGTTCAAATCCTATATTCATATAAAACAGTTAGAATCAATGAAAAAGTGGAACTATCACAAGAAAATAGCATACCCGCAGAAGCTAGAAGCTTGATATTTTTCAACACGTTCTTAAACATAATCAAACAATACCATTAATTTGTTATGGTGGTTTAGGGTTGATCCGGGTAAATCTCCACTCCAGATGATCTTAAACTTTCTTTAGGGTACAGCCCTATTTTAAAAAGCATGTATACATTCCTATTTGGGTATTATCCAGGTATATTCACCGTAAATATAATAATGTGTAAATATCAGACCGACATTACAGAAAGCCAATGCTAAAATCAAGTCCACCTTCTTGGTGTTTGATATTTCAACAACATTAATTCAACATGGCTAGAGGACCGTTAGTACCACCTACTTCAATAAATATTAAACTTACTAAATGTCGAGGGAGATATAACTTATTGCTAAGAATGACACACAAACTAAAATAAAAAGCTTTTTCACTTTATTATGAAATATTTAACGCAAACAAATATTAAGATCAAGATGTTTTTACAAAAAGAAACTCATACAGAGCCGAAAAAAAAAAAGACTGTTGATACCTCAATTTCCAACTTAGCATTTAATTTCTTCCTCACATTTTGTAGTTTGTTTTTCTTCAACAAACTATGTTTAAGCATACTAACGAATATTTTTGAAACTAATTAGAAAGAAGCATTTGAAGAGACTCGCGGCTCCATCCCACTGGATGCTTGACAAGCTATCTGGAACATATGCTCCAAAACCATCACCAGGTCCACACAAGCAGAGAGAATGTCTTCCTCTTGTTATCTTCATTAGAAACAGACTTAAGTATGCTTTGAACGGCCGTGAAGTCAATGCTATTCTTATGCAAAGACATGTTAAGGTCGATGGTAAAGTTAGAACTGACTCTACATACCCAGCTGGTTTTATGGATGTCATTTCTTTAGATGCTACCAAAGAACACTTCAGATTGGTTTTCGATATCAAGGGAAGATTTGCTGTTCATCGTATTAGTGCTGATGAAGCTTCTTACAAACTTGGTAAAGTTAAGAGAGTCCAACTTGGAAAGAAGGGAATTCCATACCTTGTCACACATGATGGTAGAACCATCCGTTACCCAGATCCTCAAATCAAGGTTAACGACACTGTCAAGATTGATTTAGCCTCAGGTAAAATCACCGATTTCATCAAGTTTGATACTGGTAGACTCGTCTACATTACCGGTGGTCACAATTTGGGACGTATTGGTACTATTACCCACCGTGAACGTCATGAAGGTGGTTTTGATATTGTTCATGTTAAAGATTCTTTAGACAATAGTTTCGTTACACGTTTGTCTAACGTTTTCGTCATTGGACCTGAAGCTGGTAAACCATACATTTCATTACCAAAGGGCAAGGGTATTAAATTGTCTATTGCTGAGGAAAGAGACAGAAGAAGAAATGCTGCTTAAATACCGTACAGAATAATGGCACTTTAATTTAATTAAAAAACTCTTACTATATTTCGATTTCAAAATAATTGTAGATTGTGTTATTTCTCCCATTTATTGATTTGTAGTTCTAAATCAAGGAATATTTCCCCATATGCTGTATGTATATTTTTTGCAATTGTTACTAAGTGGTTTTATCAATTGTTACAGTAACTTGCAATTATATCAACACTACAAACACTATTACATTGGCTTCATATGATATTACTTGTTAATACTCTGACATGTTTTCTAATTCTTGGTAGTTCTATTGCAATGCGGAGATGTCCAGCTTGTCCAACTGGGTTGTTGTTACGAACTTAACTTTGGCGCTATAAATTTTTGAGCCGTCAATAGTCGTGCTGTATCAAGTATCGATTCATATAATACCAATCTCGATATATATATATCTTTACGGAGGTTTCAGACGTACTACTACATCAAATAATTGGCATGTGTTGAACATATTTAATGATAGATACCGTGATGGTTAATATATTGTTTCTTGTAAAGGAAAGCTTAATTAATTTGTTCCCTGCAACCTTAAAATGTACCTTATAAGAACTTCTCTTGCTCCTCATACCGCCTGTTTTCTTCTTTACTGTTCTTTTTAAGCAAATACTATCACTATGACTTCAAGGTAAATACAAATATTGAATGGGGTTATAACTAATAACGACTTAATTCAATGGGACTAACAAAATAATTGCCAGATATCGCGTTGAATGTATGTTTTTTTCAGACAAATCCCATTATGGTGATCTAATTATTCAATCATAAGATGCTCTCAAAACCCATAGAAGAGATGAATTTATCGAATGGATTAAAGGATTATTAGCAGTATGTATTTAGATCAATAAACATCAAAGCCTTGAAGTAGAATGATGAATGAATAACATCTTATAATAGGTTCCATTTGTGTTACATGCTGGAAGAGGTA
The DNA here is from genome assembly GCA_001600815.1 of Alloascoidea hylecoeti. Classification (NCBI taxonomy): domain Eukaryota; kingdom Fungi; phylum Ascomycota; class Alloascoideomycetes; order Alloascoideales; family Alloascoideaceae; genus Alloascoidea; species Alloascoidea hylecoeti. Next base: position 307,983 of record BCKZ01000001.1, read on the forward strand.
CAGGTGTCCTTCGTACCATTAGTGAGGCAGCAAAAGTATCAGCAGATGCTAGAAGAAGATATGCTGAGATATTCTATGATGTTGAAAAATTTATTGAAGGCCACAGTAAGTGAGATTTTACTTTTCATAAATGTTGCAAGATCTAATACATTAATGTTTTTAGTTGAACAAGAACAAAAAGGGGAACCATCAAGATTAAAACAACTCGTACCAACTGTTGGACAATTTTTTACAGAACTTCCTTTAGAAAGAGCATTTTATGCTGAAGATGAAAGGAGATCAATTTCATTAAGAAGATTAGTGAGCCCTAGTTTTAATGATATTAGAAATATTTTAAGTACTGCTCAAATTATGGCACTTGCTACAGCTAAGGAAAAATTAAAATTAATTACTTTTGATGGTGATGTCACTCTTGTAAGTAAATATTGGGTTTACAATTAAATAAGTTAATTATATTAACTTTTTCTTGTTTCTCTCTACTTTTAGTACGAAGATGGTGCCTCGATTACTGAAGATTCACCAATGGTTCCATTATTATTGAATCTATTGAAAGCAGATATCTATGTGGGAATCGTAACAGCAGTAAGTAAAAAAATTACATTTCACCTATCATTAATTTTAAAATGAAAACAATTTAATAATCGTAATTATTATATATAGGCGGGGTATTCTGAAGTTGATGGTAAACGATATACAGAAAGACTTTATGGATTAATCAAAGCAATTAGAGAGAGTCCAGATTTAACAGATGAACAGAGATCGAATTTGTTAATTATGGGCGGTGAAGCAAACTTTTTATTTAGATATTCAACTGAAGAACAGAGATTGGTTTACATAGAACCTGATCAATGGCTACTTAAAGAAATGGCAGATTGGGATCCACTTGATATCAATAGAATTCTTGATGTTGGTGAACAAACACTGAGTAACTTCATCAAGAATTTCAATATTCCAGCTACAATTGTCAGAAAAGAAAAATCTGTTGGTATGATTCCTTTACCAGGTAAGAGAATTATTCGTGAGCAATTGGAAGAAGTAGTCTTAAGTGTACAGAAAAGAGTGGAGAGATTAGATGCAGCCCAAAGAGTCCAATTCTGTGCTTTCAATGGTGGTAGAGATGTTTGGGTTGATGTTGGAGATAAGAAATTAGGAGTTCAAAGTCTTCAAAAATATTTAGGAGGTATTCCAGGAAGGTTAACTTTACACGTTGGTGATCAATTTGCAACTTTGGGAGCAAATGATTTTAAGGCTAGATTAGCGGCTTGTACAGTTTGGATTGCAAGTCCTCAAGAAACAGTTGTTGTTTTGGAAGATTTCTTAAAGTATTTAGAAGAATACGAATCAATTCGGCTTTAATTCGTATAGTAAATAATATATTAGCTTAATCATAGACTTATATTAGTGATCTTCTTACATCCCAAAAATACTTGATTGTAAAGTCAGTCATATAGGATAGATGGAGATCCTACTATCATCTTCACATATTCATAATATGCCCAAAACACGATGATGCAGATGTTACATCATGATATACCCCATGTATCATCATGTGAAATTCCTTAAAAGCAGTAACATTCGAACCTCAATTGCCACCGGAAATAACAAGACTCGAGGGCAATGATCTAAAATTCGGAGTCTTTTAAATAGGTGTATATAAGGTATCCAAGGATATCTGCTTCTATAGCCATGGATAATATGTATCTTTCATTAATGCTATATCTAAGCTATGATCTAAAAATTATATAAATGATCAGAAAGTATTACTTAATTATAGTTTATGATTGGTTTAAAACTCACTATCTAATTTTTTTTTTCATCATAGCAATGAATTGAAGCACACGTGTGACAAGTGGGATCCCACTAAAAAAAATTGCATGGAGGTTGAACCTCTTCGCAGCACCCATTTAAATTTCTGGTTAATCCACTTTTCTTCTTCTTCCACCTTTTTTTTTTTTATTCGGCCTTTATCTAATTTATAGACAATTGCCACTTTAACTATCATCACCACACTTTGTTTGTATACTGAATCTAAGTGTGATCCACTATTAAACATAGATGATAGACCCGTTTCTCTACCTATTGGGGTATGTATGCTTTGTTATCTCCCGCATCGCCCCATCCCCGCTAATCTTTAGTTTGCTTTGTTAATCTGAAACTAACCCAACGATTTTTATTATCAATAGGTTTATTATCTCAGTCGTTTTCCCCGTTTACGCCTCTTATAAGGCTCTCAAAGAAAATGATCAAGGCTTACTAAGACCATGGCTTATCTATTGGGTCGTCTTCTCCACTCTCACAGCAGCTGAATCCATTTTTGGTTTGGTTCTTCAATTTATTCCTTTTTATAGCTTTATACGCCTCTATGTACTCATCTGGTTGGTTTTGCCACAATCAAAAGGTGCGGTGTTTATATACACAAATTATTTGAAACCATATTTGGAAATTCATGAGCAACAAATTGAAGGTGGTATTGATGATTGGTACATTCTGGCTAGAGGTTACATCAAAGGAGGACTTGAAAAGGCCCTTAGTTTGATAAAGGAATTCATATTTAGTATTCCCGAAACATCAGATCATACTTCTTTCTTGGGAAAGTCTGCAGAACCTTCTCCAAATTTATCTAACTCTATCACCGATTCTATCTTATCTCAATTCAAAAACTCGGATGCAAAAACAGATATAAATACTGGCTTCCTTCAGAGCATTCTTTCTACCTTTAATGGTTTTAATTCCTCGAATGAAGCTTCATCTTCAAGTCCAGTGATCGATAGTAAACAATCTCAATTATTTGAGGCATCAAATTTGGCGGATGCTGCAGTCACAGCCATATCTTTAGCCTCTACTGTTTCTAAGGATTTATTCACTAAAGAAATTGTATCTGATGATGCAAGTGTTGAAAAGAATTTAGATAATCTCGAGTTCGACGTTGTTAAGCATGATGAAATACCCTCAACCATCAAGCGCAGTGGCGCGGAGATCAACGAATCTACAAATACTAGCTCCAGAAAACAATCATGGCGTGAATGGGCCTTAGGCTCATCTAAAACAGAAAAAGAAGATCAATAAAATTCTTAATTAAAAATTAACACATTTTTATTATTTTTATTTTATTATTTTTTATTTTGATTTCTATGCCTATGTTTATGTTTATGTTTATGTTTTCTTTTTTTTTTCACTAATATTTTTATATGGGTTCATTTCTTCTTGCCCTCTTTGTATGGTTTTATGCTTTCTCTCTTTTTTATTTATATGTTCTATCGCTTAATTTAGGGTATCTTTTTTTCTTTGGGGCCGATCTATGGGAGATTATGACGATGAATGACGGAATATTTAGGCTGATTTTTACTTTCTTTCGTAAGTTCATAACCAACAATAATCAATCGATTTTTGGTTTGTCATGATTTTTAAATTTTATAGATAGATCATGTCTATAATATTTTTCTTATTATATGCATAATATAATAATTTCTTTTATATTTATATGATCCTTGTTGTAATTATAACAATGGCACCTGTAAATCTACGTATCGTAAAGTTAACTGTAGTTTAAGCTATACCTGATTTCTGCGTCAAGAAGTTGGGATATATCAATTTTAACCTATTCTTGATCATTACAATCAATATTAGCTATCATTTTGAATAGCGGGTTTATTGATATTTTAATTGAAGGGTATTATCGCTAGGAGGGCTCAAACAAGATATCCTGAGGTGATCTAGTGAGACATCTGATCATTAAGACATACGCATTGTCTTATATGTATTTGTTAGAAGTTGGAACTCAATTGCAAATCATTAGATATTAGTTATATAAGATATTATAGAGAGAGGTATCATAGATAATGCAACAATAATTGATTGTCATATTATATACAAAATTCTTGCTGCCTGCTACAAGAATATAAAGCAAAATACAATGGCCGAATATATTATAAGGATCATATATGACATTATTAAACTACGGTTTTGTTAAGGTGTTACAAATGTAGTGATACTAAAGTGTTACATTGCTATTTCTAACTTTTGGAGGTACTATGTATAAATAACAATCATATACTGTACAAATAAGGTAAAAAACCTATTAGAGCTTCATTTCATACTCTTCCTTGTGCGTAGTTTTATAGAAATAACACCATATTTAGAACTACGTATGATAGAAGAAATTTATTGAAAAGAGACTGGCACTTCACTTTTGGATTTAAATATAACAGTCGAAGTACCACTGATTAATTAATGAACAGTACTAATCTACAGAACTTTAGATAATAATCCAATTATTTAACACTTGTCGCGGATATATGAATTCATACTGTATAATTGAAAGCCTTCAAAATCTCTGGATAGAGATTTCTCTTCAATTGCTATTACTGTGATCTTATCTAATTTAGTCTGAATCTGAATCTGTTTTCGGTTTAACCTTCATATAAGCCTAGTTACATATATCTACTATTATATCTAGTTCTTTGCAATTGAGGAATAATATATAGGTTCTATCTAGTTGATAGTTATATACACCCCGCACCCATTAATTGAAAAAGTGTACGGTATTATAGATGTATGTTTTGTTCGCATATTACAACACGATGGCAAAAAAATATGTATAAATTTAAAAGTTTTCTTTTGGAAATTCTTTCTTTAGATTTATTTGTTATATCTTTTTTTTTTCAATCGAGTGGTCCAAGCTAACAGGTAAACACTTACACATGTTGATTCTTAAAACCCTGTTATACCATCCATGGTAGTTGATCAATTAATATATCCATGCATTTTTAACTGCGCTTTCTTTTTTTATTCCAGTAACTTTATTTAATATAAATTTTCAGAAGAAAGATAATAAATCGTTAAATCTTACAATATATTAACATTAATTAAGCAATGTTATTTGCAAATTTTCTGATGACTCACTCGAATCTTTTGTTATTGTCATAATTGCAACTACGATGTTGTGACCCTCGCAAAGCATAAAAAAACACCCGCCCGATTAGGAATGGTTATAGTTATAATTAAATCTACAAAGGCTAGTATAAAATTAATTATTCTATTTTACTTGATACTCATCTGTTAATAAAAGTAACTGTTTAGATTGAGATGAAGTTTCAAATTACTGTGTGAAAAAATTACGTATCTTATTCAGACTCCTAAAAATAAATGGCAATATTATAACCAGCCACTAAATACTCTAGAAGGTCTTAAACTGTTTTTAAAGTACCTCATAATGTTCCGCAGATACTAGATATTATATTAGCTATAGTGTGCGTACCTAAAATGAAATTATAACTCTACTGTTTACTGGTGTTGACTTGGCACCGCTAACCATATAAACAGCTAGAAGGACCCTAAAGTCAATATTATCAATGATATCCTGATACATGAGGTCCCAACATTTTGAAAGAGACTTAAACATCAGCTCTTTCTTCATTGGGCGATGAACTTTTTGAGGAAATGGACTCAACATGGGTTCAAATGGGGTGAAGAAGGAGCAACAACTCTATCTCCTTGTCACAAAACCAATTCATCGCAATCACATCTTTATAGTTAAGTGTGTATCCTTTAAGAATACGATACCCTCAGGAATCTCATCAAAGACCTCTTCCAGAAGTTTCATGTACATTTCTTTTTTCTACTATTAGGATCACCAGTCACTCTATATTTAAAGTGCAACGCGGTCTCTTTTCCAAATTTCAGTTCATACCATAATATATACAGACCCAGACTTCTTCCCATCCAGAAAATGTCATTACATGCTGATTTATGTTTTTGCAGAATGGCGTTTGATATTCTACTGTTGAAATTAGAAGCCAGTTCCTCAAACGTATTCAAGGATAAAGCTTTTGAAAGGAATTTGATTTAAAGTATTTAGACTCTTTTGTTCAAGGGGGTGCTATGTTTGAAAAGTTGTTGGTGTATTTCTTTATAGTGAACTGCGCCTTCTACCAATATTGGGATACTGAGATGCAATTTTTAGTCAAATTACATATTTCAATTCGCTGATGACGACTACAAATGCCTTTTAAAATCAGAATAATAATTCCTGAAATCTTACTTAATGGAATTATGGAAGTCATTCTATGGTATACTTAAGAACACTTGAAGCACTAATTAATTAAAATATGAACTCTAAATAAATGGACTAGACAGTACTAATCAACAAAACTTTAGATAAGAATCTATTTATATGTGAATTCGTACCGTATAATTGAGAGTTTTTAATACGTGTAGATAGAGATCGTCACTCAATTGCAATTATTGTGATCTCATCTGATTTTAATGATTTGGTCTGGATCTGAATATGATTCAGATTTTATATAAGTTATATGTAGCGTCTAGTTCTTTGCAATTGAAAAGAAGAATTTAATTATAAGACTTATACCTGTATATCTAGCTAGCTGTGTAGCTATGTTAATTGAGAAAAGTGTACTGTATTACATGTAGAATATGGTGGCCAAAAAAATATGTATAAATTTAGAGCTTCTCCAGCTTGTCCGGTCCAACTAGTCCAGCTTGTCCGAGATGCCCGAGATGTACAACACTCCACTGCAGGTTCTACTTGACCAAGAGGTTCGATTTATAGTCAAATGATTATACCGAATATCGCATACTTAACTGATCATGATTTTTATTGCATATAAACATTCGGGAGAAAGAAAAGAAATCGTTAAATTTCGCAATATATTAATATTAACATTAATCAAGCATTTTATTTGCCAAGTTTCTGATAGCTTATTCGAACCTTTTGTAATTATTGCAACTACGATGTTGTGACCCCCACAAAACAATAAAAATATATACCATCTCAATAAGGAATCTTTATAGTTATAATTAATTTTACAAAGGTTACTATAATATCAATTATTCTATTTTATTTAATACTTATTTATTGATAAATAGCTGTTTACGTTGTGGCTGAAGTCTTGAATGCAGCTCTAATAAAATTGAACATGAAAGATGGATAATTAACGAGACCGGTCAAATAATTATAAGTTACAAGGTTAATAAGTAATAAGTATATATAAGATATATGGTTACTACTCTTATAAATACCAAAAGGAAATAATGAACCTCAGATAGTTAACGTTACTAAATAAGCACATATATATTTATGAAATATCTATATAATTGAATGTACTTATAACCAGGAAAAGAATAATGATGTGAATTATATATCAGTTTTATTTACAAATGATGTACGTACCATTATTGATTAATATTCATATTTGCAAAAATAATGGTTCCATTTCATATCATCAGGTATATACTAGAACCATTATATAATTTATCTTTAGATTCTATTTTGCTTCTTTATCTTTTATGTATCTCATAATAATAGCATTTTTAACTTCACTCTGAACATTTCTATCATGTGAACTGAGTTTATTTTTTAATTGTCTTTTAACTTTTTCAGGAATAAATGGTTCTGGTGCTGCAACATAAGGACCCAAGGCACCATCGAAACTTGAAGGTGGTTTTAAAAGATCAGAACCTATTCTTTGTACATCAGAAGCATATTTTCGTAATTCTTTACCTTTTCCAACACCCCATGGTGATAAATCTTCTGGTTCTTCAGGCCATATGAATGGATGCTCCATTTCAATAATCATTTTTTTAATTTGTGGTGTTCTATAACGAGGGAGTGCTGGTGTATCTCTTTTCCAACTACCTGGAGTTACTATTGTTCTAACAGAAAGTGCTCTTAATCCATAAATATGATACAAATAATCTCTAAAATCCAATTTGTTGAAAGTTCTTGGAACGATGAATTGTGCTTGATATGGTGTATATTTAGCATATGGTTTCAATAAAATAACTCTTGCGTATGGAAAAAAGATTTTTTGTTCACCAACTCTGAAATGTTCTTTTCCTTCTTCAATACCTTTTTTAGCTCTATGAACAATCTTTTCTGCAACATTTCTTGGAATAATTTCAGATTCTTTATTCTGATTTTCAGATTCAGAGTGATCAAGAAATGATTGGGCTCGATATGCATCAACAGTTTGAGATTTAGGTACCGATTCCGACACAGTGGCCAATGATCTCGATAGAGTTTTAATATTGTTAAGCGTTAGACGAGGCATATCAGTGTCGGCCTAATTGTTGGTGATATGAACAAGCTTTGATGAATTAGATTGAAAAATTGAGGCAAGGCAGGGTAACTATTCTGATTATCATTGATTTTCCAGCCGAATGAGACTTACAACTGCAAGATATTTAGAAGAGAATATTTAAAAAGAATATATAGGAGTAAAACTAAACCTCCTTCATATACAACAATAATTACAATGGTAATCATAAATATCAAGTCAGTTGCGCTTTGAAAAACCGATATCGAACAATCTTTTCAGTTATTAGCAATCTGCATAACTACCAGTCCCACTCACGCGTTTATGCATTTTCTCAAACTTCACTCCCAAACAATTTCAAGCCATCTCGGGTACCAATAATCTCCAACCGACGCCATTCTTTATAGGTTACATTTTGTCTTTAAAAGACCTATTTATTTTAATAGACGAGAATATTCTGGTTTTAATAGGTCGCGTGAATATCATTTGGTTATATTCTAATTATTTTACATCTGTTTAAGTATAGGTGCTGAAATTTCCAGCTTTTCTAAAGTTTCAAACCATTATTTCCCCATACAATGTTTTTCCTCGTAAGTTATCCATTTCGTTTAGTTTTATTACTAATACATAGCTTTTAATTGCCATCATTTGGAAAACTCTGCGTTGTGGTGATGATTAGGTATAATACTAATAACAAAATATTATGAAAACAGAAAGATTTATCACTTAACCTAACACTCCATCCCTCATATTTTGGTCCACAAATGAATCGATATTTAAAGGAAAAATTGCTAGCAGATGTTGAAGGTGTGTGTACGGGTCAATTTGGCTATATCATTTGTGTTCTTGATTTTATCAAGATTGATATAGGTAAAGGTAAAATTATACCTGGTTCTGGGTCTGCAGAGTTTGAAGTTCAATATAGAGCTGTTGTTTGGAAACCTTTTAAAGTATGGATGAATATAATGGTTACCTTTTTTACCTTAATATTTTGAGTTTGAAACTAATATATATATAAAGGGAGAGGTTGTTGATGCTGTTGTTGCAACAGTTAGCAAGATGGGATTTTTTGCAGATGTTGGACCTTTGAGTGTATTTGTTTCTACACATGTAAGTACCTAACCATTATCAATTATTATATTTTGCTTAATAATTTTGCTCATCCTATTTGATTTCTTATAGCTGATACCTTCGGATATGTCTTATAATCCTACTGCAAATCCACCAGCTTATGTTTCCGATGATCAAATTATTGAAAAGGGAAGCCGAGTACGACTGAAAATTGTGGGTACAAGAACAGATGTTAATGAAATTTATGCCATGTATGTGATATTTGGATATTATTTTATTATCTTTGCAAATTTGTTTCTTTACTAACCATTTCAATACACACTACAGTGGTAGCATTAAGGAGGATTATTTAGGATCATTATAAGTTTTATGATTTATAATTAACACTCATATCAATAAAAAGTTTGAGATTCAATTACATAGTATAATAGTTAGTAGTATTAGAAAAGTTATATGATAAATATGGAAAGAATAATAGTTATTTTAATTACCTGAACGGGTTTTATCACGTGCTTTAACAGATACGATAAACGCATAATATTTTCATATGAATACCGTTTTTGGTACACACATTATTTTGGTTGCGTAATTTCAGTCACGCCCACATATATTTATTTTTTCAGATAATTCTATTTTCATTGAAAAAAATCCAACCCGTGGGATTAATATTGAAAAGCAATAGTCTTTTGCTTAATTATCCCTATTTTTTTACCGTTATATTTCTGATTTTTCTTTCTTTTCATTAATTGAGATTTGAAACATTTGCTTTTTTCAAAATGCAAGGAAATAATACTCCAAATCAACAAAATCAACACGGATCCCATCCTCCTCGTCGTCAGAGTTATCATGCTAATGGTGGTGCTCACTTCCAAAACCAACGACGTTCCCAAAATAATCATATCCAACCTCAATTCCGTCCTAATATGGGCTATGCTATTCCTGATGGTTATTATAGCCCCCAAGGGTTGTATCCCCAAGTACAATATGGTACCTATCCAGTTCAGTACCCTTACCAGCAATATGGTACCGCAATGCCTCCATTGATGGACCAACAATTCACTCCTATATTGCCAGACTCTCAACTCCGTCCCGAGAATATTGCATCGCCTAGAACCCCAACATCACCTCTTCATACTAGAACTGCTTCTCAAAGAACCCCAATTAGTATAAAAAGACCAACTGGTGAGACTATCTCCTTCACACCTGCTTCTGTCAAGTCATCTAATAGTAACACATCAACACCTATTAGTACACCTGCTAGCTTGAAGAGTAACCTCCTTGCCAGCCCTCTAAAAAAGGAGACGAAAATTGCTCCCACTACCCCTTCTACCACTAATTCTAAGCCTCTTGCAAAGCCTGCTGCTAAGAATTCTACAGTTGCTGAGTTTATGAAAAAAGTTGCCAAAGCTGCTGAAGAATCTAAAAAGAAATTGGAAGCTAAAGCTGGTTCTAATCCAAAAGTCGAAGCTAAAGAAGAAGCTATCAACGAAAAGAAGGTTAAAGAGGAAGCCGAATTGAAAGCCAAAGAAGAGTCCGAGAAAAAGGCCAAGGAAGAGGCTGACCAAAAGGCTAAAATAGAAGCTGAACAGAAAGCTAAAGAAGAAGCTGAGTTAAAGGCTAAAGAAGAAGCCGAATTAAAAGCTACAGAAGAAGCTGAACAAAAGGTCAAAGAAGAAGCTGAGTTAAAGGCTAAACAAGAAGCCGAACAAAAAGCCAAAGAATTGGAAGAATTAAAAAAAGAGGAAGAAAGGAAACGAATCCAACAACAAGCAAGTGAAATTGAAAATAGTATAAATTCTCAATTAGAAGCTGCTACCAATGCAGCAAATGCTCCTCCAGTTGAAGAAGATGTTGAAAACAAGAATAAAATGTCAATGACTCAATTTATTAATAGAATTAAAAGTGTCAAGCCAATAACTGATATTTATACATTCAAATACCCTGGTTTAACTCAACCTCCTTCGGATAGATTTAAAGGTAGTTCCAAACCAAAATATGATCCTCTTTTCTTGATGGAATTTCAAGCCATAACTTATCCTATTGATGATGAATTTGCCACTAAGATTTCTAAGTTGATTATTTCTAAACCTCAGGAACCTCGTGCTCAGTCAAGTTACAATAAAAACTTTTCAAAAGGTGGTGGTGTTGGTCAATTTAATATGTCAGGAGCTAGGCAATTTTCAAACAGAGGTAAACGAAACGTTGAATCAAGAAATCCATCAAGGAAAAATAACCGTGATGGACAGATGAGATCAAATACAAGAAGGGAAAATACTCGTAGAAACGAGCCAGAAAAGGATGAGAAACCTGAACCACCAAAAGAACCTGTTGTACCTCTTCCTCAATCTAAAAACAGATGGATTCCAAAAAGTAGAGCTCAACCTGTTGAATCACAAAAGGCACCTGATGGATCTGATATCATGGATGCTGAAACAGTTCAACGTACTGTTAAATCATTATTAAATAAAATGACGTTGGAAAAATTCGATAAAATTTCAGGTCAAATTATTGATATTGCTAAGCAATCAAGATTTGAAAATGATGGAAGAACATTAAGACAAGTTCTTGAACAAACTTTTGCAAAAGCTTGTGATGAACCACATTGGTCTTCAATGTATGCACAATTCTGTGCTGCAATGTTTAATTCTGTTTCTGAAGAAATTTCTGATGATGATATTAAAGATAAGAATGGTCAACCTATAACTGGTGGGCTTTTATTCAGGAAATATCTATTAAACCGTTGTCAAGAAGAGTATGAATCTGATAGAGTTTCTGCAGAAAATAGTACTGGAGTTAAAGATCTTGAATCTACTGCTCCTGATCAACTTACTGATGAGTATTATATTGCAGTAGCAGCGAAACGAAGACAGCTTGGTCTTGTTAGATTTATTGGAGAACTTTACATTCTTGGTTTATTAACCGAAAAGGTTATTCTTGCATGTACTGGTGATTTAATCAATTCCGTTAACAGAGAAGAAGATACAACCTTAACCTTTGAAACATTATGCCAGTTACTTACAACTGTTGGACCAAGGTTACAAGGATCTCAAAGGTCAGGAGCTAGACTCGATCAAATCTTTTTACAATTAAAAACTATTATAGATACTTTTGGCCTATCTGCTCGTATTAAATTTATGATTATGGATTTAATTGATTTAAAGAATGCTAACTGGGTAGGGAAACAAACTGAACAACAAGTCAAGACAATTGCTGAAATAGAAGCAGAAGCTAGACAAAATGAACATGAAGATAATCGCAGAAAAGACTCCTCTCGTCAAAATTCAAACAGAAATCCAAACAGAAATACAGGCTTCAATGGTGCTTTCAAAACAGTTAGAAATACTGAAAGTTCCCTTTTTGGACCAAAGAATAACTTTGGTAGTAGAATGAAAAATAGTGGTTTGAGTAGCAGATCAGCTAGTATCAATTCTAATCGTGAGAATAGTAAGGTTTCGGAACCAAGTAAAACAACATCACAATTAAATATGTTTGCAGCTTTGCAACATGATGATGATGATGCTGAAAAATCAAAACCTGAAGAAGATCTGTAATTTTAATAATATTAATATCTTTATCGTGTATTTAATAATTAATTTTTTTAAATCTTTAATTTCAATATCAGTTTAGTTGTATTATTAATTAAGAGTATATTCAATTGTGCAGTGATATAAATAAGAGGATATATTTAAAGCCCTTTATACTACTTATTCCAAAAAAGCGTATTTTGAACGCTTTTATAGTGTATTCTGTGTTTGTTTAACATATTTAGCTAATGCCTTAACTGATGACTTGAAAGCCATTTCGGCTGTTTTTGCATTAGACTCGAGTTTCTCCCTTACAATCAGCCATATCAACAGTCGGTTAGAGTTAGTTTAAGTTTACATTGTTAATTGTAGCTACAAGACACACCATTCAAGCAGAAGCATATATTATTGCTCTTCCACGGTGATGATGCCAGTATTGTGATAATTGCAAACATAAGAATTCCACGCAGAGCAATTTTTGTCAAAAAAAAAAAAGTAAATTATACATTGGCCCGCGATATAGAATTTGAAATGGTGACAAAATTTATTATACAAAGCGCTTAAGTTCATATACCGTATATCCAGATATAATTAATCTTAAGCCTATAGTATATTTAAACTCTATCCCGCACGCGTAATATTATGTCCTGGTTCAATGGCCCCAATTTTGACGTTATGGAACTAGAATCACGATAAATGCCAGATTTGACTATAAAAGGAACAATATTATTGAAATTTATATTTAGAATGATTTAGGCTAATATTCTGGTTTAAATATTGATCTAATAATAAGCGCTTAAGACCTATAGGTATAAATATCTATAAATTCTATAGTTTTAGCCGTTAATAAAACGTGAGATAATTTCACAATACGTTCCATAAACTCATCCAGATAGTATACAATTCACACTGTCAATTAAAGTTGTAAATTTATATTTAGATGTGTTTATATCAACTTCAATTACAAGCTTACAAAGAGAATAATTTCTTTAAAATTATTAATGCTGTTGCAGTTGATGATTCATAACATTTATGTTGAATATATAACATTAATTGATTCGACTTTGTACAGTTTCAACCAATGAGTACCGAGGAAGAAAAGTCTAGATAGTTCACTGGTTATAATTATAACGTTAACATTATATTAATTAAGAAACATAAGATTAATCCATGGTTGGTTACTAAATGTTTAATATTGATAATAAATACAACATTAAATCCATTTTATTCTCAATATATATATATATATAAAATAGAAAAAGAAAAATATTCAATATATTAATTGTGTATCATAGAAAGTCTTTCTAAAACAAAAACAGCTAACACCAAATTATATGTGTTCATTCGAATTATTTCATCATTACCCTATAGCATAAAAATGAATAATTGAGGATTTAACTGAGGTTTATGACATCATTTATGTCATGCATAACATATATCAAAATTATTTCAGATCAAGCTGGTCCCCACTCTAATAGATTCCCCAAGACATAATTAATTTGCAGTTATGTATGTACAATTAAATATGATCTTAAGCTCGTGATCGTACCCATATTTCAAACTTCACTTTTTAAAATAGAAGATATCCAATCAAATGTTGAACAAAAGTGATATTGCATTAATAATACGGTTATCTGTATCTAGTTATAGCCAATTGCAAAGATATTTTCAGTTCGCTTAATCATAACCACTCATCAAAATTCATGACAGTATTCTTGATTACGATATATATTATTGCTATAGCTGATATTATGTGGTTAACACTATCATTTAACCCATAGTTTTCCGTTTGCTGTATAAAAAACAGCTGCAATCACACTCCATACATAGTCTTATAAATACAAATTTGCAAATATAACATGCTATATAGGCCTTTAAACCAGCTAAAACTAGTGCAACATCATCTCCCCTCTCGATGATCTCGATCATTTAATGATCCTTTCGAGTCCAGTTCACTTAAGATTGTATTTAATTATAAATACGAATATAGATGTTGAGGCTTTATTATATAAGATTTTACTTGGAGTTAAATATCGATATCAGCTTGATAATCATAAATGAATCAAAAGTTTTACGGTATAGTTCATACAATTTATACATACAGATCGTAATCATGAGAGCAACTAGTATTTGAACTGAAGGGAATTTCAATTTAGTTAAAATTGTTTTCTTTTCTATAGGCATGCAGCCTTAACCACTATATAATTAATGTTGAATCTACAATGCCCATAATATAAATAATAACAAAAGTAATGATATAATTAATTGCCATTACAAAAGTCAACTCGGGTAATCAGGTTATAAGAACTCCACAATAATTATTTTAAGCCTTCGAAATACATAGTTGAAAACTTGAAATATTTAATCACTAATGCATATGATTATCATGAAATTTATGTAGCGGAAGAACAACAAAATTAAGAAGCTATTCTAACTTTTATTTTCACTAAGAAATGGATGGTTATAAGTTATAACGTTACCGTTTAATTAAAGGATGCAGTCAATGTTTATAGTTAATATTAATATTAATTAATTACAAAATATTACACACCATCCAAGACCAGGCTCGCCATATTACGATGATAATGGTACTGAAAGAGAAGAAAAACCCACAAAAACGAAAAAAGAATATAGCAAGATACGGTTTCCGAAACGAACGATCCATGATCATACCATAACTACTCTTGAAAATACAAAATTTAAAGTAAGAGCAAGCTAAATCAACTATATGATTGCTTTATAAGAGGATTTTATACGAATAACGTTATAATTATAACGGTAATTTAACAGTTTCAAGCTTATAAAGGTGATCTGATCATAATATAAGTATGCAAGGATGCTATCAATAGTTGGTAATACTGTGGTATTAGTGGTGTTTTCAAAGTATGGCTCGCATATTACTTGCATACGGTTATTTGTTAAAGTCAAGTATGTGCTAGTTGGACAAATCAGAGAAATGATTTGAGCTTAAGGTAATTTAATATGAGCTCAAGTCTGTAGCAGAGTCTATAGCTCGAGCGCTCCATACACCTAGCGGCCCTAGCCTGACCCGGTAACTTTTTCGGTCCTCGTTTAGCGAAGAAATCTAAAAAATTATATGCTAAACTGATGAATCAAATGACGCTTATATATTATATAATTATATTAAGTTTGAATGCTGGGAAAATCGTACCAAAAGGATCAAAGGAGAATATGACAGATGTTGGAAATTCTATGCATCATTTTTCTTTCACGGGTATATCTGGCGAATAAAAACAAAGTTAACAAACTTCCAAAATAATATCCTGGAAATCCTGCTGCTCCCTTCATGCCTTGTCTGGAGAGGAAAATCAGCTACTGTCCTGGCATCACATTTAATAGTTATGACCTTTCTGTATCTTTCAATTGACTATCCTCCGGATCTAAATTTGTAGCGTATATAAATACGGATGAAATTCCATATTTAGCTTTTTTATATTGCTTTTTTTCTTATTTCAGAACCTTCTCGAAATGAACTTCACCTTTTAGTCAATGAAGCAATTGATCATTGATTTCGTTTATTCATTGAATCGAACCGTTTTGGAGTTTTGACCCATCAATCGCGAAAAAAGTTGTACGCGTTCAAGTAACTCATTTTATGTTTCGAAGAATGAATACTTTCTCCTCGATTATTCAAGGCTTGTAATTAGAAACTTCAATAAATAACAACTAAGGCAGGTATACTTTGTTTTCCTCTTTTTTTTAAAATTTGTTTTAAAAGCTCAAAATTTGTTTTCAGGGTTCTAACATAACTTATTATACATGTATGCTTATTCAAGACCCAATTTCCAGCCACAGCTCCAGTTCAGCAATAAGCGCATACTACAAGCTCGTTACTTCTACTTCATTGGTACAGTAGATAGAAACCAATTGTTAGCCTCAACATGCTTTTATTTTCATTCGTTTGCAGTTCAAGCATCCTATTTTTGATCTTCGATCCGATTTCCATTATTCATCCTAAGCTCCCACCGCTTTAGATGTTTTTAATTATTCAACCCATACAGCGGCACATCATCCAACAGTTTATGAAGATTTGAAATTGAAACAAAAAAAATTCCAAGTGAATGCTAAATCAAAGGTTTGATTATGCCAGACAAAGAAAATTCCCTGGATTATATTTCTTCAGTAATATTTTTTAAAGGGTCAACTTCTATTTTTTATGCAATGATTAATGCATAAAATCTTACTAAAGGGGCAAGTGGCCAGTCTCTTAAATCCTAGTATGTTATTTGCAACAACAACCTTATTATAATTGGACTGCTCATGTTTTTAAAAATTCTTTCTTGGGTGTTGGTCAAATTAATTAATATAAGAAAATGTTAATGAAATTTAGAGATTATTTTTTAAACTGTTTCAACAATTACAGTGTTTTATTCAATAACTTCTTTTGAAGTACAACAAAAAGAAGATGGGATAACAAAAAATAAATAATTTTGGTTATTATAATTATAATATTGTAAGGATTTTACAACTTTCCAATATTTATTACTTGGTAATCAAATAATATTTCAGGCCCACAACTCTCACAATGGTTACCTCTCTATAGCTGGTTCTTGAGTCTTGAATTTTTCTTTTTAAAAAAGTTTTAATCTAAAATATGCTTTATTTTTCAGTTTTTTGAGGGTCAAAAATAGGATGTTTGAATTGCAAACGACTAATAATAAAGGCATGAAATGGGGCAAACAAATTTAAATTCACTAAAGTTAATTCATCTTTTTAAGAGAACATGTTAAGCTTAAGTCAGTTAATTATGAGGAAGTGAAAAAATAAGAATCAATTTTTCTTGTCATATATTATGTTATATTAAAATTAATAGTAACAATGAAATAAATAGAAATTTATAGTTAATTTAAACAGATCTGGATTGTTAAAATTTTGAATATTAATATTAGCTTTAACTATTTTTGGAATGTGTGTTTATGAACAACTACTTAATTAAATCTTACTTAAAAGTTATAATCACTCAATAATATAATTATAAAACGTGAAGAGTAACGTTAGATAATAATAATTAATATTAATATTTAAATTGACTTAAATTTCTACACATCTAGGGTAAGTTTCCGCCACCATATGAGCCATAAGAAACACATAAACTATCATATTATCCTCTGTCAAATCGAAGAAGAGTGTATTTCATATTTTTCCAATACCGTAGATAACCTAGAACTTAGTCCTTGGATGAATTAGAAGACTCGCGATCGGATGAGTTAGAATACTCGGATGCCACAACATCGATCAGTTGTAACCACGAATTACAAATTCAGTAACAAATATTATCACTAAAATCTACTTAATCCCATAGTTCTGATAATATTAATATTTGTCAAATATTTTCTCTTTGTAGTTCTTATAACTATGCATATGGTGTAAGATTTCTTCTGCGAGTTAGGGTATCTGGCTCACTATATCCAATTTTCCGACGCGCATTTTTCTTTGCTATCTCGGGGAAATTATGTTTAATCAGGGCTTCTCTCACTTACACGTCTAAATTCCACTTCGAATAGTTTTAAGTGGTTTTTGAGAACCGTAGTGGGAATATGAGATAATAAAGCTTTCTGCGTCCCCTTGATGTGGCTTCTCCAAACGCGTAATTAACCATGTAGTTTTAGCTTCTCCAGTCACATTTTGAAAATTTCTTTTATAAACTCTGGAGATTCAACCCTTCAGCAAAATCTTCATATAATATGAATTTTTACTTGATTGTTTTTATTACTTCTTCCTGGTTTTGTCCCTCCCAAAATTTTCCAAAAATTTCCAAACTTAAAATCTTCTGTCAAAAGGCCATATCCCAGTCGCTGAAAATCCAAAAGTGACAGTTTCAGGGGTCATATCATATGGTGTTTCCTCCTGATATATTGTAACAAAATCCTTTTTTGAGTCGATGGTTGATGGGATTTGCTACAAGTTTCTCGTCAATAATATTTTTAAGCCTCTTCTTTAGTGAACCAAAACTAGAAACATTCGATACTTGAGTTTCCCGACGAGTGTGCACAGTAAAAACGAAGACTCTAACATCAGCTGTGTACCTGTTTTATCAAAGTTTCCAATACGAGAGAATCGTGATGTTGTATTGAGAGAATATTGAAGTAATTCCCGGGGATATTTTGGATCCTCGCTTAAAACTCTGTACGCATCAAGTTTTCCGTTCTCCCAAAGAGTGTACAGTGTCTTGCAATGATCAGCATATGATATTTGATGGAATAATATGCCTTGCTATAGCGTTTCTTATTGACAATTATTGAGACGGATCTCTTTTCACGCTCACAATCATTCCATCAACCAGCTCACAAACATGTTTTACATCTGCGGCACAACCATTTTTACACGAAATGAAAAATAGCCTAACGAACTCTTCCTCCTCAAAAGTAGATAGAAGCCTTTGATTTTGGTGGGACTCTCACTGTGAAAGAGATCGTGAAGATTTCATAATACCATATTTGTTTGAAATTTTCACATACAGCATCTTCGTGTGTTACCTCTTGTATCTAACGGCTTAGAGTACGATCTTGGTCTTATGGTCACCCTCAATCAATAGCGTCCTTGAACATGCAATTTTAAATTTTGGCGGTCATTTAATGGTTGTTTTAAACATAGAACTTTTGAGCTGTGGTGATTTGGGACCTTTCCTGTATATTGGGGTAGCCATCTAGAATTTATTTTCTTAATTCTCACAATATAATATGATGACCGTTTTTATAAAAAACCTATACTATTTTTTGATCATACTAGCATCATATGATATATATATACAATATATGGCAGCTTCCAACAAATTTTCGTGGCATGATGAAAAAGTGTGGCTTATGAATGGATCTACTACACTAAAGTTTAGAAATTTTCTAACAGCGCAAAAAAGCAGAGGAAATACTAAACTATTATCAGAATAATAATACTAAGTGGATCTTAGTAATCTGATTTATAATAACATATATTTGTTGCTAGATTTGTAATTTGTAGTTGCAACAGAACAATGTTGTGACATCCGAGTGTTTCTTACTCATTCGAGTTCTATGCCGTACGGTCTATAAAAAAATATGAAATATAAAGATTTTCTTTGATATTGAAAATCTACCGTTTAATTATATGGTCATCTTGTGGGCGAATTAATAATTTAACATGTGGGCGAATAATTTCACAAATATGGGCGAATATATACGTTAACAAGTGGTCGATATTAACACAAAACTCGAATAGGGTTGTAACGACGGAACCCGTTTTGTTAGGACATTTTCTCTTAATTATGTATATATTATAATAGTTCTATAACGACTAACTAGGATATTTCGATGCCAATTACTTTAGATATCTTAAAAGATATAAAGTTTATGCTAACCATGTTCATCACTTTACCAATGGAATTTCATTTGTAAAGAAATGACTCTCAAACTCTGTGCTAATCTCTTCTGATATTAGAGCACACGGTGTAAACCTTTGTTAATTCTTATACAACTTGATCATCAATCCACTTGAGTTTAAATTAGAATTTTCAATTGGAAAATTCGGAAGATGTATTTGATCATCTAGAAGTAACGTTAACAGTGATGGGTTCATAGCTATAGTATATTGATATGGGAGAGCCACATAGCGATATTCATGTTTTGAGAAAAAATTGTGTCCATAAATAACGAAAAAAAGAAAGATCAAACATAACCGGAGAATAGTAAGTTGAAGTCTATCCCCAAATGTAGATATAGATGTTGTCAAAATATTTTCAACTGAATAATAACAAGAAAAGAAAATTAGGGGAGTGTCATATGATTGATTATCAGGATTATTATTATTTAAATATCAAAATCCCATTTATTAAACTTTTTACTTATACTATAGCTTAAGTTTTCTCTCATTATGCTCAAAGAGTTTAATAATTTTATTAATCGCAGTATTTTTCGTTTAGTCTACCGCAAATGTTGTATTGAAAATTAGTATGAAGCGAATAATCATAATCAATATCCACTGTATTTGAGGAAATGGAGCATAGATTGCAATTAACCATGAACCATCAAAAACTTCACTTCACTTTACCTAATATAACTGTAATTATTGAATTTCCTTTAGTCAATTTCAATGTTACTGGAATGGAAATAAGCAAAAATTCACAGTTAAAAAAATTTAGAGGTAAATATAAATTATTTAAAAACTCATCATTAGTATATATTATAACCTCCTGGATCTTCCTGATCCTTTTCGATTGTAACAAATATAGTATGATTGGACTGTTAATATGTTAATTATCGGAATAATAGAAAGATTCCATTTATTCCATTTCGTAACATCCTTTTTTTTTAACTAAACATGAGAAAGATAAGTTTGATGTACATGCATGTATTAGATTAGACTTTTATGTTTGTGAGGATATCCGTTGATGGAATTAAAGGTGATGTGCCAATGGTAAATCCCGTATATTCTGTATATTTTCTTCCGGGTTTGACTGCCGGAAGGATCACATATATTTAGCACATCATAATGCCTATTTTTAATTAATATGGTCGAACAACTATGCCTGGTGTGGTTGAATATGTAGTATACACAGTGGTCTGAAATTAAGTGGAATTACTACATATTATAACATCTTACAACTGACTTCACTATGTTTCCCAATTACGAAGAAGCCATAAATATAATCAACAATTGCAATAAACAACCAAAAGAAATTATATAAATGATATCTCCTGAAAACTTCTCACCATATGAATTAAATAAAGAAACCAATCATTATTATGATGAATCAAAATTTAAAAATTATGATGATGGCAATAAAAAATATAAATTATTAAAATGGATATTTATTATATCAACAATCAATAACATTATTGTTAAATTAATCTTTCAAATACGTGATAAATTATTAAAATCATGGAATTTAATATCTTATATTTTATTAATGATATTTTTAAAAATTTTAGAATTTATTATGATTCCTTTTTATACTATTGGATTTGAATGTTATAAATTTACTGCAAAAATGCAACAAAAAGATAATTATAATGATGAATTTTTTACAGAAAACAATAATTGTGAAGATATATTTCAAAGCGCTAATATTGGTATTGGAGATTTAAGGGGTTTATATTGGAATGGTGATAGTGTAACTGGATTAAAGAAATATTCAAAACTGGTTGATAAGAAAAGTGAAGATATTAAATTGTTAATGAAGGCTCATAAAGAAAACAAATTTGAATATAAGAGTAAAAATAATTACAAATATAAAGGTATGAATCTATAATTTACAATTAATTATTTGATAATATTAGTTAATATTATGATTTTGATATTGTTTTTTTTTAACTTGGCTTTAGAAATTATTAACAGGTTTGAAAAAGAGAAGTAAGTACGTTGATCATAACCAGATAATACTCAATAAACAACATTAAAAGCCCTTATAATTAATGAAAAGTAATTAGACCCAATATAATCAAGAATGTTAATTTTAAGAAATCTGAAGGATCTAAAGGATATCAATTTAAAGATTTAACAACCACTCAAAATGAAGTCAAAAAAGGAATTTTAAAAAAAGTATTAAAAAAGAAACATCATTGGAAAGATAATACAATTAAAAGATCTATATCTGATACCATTTTAAGTATAGATTCTATTAAATCGGAATTCCAATCTAATTTTACCCCCGAATTACAAAGAAGAGCTTCTATTGCAAGTTTTACAACTATTCCAAATAATAATATTAATACCAATATTAATCTTAAAAGGAAACGTAATAATATCAAAGTTAAGATGGGTAATTTACAAAAGAAATTTAAAAAAGATCCAAAATATGCAATTTATTATATGTTTTCAAAACATGATACCATGAAACGATCCAAATATAAACAAGAACATCAAAATTTACAATTTCAAGAATATGATGAGTATGAAGAGAGTATCTTGACAGTTGAAAGTGAGCAGGATGAAGAATACAGTATTGATGATCTTTATAATTGATACGTCAAAGCAGTTACTAATGTAATAGCTGATGGAAAAATACTAAATTTTTTGATAATTGCAATTATGCTAATAAGTGAATATTCTTATAATTGAAGCTAACCTTTAACATTAATATAATAAATTTGAAATAAATAAAAACAAATTTATATACTATCTATATCATTAAGTCTATTTCAAATAAATAATCCTATTTACCTTTTAAAATTTTTAAACATCATATTTTATCCAAATCTCTTGATTTAATCCCAATATCATATATTGCAACTTTAAAAAAAGGATGTTCCAAAGCTTCTTTTGCAGTAATTCTTTTTTTTGGATCAATCATTAACATTCTTTTAATTAAATCAAACATAAATGAATAAAATATTTTTTTTTCATTATTTTCAAAGGATAAAACATTTAAATTTAAATTTAAAAAAATTAATTCTAAAGAATTACAATTTTTAAATAAATTAATTGATTTTATTGAAGTTTTTTCATTTGGAAAATTAATTTCATAATTATTATTATTTTTTGATGATTTAAATAATTCTTTTGATAATGATTTATTTTTTTCTTTACATTGATTAATCATATTTAAATCGATTTTACAACTTAAAATAGTTTCCATTGATTTTAAACATCCTTCATTATCATGGGAACCAATTAATATATTACCAGTTAAAAGTTCAACAAATAAACAACCAATTGACCATATATCACATTTATTATCCCAACCAATATCTAAAATGATTTCAGGAGCTCTATAATGTCTTGTTGAAACAATAGTTGGATGTCTATCAGTATTAAATATTGCAGAACCAAAATCAATAAGTGTAATTGTTGTATCTTTTAAAACTTTAATGGAAGATTTTGAAGTACTTAATAATGGTGTATGTCTATTATTATTTGACATTTTATTATAAGTTGATGAATGTAATAAAATATTTTCAGGTTTAATATCAGTATGAATTATATTTAAATCATGTAAAAAGCAAACGGATCTCAATAATTGTTTTATAATTGATTGAATATGAGAACCAGGAAATGGATTAAATTTATTAAATTTTAAAAAATCAGAAATTGATAAATCTAAAATTGGCATAATCATTACAATATGATTTCTATATTCAAAACATTGTTCTAATTGAATACAATGATTTAAATTTTTTAAATCATTTTTTAAAATTGTTGACAAAATTTTTAATTCAATTAATCCTGCATCATAATATTTTGGTATTGATCTAACAATTTTAATTGCAATTATTTTATTTGTTGCTTTATCATATGCTGATGCTACATTTGCAAATGTTCCTTTTCCTAAAATTTTTTTAAAAATATAACGATTTGTAAAATTCATATTTTCTTTTATGATATAATGTTCATTTTCATCATTATATGATGTACTTGTTAATGGTGGATCTGAATCAATAATTTTTGGTAAAAGAACAGAAGAAACTTTTGAACGTCTTTGATTCTTTGATAATGGTGTATAATTTACTATACCTTCAGATAATTGGCTTGCGATTCCATGGTTGCTTCTATGAGATTTGAGATGTAATGATACTTTACTTCTTTGTCTCCTAAAAGGATTAATGCTGACGATACTATCAGAAGTACTTAAACTTCTTTGACTCCGAGCTCGATGTTTCGTGGAATAATTAGGTGAAGCAGTAGAAGAAGCCGAACTTCCTGATGAATCATCATTTCCATAAAATTGTTTTCGTTCTGAAAGGAAATCACAAAAACTATTCCTTGCAACGTTTTGAGTTTGTGATTGTAATTGCTGATCAGCAGTAGACAATGGGACAGCAAGTAGTTGCGATGACCTTGGAGTTCTAATGTCCTTCACTTGCGGATTCTGAGAAATGAAACCTGATGATTTTTTACTTTTGTGATCTTTTTTGGAGGTTGAATAAAAAGGAAAATTGATTTCGTCCATCATTATTTCCAGCCTCGAAGAAAGACATAAAAAAATTAGGAGATATCAATGGCAGATATCGATGGAGCCGCTAGGATTTAAACGAAACGTTAAGCATAATATGCAGGACTATGCATGTATGTATACGCTCGCTTTTCACGGTACAAAATAATTACTAAATTTATACAAACATAAAATCAAAAACTGAAATATTTATCAAATTTACCATATAAATATTTATGATTTTATTCCTGAAGCTTTAAATTTGGGGATGGAATTATTCTAATTATAATTTGAAACCAGTTGAGCGATTATTATAATAAATATCTCAGTTACGTCCGTACGCCCAGATACGAACACAGCCAATCAAAACAGCCTGGGCACGTGATCGCAATCTTTTGTACATAAGCCATATAAAACGGTATATTCTTTTATACTTCAGTTTTTTTCAATCATTTTTTTTGCGATTTCCTGTTTATTTCAATTATTTCCTGTCTATTTCTTTTATTAAGGTCATTTCGTTAAGGTTGTTTTGTTCTCTGTTACGTTTTACTAAGTATGTTGAAATTAGTCACTAAAGCTCCAATCAGGAACTTTGTTTCCAGACTCCATATCCAACCAACTATAATCAATTTCACAAAATTACCCCAATTTAGAATAAATAACCAATCAAATCACTATGGTACAGTAGGTACTGCTCCATCTACCCGTTCAACTGTCATTCAATTGTTAAATAGTATTGGCTCTAAAAAAGAAGTTGAACAATATTTAAAATATTTCACTTCTGTTTCATCTCAACAATTTGCCGTTATTAAAGTGGGAGGTGCTATAATTACTGATGAATTAGATAAATTGGCCGCTTCATTGGCATTTTTATATCATGTTGGTTTATATCCTATTATCCTTCATGGAACAGGTCCACAAATCAATGAAATTTTAGAAGAAAAAGGAATTGTTCCCGATTATATTGATGGAATTAGAATTACTGACCCAGAAACAATGTCTGTTGTACGTCAATGTTTTTTACAACAAAATTTAAAATTAGTACAAGCTTTGGAAAAATTGGGAGTTCAAGCAAGACCTATAACTGGTGGTGTTTTCACTGCTGATTATTTAGATAAATCAAAATATCAATTAGTTGGGAAAATTACAAATGTTAATAAAGATCCAATTGAATCTGCTATTAATAGCGGTTCATTACCTATTCTTACATCTCTTGCTGAAACTGTTGATGGACAAATTTTAAATGTTAACGCTGATGTTGGTGCTAGTGAATTGGCTAGAGTATTTGAACCATTAAAAATCGTTTATTTGAATGAAAAAGGTGGTTTATTTAATGGGGATACAAAAGAAAAGATTAGTGTTATAAATTTAGATCAAGAATATGATAGTTTAATGAAACAACCATGGGTTAAATATGGTACAAAATTAAAAATTTTAGAAATTAAAGATCTTTTAACTTATTTACCAAGATCATCATCGGTTGCAATTATATCAACTCAAGATTTACAAAAAGAATTATTTACAGATTCTGGAGCAGGTACATTAATTAGAAGAGGTTATAAATTAATTATTAGAAATGATTTAAAACAATTTCCATCATCTGAAGCTTTAAGAACTGCATTAAAAAGAGATCCAGAAATTAAATCTGGTAAAATTTCAACTGCTTCATATTTAAGGGAATTAGAATCTAAAAAATTTAAAACTTATTCTGATGATCCATTAGATGTTTTAGCAATTGTTTCTGAAAATACTATTACAAATATACCAAAAATTGAAAAATTTTTATCTGATAAAAATGGTTGGTTAAATAATATAACTGATAATATATTTATTTTAATTAAAAAAGATTATTCTAAATTTTATTGGATTATTGATGAAGAAGATTCAAAAGCTTCTTGGTTTTTTGATAGATCAGATGGTTCTTTTTCAACTGGTGGGAAAATATTATTTTGGTATGGTATTGATGATCCAAAACAAGTTTCTGATTTAATTATTTCTTTTACAAAATCTGTATCACCATTAGGTGTTAATCCCTTTTCACCTCAGGTTGCTCAACAAGTTAGAGCTTTTACAACTTCTAAAGTACAAACTATAAACTAAGCTTAACATAATCAAAAAAAAAATAGTAACATGAATTTATTGTTATTTTAAAAGAGATGTGGTTTTTAGTTAGGAGTTATTGAAAAGTACGGGTTACGCAGTATTAATATTTTATGAAATATAAATTTGAATGGAGATATGAGACCGAGGGTATTCCAATTATGATGTTAAAGGATGCCATATGTTAAAAAAAGAAAAACGCAAAGACAAGTCAAAATTTTATTGAATAGTTTATAGGTTAGTGCAATTTTGAATGGTAAATTATGACTTTACTAAGCATGTAAAAATGTGAAATCAACCGCCAACTAAATCCTAGAACATTCGGTGTTTTATATAACGCAATTTGTTCATATTCTAAAGCCTTTTCACAGTAAGCTTGGCTGCCAATGGTTGGGTAATTTACTGTTAGCTTATAATTATATTTAACAGTAACTAAAAGATGATAAACTACTGTAATTATAAGTTATTTTGCCAATTGTAATACATAGCTGGCTGAATATTAATGGGAAACAAAGCCAATGGGATGTAGAAAGCAGTTAGCACCTTTAATACTAAAAGTGTATCGTATCTGTCATTGGAAATAGAGCTACTCATTATTATCACTACCATAAAGAATCTTGCTTCGAAATTTATTATAAGTGAGTAATAATTGCGAATTATAAGCTAATAGAGAACGAAAGTTCCTTAGTATTAAAAAACCATTTAAGTTTAACTTTGCGTACTTTACTATTAGTACATAACACCCATCCACCAATTTTTATCTTATTGCCAACATCAACATTAAACATTAACATTTGACATCATACAAGCTTTCCCCAATGGCAGACTTTAACTTTCGACGAATTGATGTTGATCAATATGATCCAGATTCTCATGTAACCCTTGAAGACATCACACCTCAAGCAGATCCAGTTTCTTATAGTGATATTACTGCTAAAGCTCAACAAATTAGAAATTTATTACAGAAAGGTGCAAATGAGGATGCATTATTGTTAGCTTTAGATGATCCTCCTTATGGTGGTGATGAAAAGACTAAGGTATGCTTTTTTTAATTGAATTGTGTTGCGTTGTGTGACAACGTTTTTGTTTATTTCTATTGATGCCTAGTTATAACTACACATTGGTAATCAGGATAAATCTCATTTAAAGTATAAAATAACTAATTAATTAATTAGGATCTCCATCTATCTACCGTCCTTGATGTTTTGGCAGCAATTAAAGTCTCTTCTGTTACTAACTTGGTTGAAAATCTTGATGGCGAACAACAAAATGTCCTAGTTAAGTATCTTTACAAAGGGATGGGATCTCCGGTTGCCGCAGGAAGTCAAGCTCATAATATATATGGTGTTCTATTATCGTGGTTTGATAAGACTATTGAAGTTACTGGTAATGGACCAATTGTT
This sequence comes from Alloascoidea hylecoeti, assembly GCA_001600815.1. NCBI lineage: Eukaryota > Fungi > Ascomycota > Alloascoideomycetes > Alloascoideales > Alloascoideaceae > Alloascoidea > Alloascoidea hylecoeti. Next base: position 335,998 of record BCKZ01000001.1, read on the forward strand.
CGGTATTTATCTGATAGAAGATTAGTTTAAATAATAAATTAATTTTGAATTGAAGATTTAAAATATGTAAATGAAAACCAAACTAAAACTATAACTAAAACGAAAACTAGAACAAAACTAGAACAAAACAAAACAAAACAAAATACAAATATTTAATGTCATAATTATAGAGAATAAATTAATAAAAATTAATTATAAGTTAGTAATCATCTTCATCTGATAAAACCAAAGCACGTCTAGTTCGTAATTTTCTTGATTTTATCTTTAATGGTGTTTCATCTTCTTCAATTAATGCCATTGGCATTGAATTTTCTATTTGTATCTCATTTCTATGATAAGATTTTTTCGAATCACCAGAATATGTACTAACTTGACTATTTTTCATATTTACTGTTGAATTTGATATCGTTGATAAAATTCTATTAGTGTGTGAATGTTTCATACCATTTGTCGTTTTATTATTACTTAAAATATGCTTATCATCTTCCTCACTTTCATATTCTTCATCCTTTTCATATCTGTATTCATCATCATCATCATCGTCATCCTCCAAGACTTGAGACTCTTCATATTCCACAGATTCGTCATCGTAAGCAAGAAAGCTATTCATATCATGTTGATCATGTTCTTCAGCTTCGGATACTTCACAATCATCTCCAGATCCTACCTCAAATGACATATCCATATCCATTGGCTGTTGATTATTATTATGATTATTAGCTTGCTGAAGTTCTTTTTGTAGCCTTTCTATTTCTTGTTCTTGAGCTATTTTAGAATCTTGTAATTCTTTTATTGAAGATTTATAATTTGAATTAATTCCTCTAAGATATTCATTTTCTTCGTTTAATTTTTGATTATTATTTTCAACTTTAGAAACAATTCCTTCAAATTTGCTAGATTCTTCTAATCTTTCACTTAAATCATGATTGACTCTTTTATATTTTGATGCTAATTTAATTAATCTACTTTTAACATCAAGAGCATCATTTAATTCATCATTTAATTTATTAATTTGTTCTTGTAAAATTAAAACATCATTAGAAAGAACTACAGGTTTATTAAGTTTTAAATCTTTCAATTCTCTTTTTAAATTTGAATTTTCTTTTAATAAATGTTCAAGTGAATTATCATAAGATAATTGAGATTCTGTTATATTTTGAACTAATTGATTTGTTTGTTCTCTTAAATCATGTAATTGTCCTTCATAGGATTGAACTAACATTTCAACCATTTTATCATTTGATTGTTGATTTGATTCATCATCATCAATTCTAATATTTTGAAATTGATCTTGTAATTCTTCAAATTTAAATTCATATTCAGTTGCAAGTTCTTCTCTAAGTTCGTATTCTATACTAATCAAACGATCTTGTAGATTAGAATTCTCTTCTTCTAATTCAGCGACACGGGCACTCAAGACATCATTATCTCCGCTGGTATTTGATGCAGATTGAGGCGGTTCGATTCGTTTTATAATTCGAGATCTTGGTCTTTGTGGTGTACTTAAAGATTTTAAAGCACCTGTATTAATTTGACTTGCCAATGCCATATACCTGAATATTTGCATATTAGTTTGTGGATCGCTAAATGGATCAACAGCAATAAGAACAGATACTTTATAATCATTTATATTAGTAACAGCATCAGAAAGTAATAATCTTGTTAATTTATTACTTCTTAAACTACTTAAATCACCTTTTGTAATCGATTTTTTTTTCAAAAGTTGAAATGAAAGTCCTAATTGCATTAATGATTTATTAACTGAAATACCTTCCGTCAATCTTACACCTTGAGTATGAGCAGCTTTTGTTCTTTCTGAACCAGCAAGATCAGCAATTGTTAAATTTGAATACTTAACTTCTGTATCATTACCATTTTTAATAAAATTTCGAATTTCTAAAAAAATAAATGCATGTGAACGACTTGAATTATTATTAATACTTGTTGATTGAACTTTTCTTGAAATTCTACCAATACTTAAAATTCTAGCAGCTTCTGATATATTTTTAACAAAAACTTTTGTTAATGGAGTTATAATTGTTCTTCCCGAATCAGGATCAATTCCAACATCAAGTGATACATTATTTAAAGTTGGTCTAACTGATTCATGAAATTTTTTGCTATCAAGTAAATCCAAAACATCATCATTATAAATTTGTGCCATGGATAAATAAACTGCATAACCTGGTTCATGGTCAATATCTTTTGACCCTAAGAGACCACTTGATATAGAAGAATCGATTGATGAAGCTTCAACAACTATTGAACGTCTGGTATTCTTACTACTTTTGATAAGGTCTTCTGTGACATCAAACTAAACAACAGTTAGTATTTTAGAAAACGGTGGAGCATATTAATATTATGACTTACTTTAGCGATTTTTCCAGTTAGTTTTTGAAAAAGAGATTCTAGCGTTAAAAATGCAAGACCTGGAACTGAATTTATTGGTTTACCAAATATTGAATATGTCTATCATTTCGTTAGTTATTTATCCACTAACATTATCCACTTTCTCATTAAATAACATAAATAAACATACCTTTCCAGAATTTGAAGAACCCAAAGTAAACATAATAGAATCTTGGCCATTTAAACATCTATCAACAAGTGGTAAACAAACTTTTTGAAAAATCTCTTCTTGTTGAACTTTTTCATCAAATATTTCTGTAAATTTATATTCATGTTGTTCATTTGTTTTACTTTTAACAATTACTGATTCTTTATTTGGTTGTAAGAATGGAACAGAAGAAACAGACTTCTTGCTTTTTGGCTTTAACCTTAAATAAACTGGTATTGTGCTCATTTTTTCTAAATAGTTATTATAAAAAAGAGAAAGAGAAGTAGTATATTTAAATTTCAAGATAATACAAATTTTAACTTCATATATGTGTACAAAATGCCTAATTTGGATGTTCTGTTGTCTAGGCAGAACACCCACACACCCACGCATTGGCTCTTCCCGATATTTTTCTTAAATAGACACTCTATGAACTTCTACTTTTTTGATAACATCATGACAGGTCTCGTTCCGATTGATACTAATGAGCAGACAACTTTAGAAATCAGTCAAGAAACTGTGGTAATTGAAACTGATGAGAAAGAACTTGAAACCTCACAATATGCACTTGACCCAAAACCTAGAAAAAGATCTATTGATGAAACATGTGAACCAAATGAATTGAATGAACCAGATGTAATTAAACGACAAAAAAGTGTCTTAAAGAGAGATTTAGATGATACGAATGAAAAAGTAGTAAGTGGTGATATAGAAAAGCCAACTATTCTTAAAGAAGATCAAGATGAAAAACTCGATATCGATGAAGTTCAATCTGATAAAAAAGAAGATCATGATGAAACTATGGTTATCAATAAAGATTCTTCTGAATTGAAGGAAGTCGTTAGTCCTGTAAAAGCTGGATCAAAAAATCCAGTTCCTGATGTTCTTGGAGAAAAAAAAGAAGTTACACCAATTGAAACAAAAGAACATACCCCTAATCAAACATCAGTAGCAACAGATAAATCTACAGAAAAGGAGGATAAAGAAATTGCAAAAGAATCATCCGCACAAGAGCAGACTGCAGAAATAACAGCAAGAACAAAAGGAATATCTATGGAAGAAAAAGTATCAACACCAAAAGAAAAGGTATGGACCCTTATTATTTATACTACTTGGATTAAAATTTTATTTTTACTAATAATACTTTTAAATAGAAACATGTTTTTGGTGCTAGTACACCTTTTGGAGGACGTGCATTTAGTGCTGTTGGAAAGAAAGATGTTTTTGGTTCAGCATCGCCTTTTACACCATCGAAGTTTTCCGCATTAAATTTAAATGGTAATAGTAAAGAAACTCCTCAAGAATCACCAGCTAAATCTAGTTTTGTTTTTGGTTCTAAAACTCCATTTTCTGGGCCTGCTTTTAAGACTTCAAAACCTTTATTTTCACCTGGAGTTGGTTCTACTACAGTAAGTACTTGCTAAAATTTAATCACATGAGATAAATAAATATATTAATTGTTATTATTAGAGCATATTTGATCTTAAGAAACCAAAAGACGACGAGAAAAATGAAGAAGAAGAAGAAAGGGAAACCACTCCATCGAAACCCTCAGCACCTTTAGAAGATAGATATGTTCAAGTTAAACAACCACTGACTGAAAAACAAGGTATGAAGTATAATTTATTTAAAATTAAAATTCTTATTAACATCATTTATTAGTTGTAACTGGAGAGGAATCTGAAGAATCGATTTTCTCTGTTAAAGCCAAGTTATACGCATTAGATATAACTAGTCCTCAACCCGCATGGAAAGAAAGAGGTATAGGAACTTTACATGTCAATAAGAAATATGAACCTGATCATACATATAAATCACGTATTGTTATGCGATCAAATGGTGTTTTAAAAGTTATTCTTAATCTACCTTTATTGCCTGAATTTGAAGTATTAAAAGGAATGAAATCTTCGTTAGCAAGCGAAAAATTTATAAGAATAACAGCAATTGAAGATGATAAACCAATACAATATGCTTTACGGGTTAATAATAAAGGTGATGCTGAAAAGTTATACGAATCTATTGCTTCTATCATACCACAAAAATAAATATTATTTCTTCTCTATAAAATAATTATAAGATAATAACCATATACCAATTTATAATATATATTATATAGCCTTTAGTTGTTTATTAATATTGTTAACTATTTGCATTTTTTTTATTTCTAAATGCTACACTACAAATTGTAGATCCTTTTTTCCCACCAAATTGAAAACTTGAATAATGAATTGTTTTCCAAACATATAAATCATCTTTATCATCTAAAATAATCTTAATAAGTTCATCTTGTGTAAAATTACAAGAAGTTATCAATAATAAACCATCATTTTCATTTAATAAAGTTCTAACAATTGAAGGATATAATTGAACACCCGATTTTTCAGATCCATCATTTTTAAAAAAATCTTTATACTTAATATCACTTAGAGCAATTGCATCTAATGTACCTTTATCAAGAATAATATCCCATTTATAAGATTTATTTGGTTTCCAATTATTATTTTCAATATCAAATAAATCAACTTGTTTAAAATCAATTTTATTATTATTATCAATTTCATAATTTTCTTCTTTTAATTTTAAAGCAAACTCAATTGCTTTTTTAGAATAATCAATACCTAATAAATTACCATTTAAATCAGTTTCAGAAATTGAAAAGATTAATTGACCATTGCCAGTTCCTAAATCAATAATTGAAGAATTTTCAACATTTGGAAGTTCATCAATATTATTATTTAAAAAATCTACTAGTTTATCTTCTGCGTTTGAATCAGAGAACCAAGATTCACCAACATCTTCTGGATTATGTTCAAAGTTTTTCTTCTCTAATTCATAAAAATCATCCCAACTAAAAGGAACATGTTAGAAAAAGAAACATTATATATATATATATATATATAAGTTATTGTTTACTTACTATTTTTTAGTCCCTAGTTCTGAAGGATCAAGTTTGGATGTGTCTTCCATTTGTGCAAATAGAATTGAAATATACCAGTGATGAAAGGTTTTTAAATTTTTTGTGTGAGCCATGCATATGCATAATCAATAACGAGCGAAATCGCTAAATACTTCCATATGTAGTGGCGAATAAATGTATCTTATTACAACTTAAAATGTCTTGCGTTTGTGGCTAAATGGAATGCGCTGATCTGTGACCAATATATTATGGTATATTAATATTGAAGTTGATTGAACCCACTACTAATGATAATTCAGGTAAATTTTATAAATATTATACAATCTTTTGATATTATGCTAATTTCCGGTGTTTTAACTAATTAATAATAATTTGATTAATCCTCAAACTTTTCGATAGTCTAAATTTTACAGATCAATTATACTTTCAATGGTGAAAAATATTGTATATTGTTTCAATCTATTCATTCTTTCGATTCACGATTAATGAATCTTTAACTTTTTTATGTTTATTATCAAACTCTTGTTTCTTACAGTTAATTGGGTGTGTGAAGCCAATTAACAGTAAAAAGAAAAATACAGCAAGTTATTTTGTAAGAGAGTCATATAGCTAGCGAACTAGTTTTAATGATCGATGGTCCCACCACATAATTTCATTTTGTATTTAACACAATGTATTTAACACAATGTTTTGTGAATGAACTGTTTATTGAAAATTGAAATGATCACACGACTTAATAAAGGTAACTAATACAGACTACATGATAATCAATATTAATGAATGGTAATGAATACGTATTCATAGAACAATTGTTAGAGTAATCATAAATACTATTATTATCTGAAGCTTATTATAACACCAGTAATCATATATTTTAAGTCACTCGGAATAACAGCGCTTAAGCTAATCAGGTTGATCAACAACGATTCATCATACAATTGCATTGAACTATTATAATTCTTAACGTCACATAACCAAGCTTAATCAAATTTGAACTATATCCTATAGCTTGAATAAAACTAATTGAAGATTTAAGAAAAAAAAAAATAACTAAATAAAATAAAACCACATCGAGTCTATATCAAATTTAATTTTAACGTAAATCAAAAGTATCTCAAGAATCTTAACATAATATTTAATCATATTTATAAATTTAAAAATTTAAATTTCAATTGGTTCAATATTCCAAATTTCTTCAGCATATTCATCAATACAACGATCAGAACTAAAGAAACCCATATTTGCAGTAGCTAAAACTGATTTTTTAGTCCATTCTTTTGTGTCTTTAAAGCTTTCATCAATTAATGACTGAGCATCTAAATAAGATTGAAAATCCGAAGAAACAAGATAATAATCACCATGATGTCTAATTGCATTTAATAAACCATGATAAATATTAACATCACCAAATATACCAGTTTCAATAAAATCAAAAACTTTTAATAATTCAGGATTTAATTCAAAATTTTCATGATTTGAAGATCTAATTGTTTCAACATCTTCAGCTAAATGACCAAATAAGAAAATATTATCTTCACCAATTTCTCTCGTAATTTCAACATTTGCACCATCAACAGTACCAATAACAATACCACCATTTAAAACAAATTTCATATTTGAAGTTCCAGATGCTTCAGTACCAGCAGTTGAAATATGTTCAGAAATATCAGAAGCTGGGGTAATAATTTCAGCTTTTGAAACATTATAATCTGGAATAAAAGCAACTTTTAATAAATCACCAATTTCTGAATCATTATTAACAATTTCACCAACAGAATTAATTAATTTAATAATAATTTTTGCCATATAATAACCAGGAGCAGATTTACCACCAAAAATGAAAACTCTTGGTTGTTCATTTAACCTTTCTTTTGGAGATAATGATTTAATTTTTAAGTATCTATGAATAACACCAAAAATATTTAATTGTTGACGTTTATATTCATGAATACGTTTAACTTGAACATCAAATAATGCATCAGTATTAACAATTATACCAGTTGTTTTTTTAATTAATTTTGCTAAACGAATTTTATTATTTTGTTTAATTTTTTTCCATTCTTCTAAAAATTCAACATCATTTAAAAAATTTTCTAATTTTTTTAGCATTGATAAATTTTTTAAATAATCATAGCCACCTAATTTTTTTGAAATTAATTCTGCCAATTTTGGATTTGCTTGTCTTAACCATCTCCTTGGTGTAATACCATTTGTAACATTTGTAAATTTATCAACACCATAAACTTTTACAAAATCTTTAAAAATTGTTGTTTTAATTAATTCAGAATGTAATTCAGCAACTCCATTAACTTTATGTGAACCAACAATTGCTAAATATGCCATTCTAACTTGTTTTGTATCAGCTTCTTCAATTAATGAAACATTTCTAATTAATTCATCATTACCAGGGAATTTTTTAGAAACTAATTGTAAAAATTTAAAATTAATTTCATAAATAATTTCTAAATGTCTTGGTAATAAATTACCAACTAAATCAACAGACCATTTTTCTAAAGCTTCAGGTAAAACAGTATGATTTGTATAACCAAAAGTTTTTGTCACAATATCCCAAGATTCATCCCAATCTAAATTCTCTAAATCAATAAAAATTCTTTGTAATTCAACAATTGCTAAAGTTGGATGAGTATCATTTAATTGAATAGCAACTTGTTCAGGAAATTCTCTCCATGGTCTTCTCGATTTTTTAAAACGTCTAACAATATCATGTAAAGATGCAGCAACCCAAAAATATTGTTGTTTTAATCTTAATTCTTTACCACTATAAAAATTATCATTTGGATAAAGTACAGCAGATATTGTTTCAGCTCTTTGTTCATCACTTACAGCACTTTCATAATCACCAGAATTAAATTTATCAAAATCAAATTCTTTTGCAGGTTTTGAAGCCCATAATCTTAAATTATTAACATTTTCAGTATCAAAACCAGGAATTGGGAAATCATAAGCAACAGCTTGAACTAATTCACCACCTTCCCAAATTCTTTTTTCTTTGCCTTCATCATCAATTGATTTTCTAACATTACCATAAAAAGTAACATTAATTTGAATTTCTAAACGCGGTAATTCCCAAGGATTATTAAAATTAAGCCAATAATCAGGTTGTTCAACTTGATAACCATCAACGATATTTTGTTTAAAAATACCATATTGGTAACGTAGACCATAACCCCAACCAGGATAATTTGAAGTTGCCAAAGAATCAACAAAACAAGCAGCAAGACGACCTAAACCACCATTACCTAAAGCAGCATCAGGTTCTTGTTCTAATAAATCTTCTAAACGGAAACCAAGAGCTTTAACACTATTATCAGCCAATTCTTTAGTTCCAGTATTTAAAAGAGCATTATCCATAGCTCTGCCCATCAAAAACTCTAATGATAAATAATAAATACGTTTAGGATCACGTATAGTTTGTCTTTGTTGAGTTTTATTCCAAGCAACGATTAATCTATCCCTAAGGACAGCAGAAGCAGCTTGATAAGCAGCCAAATCATCACAATTATATAAAGAACGAGCTAAAGTAGTTTCAACATGACGGACGAAATCTTTTTGGAATTCTTCTTCTGTTTGAAACTCTTCAATTGCGAATTTTTTCCAAATATTTCTAGATTCTAAAGGAATAGTAGCATCAATATTTCTAATTTCTTTAGGAGTAAAACCAGTAAAAGTTCTCTTATGTCTTGGACGGGGGATATAACCTGATCCGTCATCCGGAGGGACATAAGAAGAATAAGAAGCATTTGAGGTTGATCTGTAAAGGCTGCCCATTGTGTACTAAAATTTTAGAATTGAGGTTAGTAAATAAAAAGTAAAGTAAAAATGATGAATCATGAATAACCTCGGGCAATTGGGAACTTCACGGAGCAAAAGAGTAATGCGCATGCGGAACTCCATTTGAGTTCATCTGGTGTGATGGCCATTCAACAATCACTCAACTACCAATTGACAAATCCCAATAACCCAAATAAAAACAATAGCACCGAAAAAAACAAAAAGGCATACCGGTGAAGTCAATTGAGCTCTGAGCAAAAAAGAAAAGTAAAAAGAAACAAAAAAAAGGAGAAATCGTTGACTTTTTATATTTAAAATCCAAATGGAACCTGCTGATAACCAGCAATATCACGTTTATTATCATATTTTGGTGCACACAACATCTGTGCTGTTTGTACCTCCACACATTTTTTGTTTTTTGTTTTCTGTAACCGTTAAGATTATAATGAAGCTTCCGGAAAGTATTGTGGAAGTGCGCTGAGGAGAAAAAAGGCTTCAAAATCATATCATGTGGAAAAACGAAGCTCGTGTAGGATTACAGCAAAATGCGCTCCTTCTTTGGCGCATTTAAAAGATATCATTCGTTCAAAAAGAAATAGCAATTCGTAAGTATTGGCAATCCATTTCGCTCTCTAATCTCTGGTGCATAAGTAAATCTCATTGCAATAGAGCATTTACTTGCATTATTTGGAATTGAATGAGTATTGCGTGGTGACCTACAAATGAATCAAAAAAATCTGAGAATTTATTAGTAAAATCTCGAGAGATTTAGGACTTATTATGAAATCTCTCACTTTGAAAACTCCATCAACAAAAGTTAATTGCCTTATATGACCAGTTTTACCTCCCCAATTGCAATTCATTAATTCGTATTCACAACTACTACATTCAAAAAGCCCTATTCGAGGGAGATTATTCACGTTCGATTTGTATGTTCTATTAGTGATTTTATGTATAGGCATATAACTTTCATCGTCTGAATCATGGTCATTACCATGTGGTTCTAAAAATAATGCCTTTTTCTTTCCTTTTTGATGATTCTTATCATACTTTGTAAATTCTAGCAGCTTCTAAACCTCTTTTTTTAATAATAGCATTTCTTGCCTAACTTTTTCTTCTTTGTTTTCCTGGCAGTTTTAACGGTTTCCTGTTGAGATAGAGTCAATAATTGTTATCAAGCTCATAAGACCATTGAGTTGATACACATCTTGGGATAAGTTACTGAAAACTAACTCTATGATTTCACCGGGAAAATAACTAAGAGCATTTTCCTTAGAGTTGAGCTTGGAGACGCCAAAAATCAACTCCTTTACAAAATGAATATTATGATGTTCTATGTACGATTTAACTGATTATGGTAGTTGCAAAGAAATATGCATTGCATAATATTAAAAAGGACTTGCAAGTGATGACCCGAAAGATGATAAAACGATCGGGTATCACGTGCCTCGGTATATGATGGATATCCAATTTTTCTGTGTTCTGCTTTCATTCTTCCGCAAACTCACCTCCCGATCCCAAACCTTTTAATATTGATACTACTAGTTTTCAATATGACAGCCATCGATAACGATTCTTTCATCCAAGATGATGAAGAGGACTTGTGGTATGTTATTTTTACAAACCGCTTGCTACACTTTTTCTAACTTTTGTTTTGGTGTTCATAGTCCCCTTTGCGTTGAAGAAATGGATATTTATGACAGATCTTTCTTCCCATGCCCTTGTGGTTATCAAATCTGTCAGTTCTGTTACAACAACATCATCCAAAACCCAGAACTAAATGGGAAATGTCCTGCATGTCGTAGAACCTATAATGAAAAACTTGTTAAATATGTAGAGATTACAAATGATCAATTGAAACAACATCAAGAAAAACAATTACGTAAAGAACGTGATAAAAAACAAAGAGAAAAAGAAAAGAGAGAAAGTGAACAAAATTCAAGACGTCATTTAGCTGGTATGAGAGTTATTCAAAAAAATTTAGTTTATGTTGTTGGTTTAAATCCAAATATACCAACTGATGAATTACATAATACTTTAAGAGGTGATTCTTTTTTTGGTCAATATGGTAAAATTAATAAAATTGTTATAAATAAAAAAACAAATGCAAATGGAACTTTAGGTCTCGGTGTTTATGTTACTTTTTCAAGAAAAGAAGATGCTGCTAAATGTATTTCTGCTGTTGATGGTTCAATGAATGATGGGAAAACTTTAAAAGCTGCTTATGGTACTACTAAATATTGTAGTTCTTATTTAAGAGGTCAACAATGTCAAAATCCAAATTGTATGTTTTTACATGAACCTGGTGAAGAAGATGATTCTTATACAAGACAAGATTTATCAACAAGACAAGGTTTAAAAATGGGTCAAAGTAAAAGAGATAGTAATACTTCAAGCCCTGCTATAACAAATAGTACTATTCATCATTCTCATACAATTCATCGAACTTCTTCTTATTCTCATCATAATGATGAAAGTGGTTCTGCTTTACCTGCAACTGCTTCATGGGCAACTGCTGCAAAATCCGCTCCACCAATTCATAAATCTTTAAATAATAATGTTCAAATTCATTCAGCAACTTCATCGCCAGCTCTTTCTCATGCAACTCCAATTCCACAATCTTCTTCATTTCCTGCTTTTCCTTCAAAACAATCTAATAATGATTCTGATTTACAGGTAGAACCTGAAATTGAACCAATTAATCCTGTTATTACATTTTTAAATGAAAGTATTGAATTATTAAGTAATAATAAAAATGTTTCAAAATATCAAATCTCAAAATCTTTATTACAAACATATTTTAATTTAAATCATCATTCTTCAAATGTTAATGAAAATGTTAATGAAAATGGAAATGAAAATGGAAATGAAAATGGAAATGAAAATGGAACTGAAAATGGAAATAATAATAATAATAATAATAATAATAATAATAATAATAATAATAATAATAATAATAATAATAATAATAATAATAATAATAATAACAACAATGAAGATTTTAATGAATATTATAAAAGTATGCCATCTCTTTTCCCATTTAATCCTAAAAAATCAAATATAGATTCAAATTTAAATTTGAATGATCCATCATCTCCATCTTCAACAACTCGTTCAAAATCAGAATTTGAAAAATTAATTTATAATAATTTATATAATAAAAGAAAAGGAAATTTTGCAAAAATCAATTTAAATATTGAAGTTGATGAAATATCAACAACTCCTCCACCATTACAACAACAACAACAAACACAACAACAAACAAATCAATTACAAACAATTGCAAATCCAATTGATTTACAATTACAGCAACAACAATTATTACAATTGCAACAACAATTACAACAAAAAAATGTTGTTCAATTAAATATTGCTCAACAACAACAATTACAACAACAATTACAACAACAACAGCAGCAACAATTGCAACAACAACAATTACAACAACAACAGCAGCAGCAATTACAACAACAACAATTGCAACAACAACAATTACAACAACAGCAGTTACAACAACAACAATCTCATCATCAAGTTCAAGGTCAAGGTCAACAATCACAATTACATAATATACCATCAGTTCAACAACAATCTCAATTACAAGCTTTACAACAAGCACAATATATGGCATTGAGACAACAGCAACAACAGCAACAGCAACAGCAACAGCAACAGCAACAGCAACAACAACAACAATTACCTCCACAATTTAATCAATTTTCACAACAACAAAAATTAAATATTTTACAAGGTAATGTAAATCAAATTCCAAATATTAATAATGGGAAATTTCCAGTTAATAAATCAGCATCAAATGATTTACAACAACTTTTATTACAACAACAAGGAAATAATTCAAATTTAAATTCAAATAAATCATTATCACAAGATCAACAACATTTTAATAATTTACCACAACAAATTTTGTTAAATAAATTAGCTAGTCAACAACAACAACAGCAACAAACTTTTGGTAATGGTAGTGGATTTGGAAATAATTTAAATAATGGATTTGGTGTTGAAGCTTTAAAAACTAGTACTCCTCCACCACCTGGATTATTTAATTCTCAACAGCAACAACAGCAACAACAACAACAAGGACAAGGTCAAAATAATGCTAATGAAAATTCTCATGATTTATTAAATCATTTAATGAATGGGAATAAGATTAATTAAGTTATGTTAAGTCAGGTTGTGTTGTGTTTACTAAAAATAAGATTAGTATTTAATATTAATTAGTGCTAGCTAAATGTTTCTATATAAAATTTTCTATTTGTATTTGCAATTGAATTTGATTTTGATGTTTTATGTTTGAAGTTTGAAGTTTGAAATTTTATAAAAAGTAGCTATAGATTTTTTACTACTTTTAGAATGTAAGGGTGTATGGATGTGATATTTGTAGGCCATATAATACTCCTTTCACTCTATTAAATTTATAGATTTCATAGACACCATGGTAAGTTTTATAAATCCTCTCAATCCAATCCATTTTTATATATATTATATCATACATTATATTTTTTCATATTCTTTTAAATTTCAAACAATTTACTTACTAATTTTTTTTTTTCATTTCTTTTAAATAGGCGAATGTTGCAAAACTTCCAGTTTATATAGCTAAATTATTTACACCACGTCCACCAATTAAATACTTAAAACCAAATGACATATCACCTGAAAAAAGATGTACAACTAATATATCTGGTATTTCTCAATATCTAAATTATTTAAAAGAAAATGATGATAATTATATACCAACTGAAAGTTGGTTACAAAAACAACAAAAGGAGAAAGTTGAAAATAATGAAAAAAATCAAAAAAAATTAGAAGAAGCAATTTCTAATTGTAAGTTATATATATATTTTTTTTTCAACATTGAAAAAATACAGGTTATATGATACAGAATGTTACTTTATAATTGATACTAATGTTTTTTATTATTATTTTTATTATTAGGGAAACCAAGTAAAGACCCTCAAGTTCGAGGAGATGCTTACACAACAATTTTTGTAGCTAGACTTGATTATTCCTTAACAGAAGTTGACTTACAAAAAGAATTTGTCCCATATGGTCCTATTGAAAGGGTATGCTTTTTTTTTTATGTTTTTCATTGTTGATTCTTAAGTATTAAACTAACTTTTTTCTATTTTTTAAAGGTTCGCGTTGTTAGAGATAAAGAAGGAAAATCTCGTGGTTATGCCTTTATAGTATTTGAAAAAGAAAGAGATGCAACAAATGCTTATAAATCAGCAAATGGAATGCGTATTAAAGATCGAAAAATAGTAGTTGATATAGAAAGAGGACGAACTATTAAAAATTGGAAACCAAAAAGATTAGGTGGAGGATTAGGTGGTAGAGGATATTCAAAACCAAAAATAGAAACAACCATACCATTAGGACCAAAAGGACTTGATAATTCTTATCGTGGTCAGAATGGTGGTGGGTATGGTAGGTCAAATGGTATACCATCGGGTCCTCGTTCAGACCGTGATAGAGATGGATATGGAGGAAGAGGTGGTGGTTACAGAGACAGAGATGGAGGAAGAGATGATCGTAATAGAGATAGAGATCGTGGTTCAAGAAGAGACGGTGATAAAAGGAGACAAGAAGATGAAGATCGATATCGTGAACGTGATGCTCAAAGGAAACACTATGAAGAAGAACGAAGAAGAAAAGAACGAGACAGAGATCAAGATAGATATAAAGATTCTAGGTATGAAAAAGAAAAACGTGAAAGACCATGGGATAGGGAAAGAGAACGTTCTCCAAAACGATTAAGGTACTAAATTTAAATTTTAATTGATGATGTATCTCAAATGAATTCGAAAGAAAAATAAAAATAAACTGGTTTTTTTTTTGTATTTTAGTCTTTTTAAGTTACAAAAAACATTGTACTTTATTTATCATATGTTTTACTTATTTTCTCATTTCTATTTAAATGGTAATAGTATTGCGATATATTGAGATTTTGACATTATAATTATAAACTATCAAGTAAATTCAATTCCATATGCATATGATTCTTTCTGTTAATATTGTATTGGTAGCTGTAGATAAATGAGAATGTTAATTATGAGCCATAAAAGAAGAGTATCGGCACTGGTTAATATCTATTACTGCAAGGAGTCTAGTATGACGGTAAATACCATTGTGGTCTGGGCAAATTGTGATCTATATAGAGAAACGGAATATTAGCAGGTTGTGAAAGAATAGCCTTATTGCGCTTAACAATTAGATATTACAAATCCTTTTCCTCAACTTCTTTAATTTCATCCATAATAAACTCATTAAAACTTTCATAATTATCTAAATAAAGATGATGACCTGAATTTTCAATAATCTTTAACTTTGAGTCATAAATTCCTTTCTTCGTAATTGCTTTAATACTATCAATACCACCATTAACATCCATCCAATCTCTATCACCATAACACCAAACAGTTGGACATGTAATCTGATCAGCAAATTTAACTAATGGTAATCTAGCAGTTGCTCCAGGACCTAAAAGATAATTAAGAGCATATTCTCCAGATCCTGGTGCTTTAAAAATATTATAAGAATAATTATGTAATGCATTCATTTCATTGTTTTTAAGATGAGAAAATCTTCTACTTGTCCAACCACTTGTAAACATAGGACCTAAAGGACCAGTATTTCTAACTAATGAAAATGGAGAAAAGTTTTGTTCCCATAGAAAATTAAACCAAGTTGGAACTTTTAAATTTGTCGTTGATGGATCAGGTACAGCAGCTGGTGAAATGAGTAATAATTTATTAACAAAACCTGGATATTTTATTGTATAATGTGATGAAAGATAACCACCTAAAGAATGAGCAATAATTGTAAAATTTTCAATTTTACGTTCTTTTCTCCATTTTTCAAATGAATCAATAAACCAATTTATTGCATATTTTGTCTTTTCTGAATTATTTTTTAAATTTATTGGAATTTCAAATTTTGGTCTTGATGAATTTCCATAACCTAATAAATCAAGTGCATGAATTCTCCAATTTTTTTTTTTACTTAATTCTTCTAAATTTTTATAAAAAAATCCAAGTCCTGCTCCATAACCATGTAATATAATTAAATCTCTTGTTTTAACATTTTTATCTTTTCTTAAAGATTCAATTAAAAATTCATTAATATATAATGGTTTTGAATTTTTATCATTTTTATTAATTTGTATTTTTAAAGATTTTCCAATTGAATTTCCATCATTAATTGGATAAAAATTTAATAAACTTAATAATTGATGTTCAGCTTTTATTGGATCAGTATGTTTCCATTCAGTATATGAATCATAATAACTTAATGGGAAAGCATTACTTAAAATCTTTGCTAAAGGAACCCCAGTTGGAGCAGTAGGTGGTCTATAATGATCTTTCGAATTATCATAAAGATTACTTGGAATTTCAACTGTTGTTGTACTTGAATTTGAATTTGAATTTGAATTTGAATTAATCTGCATTTTTGAAATATCTGAATCCTTTGTTGGATTTAAAGTCTTCGTTTTAAAATGTCGAAAACTTTCATTAATTTTTTGTTGTGAATCTTTTAAATGTCTAGCAGAATCAACAGTAACAGCATCTTGATATTGTTGTATTGGATCTGTTTCTTCATAAGTATTGACATTTCCATTTCCATTTTTTTGATGTTGCTGCGTATAAAATAATACGCCGCGCGGAGATTCAAGCGAATCATCCAATTGCAGCCGCAAGCTTAAGCAACCACTAAAATTAGGAACATTTATAGGACGATGAGCATGTGACGCAGATGTTATTCGTTTTCCAGCAACACCCAGAGTAGACTTATTAATAACTGCAGTGAAAACTAACATGTTAAGAAATAAATCAAATGCTCATCACAAGATCAGTACAAGTAATAAGCAATAAGTAACAAGAAATATATAGAAAATTAAAGGTATCAAGCTTTAATGCAGAAAGTGATATTCCGAAGAGTACAAATCCAAAACGAGAAATTAAAGATTCTTCAAGAGAGAAATTTAAAACAAGAAGATTGAAAAAAATAACAAACTTGGCGCCTCGGATAATAATTATTAACAGGAGTTTTAAACTTTTGAAAACTTTTGAAAAGAAAGCAGAAAGTTTATAACCTTAATTTATAGTGATGATACTTACCCTGGCCGCAGTATATATGGGAACGGTACATTGGCCGATTACATAATCATCCATACACCTTCATGGTAATTTGGAGCATGGCTTGTACTCAGATTTACGCAGTTCTTTGAGGAGATAAAATTTTCACAATTTTTCTTTATTCAAATTATATTTAAAACCATTATTTCTGTTAAAAGACTTTGAAATAATTTAAAAATGGGTATGTTAAACAATTTATAAACTGAAAATGGATTGAATTGGAATAGAATTGGAATTGAAACTTATGATTTAAATAATTCTCTTGTATTTTTTTTTCATCATCAATTAAAATTGCTTTATAAAATTCATGACAGACCATTTCAAATCTTTTTTAGATATGAAGTAAAGATTATTAACAATATCTTTTATAACAGTTAATTTCACTGTCGATGTAAGTTTTAAGATCTTAATTAGGAATTATGCTTCTCGAATCTGTCCCTGAATTCGATCGACTCTATATTTTAATATGGTGTTGAATGATCAGACCACTCAGATTCCTTAAAAACCATCAACGGCTGTGGTTGTGTTCAGCCACTCGCTGATCTACTCATTTTTTGAAAATTTCCAAACCCAATATTATAATAGTGAAAAATGTTTCTAACTTCTATTTCTATTCTAGCAAATCCGTGAACTCATGGACAATGTTACGAATATTCGTAACATGTCTGTTATTGCCCACGTCGATCACGGTAAATCTACTTTGACTGATTCCCTTGTTCAAAGAGCTGGTATTATTTCCGCTGCCAAAGCCGGTGAAGCTCGTTTTACCGATACAAGAAAAGATGAACAGGAAAGAGGTATCACAATTAAATCTACTGCCATTTCTTTATACTCTGAAATGTCTGATGAAGATGTTAAAGATATCAAACAAAAAAATTCTGGTAATTCTTTCTTGATCAATTTGATTGATTCTCCTGGTCACGTTGATTTCTCTTCAGAAGTTACTGCTGCTCTTCGTGTTACTGATGGTGCTTTAGTCGTTGTTGACTGTGTTGAAGGTGTCTGTGTCCAAACTGAAACCGTTTTAAGACAAGCTCTTGGTGAAAGAATTAAGCCAGTTATCATCATTAATAAGGTTGATCGTGCTTTATTAGAATTACAAGTTACTAAAGAAGATTTATATCAATCTTTCTCCCGTACTGTTGAATCCGTCAATGTCATAATTGCTACTTACTTAGATGAAGCTCTTGGTGATGTTCAAGTCTACCCAGAGAGGGGTACCGTTGCTTTCGGTTCAGGTCTTCACGGTTGGGCTTTCACCGTCCGTCAATTTGCCACCAGATACTCAAAGAAATTTGGTGTTGACAGAAGTAAAATGATGGAAAGACTTTGGGGTGATTCATACTTTAACCCAAAGACCAAGAAATGGACTACTAAGGAAAAAGATGCCAAGGGAAAACCATTAGAACGTGCTTTTAACATGTTTGTTTTGGATCCTATCTTCCGTATCTTCTCTGCCGTTATGAACTTCAAAAAGGATGAAATTCCAGTTCTTTTACAAAAATTAGATATCGTCTTAAAAGGTGATGAAAATGATTTAGAAGGAAAAGCTTTATTAAAAGTTGTTATGAGAAAATTCTTACCAGCTGCTGATGCTTTATTGGAAATGATTGTTTTACATTTACCATCTCCAGCTACTGCTCAATTTTATAGAGCTGATACATTATATGAAGGTCCTTCTGATGATTCTAGTGCTATTGGTATTAGAAACTGTGATCCTAAAGCTGATCTTATGTTGTACGTCTCTAAGATGGTTCCAACATCTGATAAAGGTCGTTTCTACGCTTTCGGTCGTGTTTTCTCTGGTACCGTTAGATCTGGTATGAAGGTTAGAATTCAAGGTCCTAATTATATTCCAGGAAGTAAGACTGATTTGTCTATCAAAGCTGTTCAAAGAACTGTTCTTATGATGGGTAGATCTGTTGAATCCATCGATGACTGTCCAGCTGGTAACATTGTTGGTTTAGTTGGTATTGATCAATTCTTATTGAAATCTGGTACTTTAACTACAAATGAAACATCACATAACATGAAGGTTATGAAATTCTCTGTTTCTCCAGTTGTTCAAGTTGCTGTTGAAGTTAAGAATGCTAATGATTTACCAAAATTAGTTGAAGGTTTAAAAAGATTATCAAAATCTGATCCATGTGTTTTAACTTACATGGCTGAAACTGGTGAACATATTGTTGCTGGTACTGGTGAACTTCATTTGGAAATTTGTTTGAAAGATTTAGAAGAAGATCATGCTGGTATTCCATTAAAGATCTCTCCTCCAGTTGTCGCTTATAGAGAAACAGTTGAAGCTGAATCAAGAATTACTGCCTTATCTAAATCTCCTAACAAGCATAACCGTATTTACGTTAAAGCTGCTCCACTTGATGAAGAAGTTTCTCTTGCTATTGAAAGTGGTAAGATCAGTCCTCGTGATGATTTCAAAGCCCGTGCCCGTATCCTTGCTGATGCCCATGGATGGGATGTTACTGACGCTAGAAAGATTTGGTGTTTCGGTCCAGAAGGTACCGGTCCTAACTTAGTCGTTGACCAAACAAAGGCTGTTCAATACTTAAGTGAAATTAAGGATTCCGTTGTTTCTGGTTTCCAATGGGCTACTAAAGAAGGTCCAATCTTTGGTGAAAACTTAAGATCTGTTAGAGTTAACATTATGGATGTTACTTTACACGCTGATGCTATCCACAGAGGTGGTGGTCAAATCATTCCAACAATGAGACGTGCTACTTATGCTGCTTTCTTATTAGCTGAACCACGTATTCAAGAACCAGTTTTCTTGGTTGAAATTCAATGTCCAGAAAACGCTATTGGTGGTATCTACTCAGTTCTTAACAAGAAACGTGGTCAAGTCATTTCAGAAGAACAAAGACCAGGTACTCCATTATTTACTGTCAAAGCTTACTTACCAGTTAATGAATCATTTGGTTTCACTGGTGAATTAAGACAAGCAACTGGTGGACAAGCTTTCCCACAGATGGTATTCGACCATTGGGCTACAATGTCTGGTGATCCAACTGATCCAGCAAGTAAACCAGGTCAAGTTGTCGTTGAAGCAAGAAAGAGACATGGTATGAAGGATGGTATTCCAGGATATGAAGAATATTATGATAAGCTCTAAGCAAAATAGATACTTATAATTAATTATACTTGTTTATTATTTTTTGTGTTTATATTTCGTTTGTGGTATTCATGTAATGTGATACGTGTTTTTGGATATTTATTTCTTTAAAAAAAAAAAGTATACTCTAAGGAAGAATACATTATAAAATTATATATTATATAAGTAAAAATATATCTTATTATATGTTATACCAATTATAGATGGTTCAGAAGTGCATCCAAATAGTATTTGGATTAATGGATATAGTTTTTATGGAAGGATATGTATGCATAAACGTAGCATTTCACTTAATTTCGGCCATGCAGATTGCTGATTATCGGCCCTTTATTGCCGGTACCTATTAACTCTGCCGAGTAGCAGTTGTTAATATAAACGATATTTAGTAACGTAAATGGCTGAAATTAAATGAAATAACTATATCTAATTTTCTTTTTTTTCAATTTGATTATTGTCATAAGTTAACTGTTTGTTGAATTACGTTCTAAGTTGACAATATATATCCACGGAATTATTTACCTTCAATTGATATGAAGCTGAAGGAGGGAGGAAACAAATAATATGCTGAACTATGTAGCAAATCGCTTTTTCTTACAGATGACGATATTAAGCTTGAACATATTACAGAAATCAGTTACTTAGTACTTACCAATATAGGTTTGATCCGAGTCGCAAATTTTTAGAAATTGTCTCGCTTGACATCTAAATCCCTACGAATTTTGCGATGGTTTCCCTCAATAACAACCCCTATACTTGATCGCACATGGTTCATAGTTATTCTTGGAACTATAGCCTTATATTAAACCAAATTTAAAATTGACAAATGATTGCGATCACGATATAATAATACAACAATTTATAAAATAATGATGGTTAAATGTAATATGCATAATTGGCTTAATGCATAAGGGGCATCGGTTCAAGTTGACCAATTGACTACTTCAAATTCGCATACTAATATAATAAAAAAAGCGATTAATTAATAAATAAGTCAATTATATAGTTAAACTGTTGCCATATACTTGCTCATGCCTCTTGTAATTGGATACCATTTACATACATAGTTAAAGTTGTTTGTTTCTTAGCTTCTCAAAATCGATTTAAGCCAATTAGAATCAAGAGGGTGCATATAGGGCATTTCCCTTATAACAGTATCACAACCTCTTTCTCTTTTTCTTCAAATTTTTCATTTTTTTCAAACCATAAACCACGTCTTTAAATCATCACTAGCAATATCGATTGTTAAGTCAAGTTTATGCTTCGAAAGAAGAGTTTCCATCTCTTTATTGATTATCTCAACATTTTCAAGTTTTGTTACAGCCTCAGATAAAAAGCCTTGGTAAATATTCCTCTCCTTTTGAAGGGGGAATCTAAGCGCCACTGCTAAAACACAATAAGCTGAAAGTATTAAGGTTGCTAATGGTCTCCATTCTCGTGAATATTTAACAAATTCCCTTGACATAACACTTAAAAAGAAATGAAAAG
The DNA here is from genome assembly GCA_001600815.1 of Alloascoidea hylecoeti. Classification (NCBI taxonomy): domain Eukaryota; kingdom Fungi; phylum Ascomycota; class Alloascoideomycetes; order Alloascoideales; family Alloascoideaceae; genus Alloascoidea; species Alloascoidea hylecoeti. The sequence goes on from BCKZ01000001.1 coordinate 358,032, forward strand.
ATCCGATATTTTTAAGTTGAATGGCTCTAGCAATATAAAATAGTAGGGTTTTGATAACTTCCCTATATATTTCAGTTTCTTCTTCTTCCATTTTTGAATAAATTGAATATTCATCTATAGTACGAACCAATCTTGAACTAAAAGGAAATTGAATTAATTCCGTAGGTTCTGGAATCCTATATTGTAAGAAAGGTTTTAAATCATCAAAACCTGGTTTATTATTAATAACTTGGGGTGAATATACTGAAATGGAATATACAGCTTTTGATCCTTGAGCTACGGATAAAAAGTCAACAGGTGAATTATCATTCGCAACTAAAGGTACTAAAAATGGATGATGGGTTGAAAAAACAAAAATTATGAGATTATTAAGAAAAAGAGATATGATTTCAAAAGCAGTACTATTTTTGTTAACCTGTGCTAATGCATTTCTAAACAATCTTAAAGCTTTATTGTATAGAACTGTACATTTTGCCTCAAGATCACCCCCATGTTCAAAACTGTTCCTCATACACCAATAATGAAGCTCTGAAACCGCTTTAATCGATGCATATAGTGATGTTGAGCATTGGCTATACATAGGAGCAAGTTGACTGAGGGTACCGTACATGGGATTATCCGACCCTAGCTTCATTATTCCACATGTGTTATTAACATAATGGTGAAGAAGAAACATATCATTCTGACTGATCTTAAATATACTAGATATTGGAGTAGGACTAATAGTATAACGTGGTTCCTGATTGCGATGGGTGGGGATAATTTGTAGTTGATCCGTCTCTTCCGTCTCGTCGCGATCGATATCGATAATTTGACCCTTATAAAAATCTTCACTTCCCATCTCAGAGGCAGGCTTTGGGGCTATACTCATAAGCCTGCGTGCCTGAACCACTTGCTTCTTCTTTTTCATTCTTGTTGGGGGCAGATAGATACACTCTTTATTAGCATTCAAGCAATGTTTGCAAAGGGGTTTAGTTTCATCGCACTAAGGTTAGAATAAAGTTAGAATATAACAATATAAGTTAGAAGTCCAGGAAAGTTTATTTTTTATATCTCTGGTGGATTTAACGTACCTTAATTCTCATTCGTTTACAGTTCGCGCATCCATTTCTTGACCTTCGATGAATAGTTTTTTCGTTCCCGATGTTATGACTCAACTTGGTAGCAGAAGTAAGGGCTGTCATGGTTATAATCTACGGAATAGTTGTTATTGTAGAGAGACGTAACTCTTATTGTATAGGTATTTTTTGAAGTAATTAAAGGTAAAGTCAAGTAGAGAGTTAAAATTCTCAGGTTTGCTTCTTTTTAATAACCTTCAGGGTTATTAATATAGTTGGTGGATCTATACCCTCCACACACCGGCATTACAGCAGATATAAAATATTATGGTAGAGCATGAGTTATATAGCTAATATTGACTTTATAAGCAATTATATAATTATATATACTGTGAGTATCCATATACGTTGTATATTTGTTTGTTAAATGGTCACTATTGGAATTAATTAATGTAGATTTCTAATTAGAATTGGTCTCGACCTGTAGTTAAATGTTTGTCAATTCGACAATATTGCAATATATCACTAAAAAGAAGATATCTATAGCTATTATGGCCTAAATACCGGCACGTTGAAGTATGTATCAGTCCTATACCTATGGGGCGTCAATCGAACATAGGTAATTCTTCAGGAAACCATAGAATCGGTATTGTTCTAAAGTAACCTAATTAAACCGTCAAATTTTAACAAACTCTTCGTAAAATACAGTAATGAATCTAATGATATTATGTGAAACATAACATGCAATTAATTAGCGATATAGTTACCGCTTCAATGTATAATTATATATCGCTGATTAATATTCAACCACCACTAATATCCTCGAAAATAACCCTACGAAAGGGTGGGAAAACTGCTCTAGATATAGTAAAAACGTAGTAATCGGTATCTATTATTGTATTGTTTGTTTTATCCGCGCGATACTTATCTATCTCTTAGGATCTGGCGCTAATGGGCCCATGTGATATATCTATAATAATCTTCATATGAATAAATCATTAATTTAATAATGCTATAGCGCTAGCTAAGAATTATTATTTTTCTATCAATGGTCAGGGCGGAATTATTAATTTATAATTCACCTAGATCCATGTTACAGAGGGTTGAAGAATTATCTTTACGATTACCAGGTGTTTGTGGCAGAGGAGAGGGACTATGCTATTGTTTCCTATAGCATTGGGGCCCATTGAGGGGGGAAAGGGGCGGATTATAACAAAGTGGACGTTTAATGCTGGCCAGAGCCAGCTGGAAGATCAGCATTTTCTACAATCTGTTTGTTTTTGAACAATACAAGGCGACTTTTAATTTGGATAAATTGTCTTATATTATTATGTAATAAATAACATCCCAAATCCCCCCAATCATGCCACCTAAATTTAGAAAATGAGAAAAAACAAACAATTAATTTACATTGAAAAAGAAGTCAGGTGCAGAATGATCAACGCGTATCCCTAAATCTAAATCAGATGTCTCTTGGGCGATGGCATTGAATGCCTTTTATTCTTGGTGTTGAATAAACTTTCACCTTCTACGTATTGCAGTTGTAAATAATATAAATGTTGATGCTAGCTAAGATGGAAACATGATCAGTTGGAGTAGCAAGCAAATATTCAACCAAATATATCTGTAAGGCTGCAGCTTAAATTGATCTATAAACGTTATGACTATAATCTGGAGGTTTAGAAATATTTAATTTGATATCGCAATAATAAAGTATTATTCGGTAAGGGTTTAGCGGATATATGATCCACGTGCATGAGAATTTCAATTGTTCTCAATTTAGTTGTAGAGGTTTCATGGTGCAGGACACTCAAAATGAACAACTTTTTTCTGGTGAGAAATTTTGGTCCTCAGTAAATATGCATGCAACTGTACATTCTACGCCATGTGGAAATATTACAGCATATGTATGCATGTAGTCATCTAGATGTGGTAGGTTATATTACTGTTATGCACATGATTCATGTGATTATATGCAAGCATGCCCTATTTGTTTGACCGTGAAATCTAGATCGGAGGCCTAGGAAATGGGGGAAAATGATTTGACAGCGCAAATTTCAGCTTTGTCATTTATCTACCGGTCCCCCCTCTTGTCGTCTTCAATATATGAATGAAGCTTAGTGATTTTGGTGGTCTGATCATATTTTCCGCGAGGGGTATTGATCATGAGGATTGTCTAAAAGTTGCTCATTTTAGGCGCTATCTGAATAAGTAATCAGCTTTACAGTCTATTGTTTGACTACTCTTAGGCTTTACTGTTCTAAATCTGTTATAATTCAAAATAACCAATGGGTTGTCTACGTATACTTATCTTATCGTGATCCCCGAGTGAGAATAGAGATTGGTGCTCAATTGCAAGATTAAAATGTGTATTTTGAAGTTCGGAGAATCATGATAAGATATCGATAAGTAAACAGGTCAATGGTTATCGTAAATTACAAAAACACAGAAGAGTTGCCTAAGCATCAAATTATATGGCAGTTACACTACAGTATCATCTTCAAGAGTATTATAGACTATTTTATGGACATAGAGGCAAACTACTATGGCACTCGCTGGTAAATCGTAGCATGGTGAAATTTTGTGTTTTAAAGTGCTCATTGCTCGGTATGTTAAACCGTAAAAGAAAGCTCTCATCACAACCCAAAATCGCAAATATTGATGGAAAATATCGAACAGTTAATAAGTAGTCTAGATTTTAGTGGTAATTATTAGTATTTGTTACTGGTTGTTGGAATGTAACAATTTTCGGTGTCTGAGTATTAGGCGCCGGTTTATGGCACAAAATCAACATAAAAACTCCAATTATTTCTCCCAGTTAAGCATTAATACTCCTTGAAGGCTGGGTATTTATAAATAGAACTATAAATAATATAATAAACAGTAATTGCCTCACATAAAAATGTATTTAATATCTCAATTAGATTCTGAGCATAGTTTGTGGCGCCCAATTGTCCAATTAAAACTACCATATGCATCTTAGTAAGCTTTAGAACTTATATCAATTTTCTTTGCGATGATAGACAGGATTTTCAAATATTAACGGCTGGGGTAAATATCCAGCATTCAGCAAATGCGGGTGCCGAACTATCGTGAACTAAAACTAGTTTACCACCGAAGCGGCTCGACCTCCTGAAGGAATGGTAGGGACACCAAATAATCCCATAATTCTATATTACCAGTATAATCTGATAGCTAAGAAGTCATCATCGTAACAACCACAACCACAGCCACAGGCCAAACCGTACATAAACGTTATATATATATATATATTGTATGTCTCATTGTAAGATCTTATATGGCAGTTTTATATTGTGAAAATCTCACATTTATGCTTTGTCTTTAAACAAAAAATGATTTTTTTTCTTAAAATCATATCTATAGCGCCATTATTTAATTTAGGCTTACAATTAAGTTTTCAATCCCCTGTCACACCTTACTTCTTTTAACGATAAGAATCATGTTGAAGTGCAGTCAGGTCAGTGTCAATACTGTCAACACGCTGAATTGAGAGTAAACCAGTTGTATTTTTAAACATATATAGATCTGTACTCGTATGCCTTATTAATATTTTGCCGGATCGGAGTTTGCTTAGAAATCATGATCGTTTTGGGGTTTTAAATTCCAGTCACGTGATCGTGCTGACACACACACCGAGAGAGATCAAAACCATATAAGAATTTGATGTAAGCAAGATCGTCTCATCGTAGACCTATTTTATATAAGTTAATGCATAATTCGCCTTGATGTTGGACAGTTAGAAAGGAAATTTTATCTCTTAAAAAAGCTTTTTAATGTTTGAGCTTAATTTTTTTTTTTGGTTGGACTTACCCTTTTTCTTTGGTTGGGAATTACCCTTTTCTTTTTGAAAACTCTCTATAAATTACAAAAATCCCAATCACAAAATCATTTAACCAAAACACGAATATTCATAAGGCATCAATAATAATCATATTATTAATAGATATAAATAATTGAAAAAAAGCGAACTCTATCTATTCCTTTTCTCTTTAGTTACAAACAAACACAAAAAGCAATGGAATCATCAACTAGTACTTCATCAGATAGTTTCACAACCCCATGTTATATTCATAATAAATTCGAAGAATTAGTTACACCAGATTGTGATTTAAAAGATTTAACATCAATAAATGAATTAAATCGAATTACACATTCAAGATATGTTCAAACAGCAACTGCTGTCCGGGAATTAGCTCGAAAATTAGGAAATGCTGAATTAAAACTTATACCAAAATCAATATTAATTGTTACAAAAGCAAGAGATAATAGTTTAGTTTATTTAACAAGAGAAATGGCTGAATGGTTAATGGTAGTTAAAAATATAACTGTTTATGTTGATCATAAGCTTGAAAATTCAAAAAGATTTAATGCAAAAGGGTTTATAAATGAAAATCCACATTTAACCCCATTGTTAAAATATTGGGATAGAAGTTTAACAACTTCAACTCCAAATTTATTTGATTTGGTTATTACTCTTGGTGGAGATGGTACTGTTCTTTATCTTTCATCAATTTTTCAACATATTGTACCTCCAGTTATATCATTTAATCTTGGAAGTCTTGGTTTCTTAACGAATTTCAAATTTGAACATTTTAGAGAAACTTTAGAGAGTGTTTTAACAAATGGTTTCAAAGTAAATTTAAGAATGAGATTTACATGTACTGTTTTTAGATATAATGGAACATTGGTTACAAAGCAAGAAGTTCTTAATGAAATTGTTATTGATAGAGGACCAAGTCCATGGGTTTCAATGTTAGAATTATATGGAAATGATCACTTATTAACCGTTGTACAAGCGGATGGCTTGATATTATCCACACCAACTGGTTCTACTGCTTATTCATTATCAGCCGGAGGTTCTTTAGTTCACCCTGAAGTTCCTACAATCTCGGTGACGCCAATTTGCCCCCACACTTTATCTTTCCGACCTATGCTTCTACCAGACTCAATGGCTTTAAGAGTTGTTGCTCCGGAAACTTCAAGATCAACAGCTTGGGCTTCATTCGATGGTAGAAATAGGGTGGAATTACATCCCGGAGATTATGTTCAAGTTGTTGCGTCTCAATTTCCGCTTCCTACAATTATTTCTAGTCCCACTGAATATATCGATAGTATCAGTAGGACATTAAAATGGAATGTAAGAGAAAGACAAAGATCATTTGTTCATCTTCTTTCTAAAAAGAATAAACAAAATTATGATAATGTTGAAGATTATCTTCTTAATGGAACTGATTCATTGGATGATTCCGATGATTCCGATACTCCAGATATTGATGGAAGAGATTCAAGTACATATTTACAAAGACCAACAAAACTTGAATTAGAAAGTGAATCATCAAATATTTCAAAAACAATTTCAAAATTAAGGATAGATAGTAATATGAGTCGTGGATATAAATCTCCAAGTTCTTATCAATCGAGTAGAAGTCATAGTTATGAAAATCTATCAATGGCAAGTCCTATTTCAAACTCAAAGAATAATTCACCTTCAATTACGAAATATCCTCGACAAATATCTGCTGTTGCTGATTTATCAGAAGCACTTGGAGAGCTTAACGATCAAAATTCAAATTATTTAGATTTCATAGCACCAAGTAGGAGGGATAACAATACTATGAACAAAACTTCTTCAGATAAGATAACAAATAATAGAAATCCTAATGCTCTTAATGATAAAAGAGGTCCAAAACGACATGATGATCATCGATCATTACTTCAATCTTTAAATACTTCTCATCGTGTACCTCCATCACATCGAAAACCAGTTGAATATGATATAGTGGAAAGTCGAGTTCCTACTAGGAAGAATTCAATGTTGAAATTAACTCCTTCCAAGGTTTAGAATTTCAGGTTTTATTGAAAGGAATGTTAACAGATATATTAAAGAATGGGGGGGAAGGCTTCCCACGGAATATTTTTTTTAAAAAATATATATACCACATATTAATACTAATTATAACTTTTATATATCGTGTCTCATGATTTAAGTCTAGCTAGCGCTATCTGGAGTTTATTAGCTCCATGATTATTTTGCTTTAATATATATTTACAATATGATTATTATCATAGGTAAAAAAAAATAGCACAGAGTAACATCACGAATGATAAAGTATTAAAGCATCCGTTAGAGTTGCGCCAAAAAGTCACAGGACCTTGATTTCCAGATTTATTTCTACTTACCTTCAATGATAGGATTCACAACTTCAAATTTTCCAATGATGATCAAATAATAATCCATCAACATTGCCAACTTTTTACCCATTTTTCAATTAACAACACTTTCTTCAAAACGAACGCAACACACAGTAATTGCTTCATTAGCAGTTCTATTAGTTACATATATTAATTTATACGCAAGATCTTTACATGATATCGTTGAGATAATAGATAACAGGGTATGATAAAGGGATTACTAATGTTATAATAGTATTATACTCCTGAGCTTTTCCCAATGAATTTGTAAACCATCTTCAATGAAACTATTTACTCCTAATTAAGGGTTATATAACTATGTATTTATATATTTATTAAAAATCAAGCGTTAATTCATTATGAGAAGCTAATGCTAATTCTTTAGCTTCAAATCTCTTAATAATTCTTTCAAGAGCATCCATACCTTTTTCTAACTGACTCATCTCTGGACCATATGAAATTCTAACATAAGAATACATTTCTGAGTCAACTAATTCTCTTCTTGCTAAAGGATTTAAATCAAAAAATATTCCAGGAACAACAATTGTTTTTTCATGTAAACATTCATGGAAAAAACCTAAACAATTTGAAATTTTGCCTGGTAATCCCGATAAATCTAACCAAATATAAAATGTAGAATTTGGTATCTTTTTAATAAGAAACCCCATTGTCGTTAAACGAGATATACAATAATCTCTCTTCTTTTTAAAATGCTTTTGTAAAGCAGCCATTTCTTGTTTAACCAATCTTGGTTCTAAAAATTTAACCGCTGCTTGTTGGAATGGAACATTAGAGCCACCATCTAAAAATGAACCAACCGAACTTAAACATTTAATATAATCTTTTGGTCCTACAATCCAACAGATTCTCCATCCTGGTAATCTAAATGCTTTTGTTAAACCATCAAGAATTAAAACAGGATCCCTATTAACATCTTTAACATGAGAAGCAGATGATAAACTCTCTCCATTGCATTTATTATTATAATTATACCTTGAATAAAATTCATCCATAATTAATAAACAATCATTTCGACACATATTATGTAATTGTTCTAATTCATCAGCAGTTAAGCATTGACCAGTTGGATTCCTTGGATTTGATGTTAATAAAGCAGTAACACCTCTAGCTAATTCTTTTCTAATGATATCAAGATCCATATGATAAAATTCACTTTCATATAGAGGAACAGGAATAGGTGCAAAGTTCTTAAAAAGTGATAACATTTCAGCATAAGCAGTATAATCCGGTAAAAAAAAAGATAAATAACAATTCTTTAAAATTGCAGCAATACGTGTTAAACCAGCTCTTCCACCAGGTACAATACAAACATTTTCATAAGTATATTGTGATTTTCTACCAACTCTATAATGAGCGTTGTATAATTTTGCAACTGCTTCTCTTAGTTCCTTAATACCAGCAGTCGACGCGTATTCACACCCTTCTTCATCGATTGGAATAGATTTAGGTCGCGGAAAACAACCGGGAATTGGTCCAACCTCGGGCATGCCTTGTCCAAAATTGACCCAAGAGGGATCACCATTTGTATAACCACGTTCATAGGCGCGTTCTGTCGTCCAAATAACACCTGTAGATGCTTGTTCTAAGTCAAGGGCTGGATGATTGATTTGATATGGATATGGACCCGGTTGTGGAATTGGAGAATCATTACCGGACGCGCTAGGGCTTCGTCCTTGTGGAGCTCTTAAACCAGCAAGAGTTGACACATGAGTCTGATTATTAACCAAAGTATGAAAAGCGTTTGAAGGATAGGTTCCTGGATTTCCCGAAGGAGTGGATGTGCCGGAATTGAGTCCAGTATGAAATATCTGTGAAAAAGATTTTTTCAGTGGTTCTGGTAAAGTTTGTTCAAAGTCTGAAAAGTCAGATCCATCATCCCAACCGGTGGCACCATCCACGCTAACATTCGGTGGTAAGGCACTCGGTGATGGAGGGTTATCGTGGGATTTTGAGTCTTCGGACATTTTAATTCGCAAAGGAGTGAGAGTGACAGAAACTAGATCTTATATAAGGTTTGATGACTCTTCCACAGCAATTTTTAAAAATCGTACATATGACGACCTTTTATATTTTCAGAATTACAAGTACTTATAACAAAATCTATGGCCATGAGTTAGTTCCTTAAAGTCCCGATCATGAGGAATGAATATAATGACGTCGACTTATTTCGGATGTATAGTTTTAATATTAATATTTACGGCTGTCTGATCAATAAATTATACCATCTAACTAAAACACAAACCATTGTAAATTTGAATCTTGAATATTCTATTTAATTGGTCGAGATCTAATAGTTCCGGAGCTATATTTATAAATTAAAACTATGTATCCACGTGTGGCTTTATAATTATATTACTCGGCCCACAAAGTTTTGAAATATCATCTCTTTGTTTGAAACATCTGTTGAAAATGGTGTTCTTCAGTTTCAACAAAGCACATTATGGATGCACTTTTCCATTTTTGCTGCTTCCTTGTTCCGGAAGCTAATATCGTTTGAAATGGAAAGTGTCTTAAACTTGGTCGATGTGAAAAATCAGCACGGGTACTTGTCCAGATTATAATTATAGCCGTAACTGCCCCCACTCATCTCTAGATATATTCCCTCATCTTTATGCTAGTTTACTATAAAGTTTATACAGTAATTTTGATACTTCTCCAAATCATCCCGAAGGCTATTAATAGGTGAAAAGAGTGTATTAATGTTATAAAATTTGTTCTTTCTTTCTTCCTTCCAGATCCCATATTACTTACTTGAATATTATAATATTGGATATACGATGGATCGTTTGCATGTTGAATGAGCTTGTCATACATCATACATAAATTTAAATGCTTATATTTGGTGATGACATTGTGTTTATTCCGCACTGCTTTGTAATAATATAGTTATAGAGTACTATAGGATTAGGATATATTGCAATTGGTTTACATATAAGCCTTATAGAGACCTTGTAGTTGTCTATTTCTATGATGTAATTATATTATTTGCTTGCACCGCTTATAGCTGACCAGTGACCATAACATATATAAGTGGGGTTCGTCAAGTAATTATAGTAACTAGCTATAGTCAATAATCCATGAAGCAATGGAAAGCAAGCCCTCTGGCTCAAGAAGTTTATGGAAGTAATGAAATTCTGTAGCTTTATCTTTCTGAGTTTTTAACGAATGCTTTCAGGTTAATAATATTATAAGGATAGAGTAGTTTTATATCTGCACTAATAGTATAATTCGCTAGTAGTTTGTTAAGGTGTTTTCTGAAAACACTAAAAGAAGCGCTTGAGCTGCCAGCAAGTGTCCCATTTGAAGGGACCTAAGAATTCTTAGGACAAACAAGTTGATTGTAACGTTAACGAAGATACAGTAAATGAGCTCGAGTATACTATCCAAAGACCTTGTAATTGTATGAAATTCATAATTACGTAGCGAATCATTAATCTTCTTTCATAGTATATTTTAAGGAAAATTGAGGAAGAGGATCCAGAGTATTCAATTAAATTACTGCAACTGATGTTTACAAAATGTTGTAGCCGCGGGGTTTCTTGATCAATTACAAGCAAAACTGACAGAAGTACACACTGTATACAGTCTAGTCAGGTACCCGCTCTGATCCGGGGATCTATTATTTTTCACATCGAATATACAAGTACATGTATGTGCCAATAACTTTTCATCGAATTGCAATAATTTTGAGTCTCACGAGCTATATCTTACACGATCGCGAGGTTATAGGATTACAAACGACTATGTGATTAATAATAAAACTGCCATAAGATTATTATATCAGAGTAAAATATAGGTATTAGGTAATCTACAAAATTGATGATTCCGGAGTCTTTGGACAATGATGGTTGGGTCGGGTGGACATAACACCTAAATTTATAACCCTGTATTTTCGTTCTCCACACCCTGAAAATGATAATAAGGAAAAAAACTTAAGGTTTCTTGCATCAAGGAACAAATAGTCTATTAAATTTTCTAAAAAATTGTGCTTAAGCCGAATATGTCAGTTTCAAAGATTACTAAAGAGAACAAAGTGCCCCGTCCAACATTTTACTATAGAAAAAATGGCAGACACTCTTCAGCGGTGGACGAAATTTGACAATATATCACAGAGGTAGTGGAGGGACGACTTACTAATCTACTGATTTGTTGGGCTGGAATAGCTATGGGAATTGATAGTGAAGCGTTTTACCATATGGTGGATTAATAGAGGAAGAAGAAGTAAAACGGAATTTTAAAATTAATATTCAATTATATGGAAATGAAATTAATTTGGAAGTTGGATAGTTAAAACAAAATAGTTAGTTATAACATCCTCCTAGAAAATATCTTAAGATTAATATATATGAAACTTAACCAAATAAGAAGTAAAATTTATAAGCACATTGTAAAGTTGTTCATTTTTGAAATTTAATTTAAACAAGTTCTTTTTTCTTCTGTTCCAAAAATTAAACCAAATTTTACCGACAAAACTTGTTCATGGTCTTTTAGATAATAGGCTCTTGTAATGTCTCTAGTTCTGGTAATCGTGTATCTTTGATAAACATAATTTTTATCCATATTTAAAGAGTCAGGTAATTCAAAATAATCAGAAGATGAGTCTTTTAATTTATATTCTGACTGAACTGTATGGGTTACTAATGATTTGTTATTGACATTAGTTTTAACTGAATTCGAAGCTGAACATGGAAATATTGAAAGAAAACTCTCTCTCTTTGAAAAGTGATTGGGCAGACAGCACGGGAAAAGTGTATATCACAAACTATGGGATGCGATTCTTGTGGGTGTTTTGGATCATTTTGAATCAATACTTTTGCTCTCATTCTGAAAGCTTCTTATTGATAATATATTGAATTTTTTTCATAGTCGCTGATGTTTTTGTTTCGCGGTCGGCTACTTCGATATTTTTTACAATTCACAATTGATTTGAAAACATCAGTAACTGACTTTTTCAAACTGCTGTGATTATTTCGTGGTGAAGTTTTTCTTGCCTTCTTATATTGATCAATTACTGAAATTAAATGAGCTTTTCCATAGTTTTACAATGTATTTAGTAGAGCATTGGTTACTGGCGATAATAGTAAAAAAAAAGACGTGGAGTGAAGAACCTATTTTTAAACGTTAAATATCATAAACATATGCGCGTTTCAAATAATTAGAACAATACCTTCTTGATAATATGCGCAACCTATAGAATGGTATATCGGATTAGTTTAGAGTTGCTATTGCTATACTAGAATAGCAGACTGGTAAAACAATTAATAATGGGAAAGTTTTCATGCTGTGTGATGGATCAAAACATCCTCAATCGAATGAGATGCCTGCAAGCTCGTCACCTTGTTAGAATGCGTCACTCAGTATTCGGCAGTACTGGTGCTAAAGAAGTAAACTTCAAGAAGACAGTCATTTTGACTTGATAAGCGTATGAAAGCAGAAACCATCATTACTGTCTTTTCCTCCAATATTACACAGACCCCTTTAATTCTTGGATGATATAGAGTTATCGAGTCCATTGATAAAATGGATTTTCATAGATAAAAATCATTGGAGTGATGTGGGGGATCCTCAAAAATCCTGATTCGCTACCTGAAATTACGCGCCGGACACAAAATGGAGGTTGTAATGAAGAGTTCTGTACAGAAGCTAGAAGGATCTGAGATCCTCTTTCCTATAAGGATAGTTATTTGTAGTAATGCAGAAGAGCTCTTAAAGACTCTACGAGATATCTCTGGCGACTGAGCCATTGGAAAGGGGAATGTTGGCAGATGGTGAGGCAAAGATTCTTCAAAAGAAGGATTCTTAGAAGAATAGGTTGAGAACTGGAAGAAAAATTCCTTACAACACTTTGAGTGTAATAAATATGATATATGGATATGGTGTAAATCAGAATACATATATTCAAAAAGAAAAATTAAAGTAGAATTGTTGATCATGGTGAAAATTATAGTTGGATGGTTTAGATTGTGTACAATCGGCCGTCGCTGTCCAAATTCACTGTAAATTTATATTACATGTTAGAGTGACAGATGCTAATTTTCTGGCTTGTTCTCTATTATACGGTTACTATTTAGTCTAAGTTAGTGTCCATAGTTTCTGTTCTCGCTATTCTTCTCGAGACTCGTGGGTCCACAGACTTACACTTAATTTCGGTGGCCATGTATTACACTAAATAATAAGCCATATAATGTATTTAATAATTGGTCGTTTCTATGAATAATTGTTGGTGCATGAAAAAGCCGAATACTTCAATGAAAGGGTGGTAAAAATGAAGATGAAGCATTTCATATTTTAAATAAATATTTCGTATTTATAATGAATTATTTATAACTTTGCAATTTTTAATTGATAACATCAATTGTAAACACCATAAATTGTAAATAATAAAAATTATTTAAATTGATATGATCAAAAGGAGTGAAATATAAGCTATAAAATCTCGATTGTAGAAATTATTAACAAGCGAAGCGTAAGTAATATATGATATCGACGTAAAATTTAACAAATCTATTTAATCTAGTTTAACATGATTATAATATGGAATTAAATGAAAATTTAAATATTTTAAATAAATATTAAAAAAATCTGCATGCATTTCTTTTAAACCTTGTGTAGTTTTTGTCAATAATCTGGTAACTTTCTAAGATCCATCAATGTTAAATATTAAAAGTTAAACCATATTTGAAATTTGATATTGAGAACCATTAATATTAAATATTTTGAATCAAAAAGGAGCTAAAGATTTCACATGTTTAAAGTTTATTAATATCTTTATCAGACTTCAAAAGGATCCAAAAGGATCCAAAAGGTAATTATATGATAGCCCAGTAGACTAATATCGATAACCCCTTTTCAAAGTATTCACTATCATTATTATGATATCTAGCCAAACTTGAGAATTAATATAAATTTCTTTGCAATTGATTTAATGATTAATTTCATATTACTTTTAGTGGAAATAAATTAAAACCATATATTTTCAACCCCTTTTCCTAGAACCTGAATTGAAAAGAAATTTAAAGATCGTACGATTTTTTATACCATTTAAATGAATTTCCAGGTTCATTTTAAGGCATTTACCAAACATTTCCTTTAATTTTAAAATAAGTATAAAGTTAATAGTTAGCTAGAACCTAAAATCAAGAAAAAAAGAAGAAGGAGTAAAATAATTAAAATGAAAAGAATGTGAACCAGAAAGATGAAGGACCTTAATTTAGTAATTTAAGCGTGGCGTTTCATTTTTGACTTCTTATAAGTTTCTTATCTATCTTAATTAAATAAAATGAAAAAAAAAAACTTATATAATTATGTGATATATCAATCAATTTGTTATAACGCGGACCCTCTAGATGGACGACAAACTTGGTAAAAAAGTCGCATGTTGTGGTTCAATGAAAACAATCAAATATATCGGGCATAATTACTATAAATAAACAATATAAATATGTGGTCGTATATGGGTATATGGTAGTTAAACAGTCAACAATTTAATTATAATCATTTTAATTGATAGTTCTCTTGTATATTTTAGTATTCAACTGTTCGGAGATGGTATAGGAAATAAGTCCCATATGCATATGCATAATTCCATTAATATAATGAGAACATTGAGAAGTCAGTCATGAACATGAAATTTAAAGAGGATAATTAGTAATAAAACGCTCTTATATTAATGTTATAATAATCCATTATTTCGTAAAAAGGAAAAGATACTGAAATATTGTTAAATAAAAACGTATATATAATACTTTTAAATAAATAAATAAAATACATAAGACATCATTTAGATTTTAATATTTCAAATTGCTTATAATTATATAAATTTAAGTTTATTTTGCAACTGTATGTATGTTAATTTGTTAAATAAACGACTAATTATAATATAATTCATTGGTATTTAATTATATTATTTATTCTATAGGCTCCATTCTAAATTGAGATCCGGGGAAAGTGTTCTCCATCAATTTTCAAAACGTACTTGTATTAAGTTTGTATCATACAATTGTAATTAACAATCATCAATGGGATGAGAATCTAGAACATGATTCTATTTTTATCTATATAGCTACTCTTTATAAAATAACAGTAGGATTATTTACAAGTCTATACGAGTACGCGTATGGTATATGATCATGATATTTAAATGCCGTGAGGATAATAAAGCTAACCATCAAAGATATAAATTAAATAAAAAACAAAAATAAATATAATGTGATTAAAAGAAATTGTGTGGGATGCATTTCCGGCCTTCAAGTTTAAGAAGCTATCGAGCTTATACCAGTATTAGGAATTTTTTAAACTGAATTTAGAGATTTGTGAAAATACTCATGATTTATTATGTTCTCATGATATATCTACCGAGAGAGCAATATATTGTTTTAATTAAGGGGATGCATTATACTCTATATATATAAATATATCAAGTTTATATTAAATTCCTATTGCAAAGCTTACAATTGATTAGAAATCCACTGTATTTCCTCATCAACAGCGTTAGCTTTTGATATTAATTGGAGTATTCCATTAAGCCTTGAATTTTTTCACATATTCATTGATTTGTTTTCTATTGTAATTGATAAATATAAACAGATGCATAATTTCTAGATTAAAATAATATAACACTCTTAAGCTTAATCAGAAAAACCCCCGGAGATATATCCCGAATCTGAATGATGGCATAATAAATTTCCTTCTATTATATCTTCAAAATATTTATATTTAATTACAAATACGAGTAATTCACTATTTATACAAAAAGTTCCATGATGATAATTAGTAATTATTAAATTAATTATAAGAAATAACCGGCCGACCCAAATATCGACTTTTTAACTTTTTAACTTTTTTTTAAATACCTCCTCATCTTCAGTATATTATCCATATGGACATATTACAAGTCTTACATGATTGATCGTAGACGTCTACATCTTTTATATGATCACGGTTTTAATGAACAAAGGACTGGAATTATTTCCCTTTTAGGATTGAGAAGATATATAATGTATTGTCTTTTGTTTTTCTTAATACGTCATTAAGTCTATTGGAGCTAGAGCTAGGCACAATAACTATTTATAATGTTGGGTTATAACTTATAATTGATAGTAATCGCTACGTAATGTTAAATCATGATTAATATATTCTTATACGTTCAAATTTATTAAACCATTCGATATATTTTTATTGTTGTAAACTCCATCATTTCAATTGAATGGATACACACCCATTTAATGATTTAAAGTGGGCATAGTTTTAATTTTTCGTTAAAAAAGTGGGCCTGAGTTAGCTTATACACAATTTATATTAAATAGAATATAATGGTATCATTATTATTAATTTTATTTACTTAAAATTATACCAAGACTTTTATTTTATTTGGTTAAATTTAAAAAATAAACTAAAAACAACAAGACATATTTGATTATATAATAATTATAATCAATATTCAAATATACAATTTGATTTAACAAATAAACACCTTGGATGTTTATTATGGAACTTCAAACTCCTCACTGATCATTGTAAAAATTGATAATTATGGTAATGCAATGATTGTATACATTTTTTTTTTTAATAATATGAGACAATTAATTTTATCATGATATATATGAAGGTTAAAACGGAACGATATCAATGTCTAGATGATTATAAATATCATTAAATATACTGATTATGTAGCTAGATATGAGATCCAAAATTAATCCTCCTTAATTACTCTAGATCTAAATACATTAAATTAGCTAAAGATTATGAATCAAACATCCTTAGTAGTCTATATATTAATAATATTTTTGATTAAATTGACAATTGACTAGTTTGATTATAGTAAAAAAAGCGGACCAACTGTTTGCTTTCTTTGTTATTTTGTACAGTTACAGAATTATGATATTTTAAAACACTCCTTTTTATATTTTCTATTATCATATAAAATAATCAAATTAAAGAAATGTCTCAGCTGCAAATGCAAACAAAATAACTAAAGATACGAAGATGCCACCATATAACGTCAATATTACATTACTAATTATAAATGAAACAGATATTTTCATGCTTAAAACTCTATGTTAATAGCTATAAATATGCAATACTCTGTTTAAGGAACTCTATAATATTAATACTAACCACCTGCATATTACTAACTGGTATGGTGGCGCTATTGAAGTTTTAAAAATCATATCTTCAATTTGCCCACTGTAGAATAACTACCATATTCGGCCCTGCACATATACATAATTGCAGTAAATGAATACTCAACCACTATGAATTACTACATATGGTAACAGAAGCTTTACATTGCATACATCAGAAAACTAAGAATAAGTCCAGAAACTCTAATTGAAATGTATCACCCAAGTGGGTAATTATGCCATGAACATGTGCAGCATATCGCATATATTTGCCGTTTATGCATATCTATCCGCTGTCGTGTTTAAAGTCATCTAAAGTTGGTGGTTGGCATGCACAAATCAATTAGATGACGGTTGTCATATAATAATTAAACTTTGTTATCGATATCAGATATAAACGTTATCAGATATAACTTATAAGTTATTAAAAGGTGAGTTGTGGTAACTGCTTTCCATGGGTGGATTATTAAAAATATCAATTGTGATTACCTAGCAATAAATTTAATAAAAGGGAGTTATAAAAGAAAAAAGTAGTAAATTTCAATATTGTCAAAAAATACAAGTAAGGTATGAATATAGTACGTACTACGTATCGTATTTTGAATATTTGATGATAGTCCGGTTATATTGCTCGTAATTTAGATGCATTTACCAGAGACTGATATAAAACTCTAAATCAATCAATCCCTCGGTATCAACATGATATCATAATCATTTCATTAATTATGTATAATGATGAATGGTGGGTATGAGGATTGATTGAAGATTGCAATGGTTATGAATATGTTTGGATAAAATCTAAACGTAGTAAATGTTTAAGAATCGTATACTTATAATCATAATCACCAAATTTACAATTGCAATCACATTGCAACTCATCCAAAACCAATTTTAAAGAATATCAATATGCATGTAAATTACCAACTAATTAAAATGTAAATTTTAAAAAGAAGTTCAATATTCAAAATTTACTTACTTTCAATCACTCAAAATTCAAAAAAATAGATTCCCTTTCATAATTACAATGTTTCTGTAATATTCTTATAATTAATTAATTATATATATATGTTGTAATTATAGTGTACTTGAATTAATACTGAAAGACAAGCGAGATAAGATAAGATAAATTTAAGTCTCAAAAATCTGATAAATATTGATTTAATAAATAAAACTTAAATGAATGGATGAGGTCTCAAGGAATTGGGGCGTTTATATTTCTTTGATAATGAACATTTAAAAATCAAATTAAAAATGAATAAGAAAGATATAAAATGAATGTGAAGGCTGTATATATACGTTAAAAATTAAATTAAGTTTTTATAAACATAGGTAAGATAGTAGTATTAATCAATAATATTTAATTTAATAAAATAAAATATATCTTTCGTGTTCTTTATTTATCAATTGAAATTATAAAGAAGAGGAAGAAACAAATAGATCAATTGATTTATGAGAAAGGAAAGTTAAAATATATATGTATTCACAAATAAAGAAAATGATAAGTTGGCATAAATATAGCAAGGTATTAGAAAGTATCATATTAAGCAAAATCAAAAATAGAAATATAAAAAAAAAATATATATATGTAACAATATTTGATAATAATAATAATTAATAAGTATAAAATTAAAAAGATGAATATAATATATATATCCCAATAATATTTGTAAAAAAACAATTGCAAAAGAATAAAAGGTCAAAGCAAAACAAAAAAGCAAAAAGTATTACAGAATTACTTTCTCAATAATTGTAAAATAATGATAAAATAATAATAATGGTAAATAATAAATAACAATACTAATAGCAATAATAATAATAATAATAATAATAATAATAATAATAATAATGATAGTCTATATATATATATAAAAAGAAAAACTTCAAATGAATACATATGTGCGTGCCGTTCAATTAAATGTAATAATAAATAATAAATAACATGAAGAAGAAAGAGAAGAAGAAAGCAAAGAAAAAGGATAACAACAAGTAATAATGTAAAAGATAGAAGTCATAACATTCCAACAAATGTATAAACAGTAGCAATAAGTAACCAAATTAAAAATGAAATGAAACATAAAATGTGAATGAGGGGTAGGAGTAAAGGGAGATATTAATAAATAGTGTTATGTGTAATGGATAGATGTTCAAGAAAAAGGAAAGATAAAGTCACAAGACAATAAACGGTAATAACAGAAAAAATTGTATTAATTAGAAGATAATTAATAATCAAAAATCCATGAAATGAAATTGAAGCTCATGAAGTTAATCAAGAGATGAATATCAAAATGAATATCGAAATCAAAGCAAACCATACACCTTCAAACCAAGTAAAAATTAAATAACAATTTCTTCACTAATAGCAATTAATCTTTCAATTGAAGCCAATCTTTTACTTCCATTATATCTTTTTAAATGTTGTAAACATGGTTTAATATAACTAACCAAAACAATTTTTTGATCATAATTTGAAACTTCTAATAGTTTTTGAATAACATAATTTGCAAATTGATCTTTCATCATTTCATTAATTGGTATTATAGAATTATTATTTGATTGATTAATTGGAGTTATAATTAATCTTATAAAATCATATAATTGTACTGGTGAACAATACATTATACATTTTTCAACAACATTTGAAGCAAATTTATGTTTCGAATAAATTAATAAATTATTCATAATTATATTAATTATTAAATTTTTATAATATAAATTTGATGATTCAACAATATGTTGTATAACATAATTACCATATAAATCTTGAATTAAATAAGGTATAAATTTTTCTAAATCATTTAAAATTAAAAGTTGATATTTTAATTCTTTACAATTTTCTAAAATTCTTTGAATTATTCTACAACCATATGGATTCGTTGATAATTGATAAATATTATTTTTTAAAGAATTTATAATAAATTCAATATAATTCATTGGGATTTTTTCAATTGCTTTTTGAATAACATGATTACCATTTTGATCTTTAACCAATTCTAAAACGTGACCTTTTAATTCATTAATTAACAATAATTGTTGTTGTAAAGGAATATATTCTAATATTTTTTGAATTACTCGGCATGCATACATTTGAGTTGATAATTGAATAACTTTACCACTAATTTGTTGAACAATGATTGATCTTTGGTTATCATCACCAACTTCAATGAATTTTTGAACGACATAATTTCCAAAAACATTTGAAATTAAATGAAACAAGTTGTTCACAACTTGTTGAAAGATTAAATCTTTCAATTCTTTATTATGAGTTTGTTCAAGTTGTTTTTGAATAAATCTTGAACCATATTGATCGGTAGAAAATTCAACTACATGTGAAATAATGTCTTGTAACTGATATTTTTCCTTATTTAGCTTGAAATCATCCAGTAACGATAGAGAAACGGGAGAAGGGGTTGGAGACCTCAATCTTTGCAAAGTATGCTCGTTTTGGGAGTGTCTTCTTTTCCAGTAGGAAGGATCTGACAGGTCGCAGTCGCTAATACTGGCATTGAGGTCGTAACAGCTGGATCTTCTGTCGTAGCCGTTTGATAAACTGGTGGACAGACTGGAGGAGGCCGGGTGTGTGGGTGTGTACAGGGGAGAAAACAGGCTCTCCGAGCAGTTTGAGGAATAGGACACTCTTCTGTCCTTCGCGAGGTCCATTCCGAGGTCCAGGGTGCCGAGGTCTAGGGTTGGGGACAGCTTGCTCTGTCTCGGGTTGTGGACGTAGTTGTGCATGTCGCCCCGGAGGTCGCCCCGGAGGTCCCCTCGGAAGTGCCGGGACGCCACGTCGCCGATGCTGGCAAAACAGACGGACTGGGATCTTTCCTTGGATTCGTGGTCCGTGGGGCTGCTGGACCAGATGCTGTTGCTTTTCGGGCGGAAGCCCCATTGACCCAGGGCAGGCTGGCTGGCCAGGCAGTCCTGGGATGTGTAGGAGTAGTCGTGCGAGACCGAGACCTGCGAGACCTGAGATTGTGGGTAAGAATAGACACTGGACATTTATTTGATTGTCAGTTGCAGTTGGGAAGAGAGGTTGTTATATACTTTTGTGCCAATTACATCATCTGCAGTATTATAATATTTGCAAACTTATATAATAGAACTTCCACGTGCACACGCTCCCACACGCACGCCTGCTGTACGCCCATGTGTACTGCTGCATGCTCCTGTGTACGGAGCCATGTACGTGACCTCTAAGGCACTGTGCATTGCAGTCGCATGCAATGCACATGAGAAATGAAATATATGGGTAGAGATCGTCATCTCCGGTTTCCTGTTTGGTATAACAGTTATAAACTTAACATTAACATTAACATGAATAATAATCTAATTGCACTTAAGCTTAAGCTTAAATCGTGTGAAACATGTAATCTATACCAATCTATCTAAAGGCGTTCACTCTGCATTCTGAGATCTCGTATATTCACTTATCTTTAATCTTTCTGCTTACATATCTTTAAATTTATTATAATATCTCCTCCAACCTAATAGCAAATTATCAATTAATATTGCAACTTGCAAGCTCAATTTCCATGTCAAATATGATAAGGATCAAAACCTTCGATATGTAGCGATATGTAAAGAAAAGTATAATAACAACTTATCGAGATCCACAATTCTAGAAATATTTAATGCATGGTATTATAATATTACTTCCTTTATTATAATACGTTTAACTCCATCAATTATTATAATTATTTCCATGGCACTATTCTCTTTCAAAATTATGGAATTTGAATGTTGTTAGTGGCACCGGTATTAAATGAATATTTTAATTGGTATAACATTCGCACAATATTCTTAATATCATATAACAGGTACTAAATATCGATGTTTCTTATAAATGTAGTAAGGTTAAATGTCATCAATCATGAATAAAAATCTATCAAAGAAATTTAAAATCTTATTTATCATGTTACTTCAAAAGAATGCTTAATAATCTTAGACATTTGAAAAAACATTGATTGAAACAAGTTTGTATTGATTAAAGGTTTTGAAATTGTCTAAAAAGATCTAAGAGTATAATAAATTAATTCTTATAATTTATTTATTACAATTTACAATTCACCAATATAAAATATATAGAATATTGAGAATCTTGAGAATCTTGAGAATCTCGAGAATTTAAGTAAAAAAATAAAAATTTAGCGCTTATAAAATGATTGATTAATTACATATAAATACGAATAAGAAACCAACTTATTTCATATTTACAAAACATTTATATATATATATATATAACTCTTCATATTCATATGTTTAATATATTTAAAATTAAATTTAAATTTAAATTCTCAACTGCTTGATATATCTTTATCTAGATCTTTATCGATATCTATAAATAAAGCTTATGTCCTAGTATGTCATATATTATGAATTACATACTCATAAATTAAACATGGTATTTAGTTGCGATATTGATATCGATATCGATTGTTTATTTAGGGCTCAAAGAATTCGAAATTTTTTAAAAGTTCAAATTATATTAATTGTTTTTTTTTTTAAATTTTTGTAATTCAACTCCCATTTAAATTATTTATTGGTGGAGATGGATCAAATCATCAGCTCTATAAACCAAGTGCCTTAAAGATACGTTTCGATCACTTAATTAATTTTCTATTAATTTGTTTTAAATTTTAAAAAAAATCTTGAATATAATTTGTACCAAAGATTCTTTAATAGTTATGATATTTAACAATCCTTAAGATAATTAGAATGTATGTAATAATAATAATTATAATTTTCATATGCTAAATGTGATAAAAAGAAACCATGTCCACATGTTTATTTCCTATTTCAATACTTGGGTTTCTTAAATAGATACTGTAAGATACCAATAATAGTCTAATCATACTTAAAACGAATATGTTTTGCATAAGTTTCGGATCAACTTTTATAATTTTATTGATCAAATTCAAAATTTAAATATGTATGGCAGATCATTAATATATGTCAACTCAAACATCTAATATATCAAATCTTAAAATTTACAAAAACTCTTACATAATTACACTTTCTTTTTTTTTTTAAACTTTATTTCTGGATGATCATGGTGTACCGCCGTTATGTATCTTTGGTCATGAGGTAAAGGTATATTTATGTATATATATATATATATATATATATTTAGAAATCACATAATACTATTGATTCTAAATGTTTCCTTTTTAAAAAATTTGTCATATAACTTAATTGTAATTAATATTTAAATTTAATGATCATCATCATCATCATCTTGACAATTATGGCTTATCAGAAACTCTCTTTATAAAATTATATAGTTTGCAATTCGAATCAATATTAGTAATTATGGCTGGTTCGGTCATTTATTATTGATAATTATGAATAGTTATTAATGAATATTCTTCAAGCTTGATAATTGTGGGGATAATATATTGAGGAATTTAAATCTTGTAATCTAATGTTTTTGGTATATACTTTACAAGTTAATATATATGCATAATTTGTACTATTAAAGTTTTTAATAAATATACCCTCATGATCATTGATAGAACCTAGGCCTGGATCTATGATCATTGAAATATGGGAGGTTTGTGGCTGTGATGATCTAAAAAACCTCTTTGTTATATGGTCAGATGACTACATTGCAAGTGTTGCAGCTGTCACAAGTTTAAATATAAATCTCAACTCCAAAAAAAATGTTTATTTTTATTCCCTTATACCCTATACTTTGTCCTAATCCTAATGCATATTCATACTATATAATCGTCTCTATATATATTTATTTTATTTTATTTATTGTTTTTTATCTTTTGTTTTAATTTTTCCTTTTTATTTTTTGTTTTTTAAATTTTTAAATTTTATTTATTTTATTCATCATCATCTAGATTCAAAGGAACATTAGTTCTAAGTAGATCAAATTTTATAAAAAAACTTCGAATCAATCCAATCAAATAATTAACCAATTTATTAAGGTATATAAATATAATTCCAACTCCAATGAAAGAACACCAAACTCTTAAATCATCAAGTCTTAATAATTCTTCAATTGGAATATCAAACTTTTTCCCCTCATGACCATCTGTAACTGTATCAAATGTTCTATATTTATTACTATTATTATCATTATTATTTTTGTTATTATTAATATTATTGTTATTATCAATGTTATTAGATTCATCATTTGTAGATAAATAAATATCAATCATTTCTAATCCAGGAATATAAATACCTAATGTATCTTGAATTAAAGGAAATATTCGTAATATTGATACAGAATATCCAATAAATCCAACAAGACAAGTACCTAAAGATAAATGTTGTCTCCAAGTTGGATTTTTAATGAAAACAATTGCATCATTATTATTTGTAATTGCCGCCCATTTAAATGATCTTGTTGAATATAAATCAACAATTAAACTAAATATACTCCAAACACCTAATGGACCACCAGTTAAAAAATCAAATTGAAATCCTTTATATTCAACTCTACTTGTTGTAAAAGTATTATGTTTGGAAGTTGTTGATGATAAAACTTTTTCTCTTTCTGTTTTCTTAATTTCATCATATAATCTTTTACCATTTTTATGAATTCCTAAAATTATATCTTTTCTAATTGATTCTGATAATTTTTTAAATCCAATTTTTGCAAGTATTAAATCTTGCCAATTTGCAATTAATAAAATATCATTTGGTTTAAAACCAAGTAATAATGATCTTTGTGCATTATAACCCATTAATATACATAAAGTTATAATAATGATTGTTGTTATAATATAACTGAAAAATGATATTGGTATAATTGATAATAAATTAAATATATTTCGTTGTTCATATTTATATTTAAAACCACATAAATCACATTTATTATAGCTTTTTTTACCCACGTTTCGATTTCTCCACATTTGAAGACAACGAACATGGACATATTTTGAACTTCCTTTACATAAACAAGGTGATATTAATGGACCTGAATATTCATCATCTGTATCATATTCATTTTCAACATAAACACATTCTTCAGATTGTAAACAAATACGACATATCTTTTCAAGTTCATAAAGGTCTTCTTTTTCTTTTTTTTCTTCTTGTAAAGATAAACTATCAATAGAATCATTAAAAGATGACTTGAAAGTTCCTGTATATGACTCATGGAGTTCAACTCCAGATGATACTTCTAATACATCATCATCACCCCTTATTCCATTTGGTCCTTGATCTGCCAATGTAAACTCAAAATCCATAATCTATTTTTAAAATTCAATAAATGAAATGAAAAGCAAAAAAACAAAAAAAAATTAGAGATAATAATCCCTCGGAGTTTATCGTTGGTATATTGATAGCTCTGTTAGTAACAATACTGATAAACTTTATAAGTGAGGCGATATTGATTTCCAGTGTCACGTGATTAGCACCAAAGATAACGACTTACAACGATTACAAATTTATCGATATCATGACCTTCATATTTTTGAAAACTGGAATTGGAACTGAAATGGTCTTCATTTAGGTTAAAATATTGATAAATTTGATCATTAGTTTCATATTATAATTATGTAATTGATATTTATTTACTTAACCGTTTATAATTTTAAATTATTTTATGAAATTGCAGTATGATGTTTTTTTTATTAATAATTATAAGTATATTTTTGATATCGTATCTTTATTTTTCTAATTCCACTTCAATCAAATATTTGTCTTAAATTTTTTACAAATAAAAAAAAGAAAGATCATTTCCTTTTACTTTTTTCTCATTATATTTTATTTGTTTCAAATAATAATTATTTATTTTAACTTCATATATATTCTTTAAATTCCATAAATAAAATGCTATGCATATTAAAAACATGTGAGTTATAACTTATAAAATGTAACGTTAACCACATCCCCACGGCCGTAAAATAAGTATAAACCAATTGAAATCGAATCTTAAAGACTGTCTATGAGTAAACTTATAAGCATAAATCAACAATTAATATTTATAATTACTCGATCAAAATATAACTTATAAAAAACGATACGTACGCCTTAAACTCAAATAATGACTAATTATCATAAAATTGAAAAGAAAAGTTAATTATTCATTATTAATTTTCATAGTTATACTTAAAACTCTTCGTAAAATTATATATGATTATGTCTACTTGAGTTTAACTTTCCATTGTGTTTCTTTCTTTGGAAACCATCTAATCCAATCAACAATTACTATTTATAAATGTTTTTCGAGTCGATTAAACTAAATAGACATTGAGATTAATAAGAACTAACAATTGCAATGAATCTTAACGTAAAAGAAAAATAAAACTATGCATATATTATCTTCAACTTTACTAAGTTAAAACATTAACTGAGCCAAGGCACATTTTGAACATTCACCAATATTTTTGTTTGCAATTGATCATTGGTAGTAGTATAAATCGTCATTTGTGAGAAAGCTTATTTCGTGTTTTCCAAATTTGCTTAGTCTTAACACCATAATCATTTTACTATTATGATAAAGAGTCTTCTATTAATAAGTAAGGTACAGCCGTGAAAAACCTTAAGTTAAGCCTTTTCTTCAAATAAGAATGGCGGTGTCATAAACAGCTGCTGAGTAGCCTTTTAAGCCTTAAGCTGTTTTTAAAATACATAGTGCATAATGTTCCGTAAATATTAGAGATTATATTGATGCATATAGAATGACATTTTAAGTTTTAATATTTAGTGTTGACACCCTTAACCCTATAAACGGCTGTCACTCTATGAAGTCAATCAGATCATCAATAATATCCTAATCCATGAGCTCCCAAAACTTTGAAAGAGATATCAATATTAGGTCTTCCTTCATTTCAACACCATGTGAAAGTCTGATAATCGTAATGCCTTTTGATGCACTTCTTTGAGGAGATTCTAAATGCTCAAATGGATTCAGGTTCGTTGAAAAAGGTGGCACTACGACCCTCTATCTCCTTCTTAGGAAATCAATTCATCTCGATTTTAGCTTTATGGATACGTGTGTTATCCTGCTTGAAGATGAGACCCTCAGTAGTCTCATAGAAGACCTCTTCCAGAAGTTTTATGTAAGAACGTGCGATGGATCCTCTTTTTCTGCCTTCAGTGATCACCAACCACTCGAGCTCTAACATGATCTCCTTTCCAAATTTCAGCGCATACAATATGTCTTAAAAATCCAGACTTCCTTATATTTTAAATATTTTGAAGTTCAAAGGTCAGGCCTGACTTTTGTAGAGCACTTACTTTTCTAGGTCTAGATCCCAAAATGATTGATTGTTCGTGGTTAAATATAACACCATCCCAAACGTCCTGAGACCACTTCAATCCATTTTTAAATTATATTATTCTGTTCCGTTGATCCTTCTCATTCGGAAAAAGCCTTTTGCATGTCGAAAATATTCCGTATTCATGTTCTTACAGAAAGTTCTAATTAGGTGGTCTTTGATATTTTAATGTTGAACTTTGAAGCTAGTTCATCATATATATTCAAGGGGGAAGCTTTTAAACCCCTCAGGATTTGATTTAACGTCCTGATAGTTAACTCTGAAGGGTTTGTTGTCCTAGGAGGTGTTACATCAGAAGCGTTGTTGGCGTATTTCTTTGCCCTGCACGGCACAGTTGAGGGACTAATATCAGACTTCCTTCCTATTCCAGGAATTAAGAATCCATCCTTAGTCAAATTACATATTTAATCCCACCTAGTTGCTCAAAAGTTTTAGAATTACAATTTACAATTACGTAGAATCTAGCTTAGCAGAATTCTAGAACTCATTCTATGCTATATTTAAAAAGAAGGGTTTTTATTTGGAATAGTATCCAAGAAAATCTTGGAAATTTAAGGTCATACCCGGTATTTCCACTCCGAATTGAGTTCCCGTTGGAGGAAGTATGGATATGTGTGTTTCCATTACGGGACGAAGTGGATTTAAAAGTTCGGTATATGAGGCAACATATTTAGCCGTCTGTTTGAGTTAAAATTGGTGCATAAATTCGATGTGTATATAATGTTTCAGCAGAAGCTAGAATTCACAAATCATTAATATTGCTTTAATGAAATATGTAGCAACGTTATCAATATTGAATTTTTATAGTAATATCATCGGTCTATGAGGAAGACACCAAGATTTAGATAACTTAATTATTACATGATATACATCCTACTTAATTTTGGTGTATGTCCTCGCTTAGGTTAGGTATTTGTTTTTACGAAATAATTCCAACTAAGAATTTAGTAGAGAAATGTTATATTTTCTATTTAAAACCTCCTTCTATCTTCTGTTTATATATTATAACTTATTTTATTTCGCTAACAAAAAGTAGAAAATCTCCTCTATATTAGGAAATTGGGTACCAAAATTGATCATGAAGCTAGCGCTTAAGCTTCAACAACATATCCACATCTTTTTCGATATAATAACTTATAGGTGCAATCTCAATAAAAAATAAGTATTATTTATGTCAGTAACACAAAAATCATACATTAGGCCAAACATTAGTATATCAAGGGTGTGATAATTTGTAGTGAATGTGGGTGAACATTTAGTCATCCGAGTGACTGAAATCAAGTGAAATGACTGTATATTGAAAATAATAGACTATACGCAGGTATATCAAATATAATTATAACACCAATTATAACCTACATGGAATTGAACCTTCATGATATAGTCAACTGGGAATAGTAAGACCTTTGGCAATTTCGTGAAAAACTGTCAGTTTTTCATACCATGATTTGACAGCAAGATATTTAGATGAATACAGTCCAGATCTTTCTGTTACTTTAGTAACACGAGGTAAGTTACTAATATCTGAAATAGAAATATGATTAGTAATCACCAACAACGAGTTCTGTTCCATTCGTTATCAATTGTTCATTCAAAGTAGAATAAAATTTTTCCAAATTAGTTTGAAATTTATTGATGACCTTCTTAAGATGTTTATGATTTTGAGAAATTTGAAGATTTCCCTTGCTTAACCAGATATATGGAAAAATAAACATTGTAAAGATGTATAATAATCATTAGATCCACTTAGAGATGAAAATTATTTATTATTAGTAAGATAGACTAAACTAGCACCTTATTCACTTTAAACAAATATTTCTTCCTTTTCTTTAGCATCAGTTAGCACAGACATGTGACCATCAATATTTATAAGTTTAAGGAACCAATCTTGCTCATGTTATTTGCTGGAAGATCAACTCTTTTGTGAATATATTTAACCTAGAAGCTCTAGAACAACGGATGTTCTTGTACCGTTAAAATTTGGAAATTAGTAGATCTGAGTTTAATATATGGAGCTTCAAGAGGACCAATTTTGAATCACTCTCATAAATGAAAACCATTTTGATATAATATTATTTTTAAAATAATATTGATTAATATTCCAATAGAGTTAAACTTAGAATTAATATTTAAAGATTTAAGTTTTGGGGGAGATAAACATATATTTTATGGATAATTGGTAATTGTCCATTCTTAGACCTACCAGAACACGACAGATATTTCCAATTATCAAACGCTAAGACGTGGATTTTAAAGGTATTTGGTATTCATTTTATCACCAATGCATTGTTAAGCAAATCATTTAATTGTATTACTATCTTGGTCTATTCTCCCTGTAAGCTAAATTGTAACAAGTCAAATGGTTAATGCTGTTATTATCATTTTCTTTTGGGGAAAAGACTCCTTTTCTCGTAGCTACAGGATATCCGGAGGCTATCAGGAGCTCCCTTCAGTACTTTCTTTATTGCGCATGCTATTTGATAAACCTCATTACAAATGATATAGGCCTACAAGTTTCCACTTAATTTTAGACATGAGTAGCATAAAACTATTAGATATCGATATTTTGTTTCGCTTCAGTTTAATCAGTTTTTCGTTAGCTATAGCTGTTTAAAGTTACGCTTTAGGTAATATATACGTAGTTATACTTCAGTTTTGATTTAATGATTTATTGGTGTCACAATTTAGTTATTTCTTTATCAATTCACCACTTTATAGTATCGAAACATAGTCATTATATGCACAAATTATCGGGGATGCTTTTGACTCAAAATCAAATTCTGTTGGATATGCTCTCATATTACCACTTAAGCTTGCAATATTGTAACATCAGTTAAAGAATTATCATTACCACTTAATTCTCTTCCAATTAGTATATCACTGATAATAAATCCATCATCATCAGAATCAATAATAACTGAGCTTGACCTTGATTTATAAATATGATGCATTTTCAATATCTAATGATGATCCAATACCTTTAATCCCACCCGGATTCTTTATAGTACAAGTTTGGAAATCAAGAAATTCCTCAATATATCAAAGAAAATAAGTTAATAATTAAAAGACAATATAAAAATATACTTTGCACTAATTGTATAACATTTGTTACATGTACATATAATCTTGTAGTATAACTTATACATTATAAACCATAATTTTCAATTAATCTTTTCAGATCTTGGTGACTCGTTTGGATCACAGTTAGTAAAGAGTTCATGCATTGTTGAAGCATATACATATGGTGAATTCAACGCATTACCTTTTGATTTTAATATCAAGAAGGATATTTAAAGAAAAACAATAACTATTGGCTTGTGAACTGATTGAAGAAAAAGAATTATAATTTATTTGTGGTACAGTCGAAGTAGCCTTACGATTATCATCGCACGTACTACAGTTGTGAAAGTATTTTGATGTAATTGATTCCAAAGTTTTTTCCATCAAGCCTAGATTGGGTACTGGTGTTTGAGATCTCAATACAGTTCTGAATTCCAATTTGTAAAATTTGGAACTAAGTTATAAGTGATTGAAGGTATTTTAATATTTATAGTTCGTTCATATTTGGTTTGTTGACCTTCCAAATCATATTGTGGTGTCCATTGACTCCATATATCTTCATTCAAGTTTACATTCACGTTTACAAGCTGTAGTAGCGGATATATCACAACCACCATTGCTCAAGTTTTCGGCCGTAGAGTCACATCCCTCATCAATAATATGCTTTAAAACATACCGGTTCTGATCAACTAGAGAGTATTATCTCGAGTTCTTAAATATTCTTAATGAGGAATATGACATTCCCGTAATATGATAAAATTTTAAATATGGTCCTAATCCTGTAATTAGTGGTGGAGGCTGAGGTAATCCATCAATTATTGTTGGGTTATAAATGAACCTCAAGGGAAACGTAATATAGTTACCTACGATCGGATTAGTGATTGGTCGTTGAACTGAGCTCGAGGTTATTGATTCCGGTAGATATAATATAGGTCGAATGCGATCACTTCTATTGTTGACATGATTTGATTTGGACAAGATTTTTGTTTTCTTGCTATCCATTCAAAATGTTTAAGATATAATAGTTTTTCTGTTTTGCAGTCAACAGTATAGAGCGTTTTAAATTTCGTATCACCATTCGCATATGTCTGGCCGTGGTTTATTGATACATATTTTTTAGATGGCTGAAGAAGGTGATCATGAGGGGAAACCGTAGCTCTATATGAAGGTATGAGATCTTTTCAAATATATGGGTGGTTCATGCTATTGCTCAGATAAGTGGTGTTCCAAAGTTACTAAAGATTTACTCATAAACTTTTTTTCAATAATCGCTTCAATAGAATAAGTAATATTATCACCAAATGACTGGTTCAATAGAGTAATATCGGGTCCTGAATTATTGGTACGACACAAATTGTGCTCCATTATTATAGGTATTCTGAATTCATATTACTCACCGGTAAGACACCTTCCATTTAGGTATCCACCAGGCTTGGGATAAAAGTAGGTCTCTGTGAAATCACTTATTAATAGTCAAAAGTGGAATTGGGAAGTAAGAGGAAAGCGAAAATGGAGCCAGCTATCTACGCATTTGTATTCTCTTCTTTTAGGAATATTGATGTTAAATGGTATAATACACTTCATACCAGCTAAAGCTATGTTGTCTTTGGGACCTGCAGCTTCATCTGGAAATGTATCATCGAAGTTGTGGAATAATATAGGACTGATGCCGATACACGTCCGCTTATACTCAGAAAGAATTGGTTATAAGAAAACGTAGCTTCAGGAATTAGGGTAACAACGAATTTAATACTCTCACCTGGAATATAAAACGGTTTTTCATTTTCATTACAAACGGTGAGCTTTGCTTTCATTTGTTCTTTCTTACATGGTAAGATTAAATGTCACCAAGGGTAGGTAATTTTTCGTCGCCGACTGTTTTTTTCTCTCAGACATGTCATCCATGATTAGATATTGTAAAAATTTTGACCGTCTTTAAAAGAGTTGGAAGTTGAGACTGAAATTTATCATATAGTGAGTATTCTATATCATAGCAAAACTGCAAGCATGCATAATAATGTAAAGTTGAGAGCAATTTTAAAAACCTTTCTCCACTTCTGGACTGCAACACTAAGAAATTACTGTATAAGCTTATAGGTATTAATAGAATAGAACTAATTCAATGTAAAAGGAGAGATTTCTACTTTTCAGAGAGGGACATCAGCAAAATATATATAGCTTTGTAACCTCTATTAGTGCGATACTATAAATTGTGGCGGTGGTGGGTCAAGGCTACCAAACGGAGATTCCAATGCAAACATTAAACTCTGAAAATTTTATGATGGAAGGTATTGAGCAGGATAGACTTGATATTCCTATAATGAGATGCAGAGAAGATGGTTATGATCAAGAGGAATTGCAAACAATCGAGCTGATAGAGTAGCTACTGAAGAGTACTGCAAGTTCCAATTCAGGGTCGACTCTATATTGAAAATGATTATGCCAATTGTATCTGATTTATTAGTCTCAGCTAATATTGCAACTTCAGAATATCATCTTAGGAAGAATGGTTGGTATTCATATATACGCCATCTGCTTCCTTGATACAAAAAAATATCAAAGAGGTTTAGAATTTTCAACGCAAAACAACTGCTTGTGTTAAACGGCGAATTAATGTGCTCAGAAATAACGAACTGTGTACTGAACTGATACCTAAATATAACTCACACAGATGACGAAATGATACGCCTCTCTAATACTGAACTTTTAATGAAAAACACAACACCCACACAACCAATAACACGTGTCACATATTTACTTGAAATTCTTTGAATCTTTTCAACAGTTTTATACCTGTCCTTTTTCTTATTTTTTCGCTCTTTTAAATACAAAATAAGAAATGGCTGTGATATACAAGGCAAAACACATTGGTCTAGCATTAGGCCTTTTCTTGTTAGTTGCTTTTGGCATATTTTATTCATCGACGGATTCTACTCCTACAATCACTCCTTGTAAGTTAAATGTGTTATATTTATAGATTTTTCAAGCAATCTAAAAATCCAAATACAAATTACAAAAAAAATTATCTGTTTTTATTATAAATCCAACTTAATACTAACCTTTTTGTTTTTTTAAAGATAAGCCTAAAGCTGGAGATTTCAATACTCCTCCTGTTATACCTGAAGGCCAAGGGAAAATAGATCGTCCACAAGGCGTTACTACTCCCTATTCAACCCCCGAGGAAGACGCTGTCCCTGAAAAACAGCTAGGAGTAGATGTTGCAGCTGAAAAACCTTTATATTCTGACCCTGCCACCATTAAGCTTACTACTGAGAAGTCTGATAGTGCCAAGCCTGATAATGCTGATAAGAGTTTAGCTGCTGGCTCTTCTAATACAAACGGAAATACTGGCTATGTTCCTGTTAGTGATGCTATTAATGCTGCTGAAGATAATAAATTCTCTGACAGTAAGTCGAGTAGCAGTGGCCCATCTCAAACTTTTTCTGGTAAAGTGGAAACTAAATATGTTGTTGTGATTGATGCTGGTTCAACTGGTTCAAGAGTTCACGTCTATGAATTTGAAATTGGTGCTGCTGCTCCAGTTTTAATCAATGAAACCTTTAAGATGTTAAAACCAGGCTTATCAAGTTTCAAAACAGATGCAGAAGGTGCCGCAAAAAGTCTCGATCCATTATTAAAGATTGCTGTTGATACCGTTCCAGCTGATTTACAAGGCTGTACACCCGTTGCCGTGAAAGCAACTGCTGGTTTACGATTATTAGGTAAAGATTTAAGTGATAATATCTTAAAAGCTGTTAGATCAAGACTTGAAAATAGTTTCCCATTCCCTGTTGTTGAAGGCGATGGTATTTCAATAATGGAAGGTAGAGATGAAGGTGTTTATGCTTGGATTACGGCTAATTTCTTACTTGGTGCAATTGGATCAAAAGATAAAACTCCAACAGCTGCTGTTTTTGATTTAGGTGGTGGTTCAACACAAATTGTATTTGAACCTACATTTAATGAAGCTAAAAAAGAAGCAATGGCACCTGGTGAACATCGTTATGATTTGGATTTTGGTGGCAGAAAATTTGTACTTTATCAATATTCTCATCTTGGTTATGGTTTAATGCAAGGTAGAAATAAAATTCATCAAAAAGTTATTGAAACATATTTAAAAGATAAAGAATATTCAAGTTCTTTAATTCCAATTACTTCTTCTGATGATAAAATTGCTAAAGTTACTTTAACTCATGCTTGTTTTTCACCTGAAGATAGTGCTGAAAATGTTGAAGTTAAAATGGAAAATGATGATATTTATATTGTTAATTTTAATGGACCAGAAACTTCTTTAGCGCCACAATGTAGATTTTTAGCAGAATCTGTTCTTAATAAAGAATTAAGTTGTGAAACTGAACCATGTTCATTTAATGGTGTTCATCAACCTTCATTACAAAGAAACTTTTTAAGAGATAATGATATGTATATCTTTTCATATTTTTATGATATGACAACACCACTTGGTATGCCAACATCATTTACATTAGAAGAAATGAAAGATCTTGCAAATACTGTTTGTAAAGGTGATTCAACTTGGAAAAGTGCATTTTCAAGTATTGATGGAGCAGTTAAACAATTAGAAGATGAACCTCATTGGTGTTTAGATTTAAATTTCATGGTTTCAATGCTTCATACTGGTTATGATATACCACTTAATAGGGAATTGAAAACAGCTAAAACTATTAAAAATAGAGAATTAGGTTGGTGTTTAGGTGCTAGTTTACCTTTACTTGATGATAAAAATGGTGGTTGGACTTGTAAAGTCAAAAGCGCTTAAATATTGCATCTCATTTTTTTTCAAAATCATTTTTATATGGTATAGGGCATAGGGTGTATTATAATGATATACTGTACAAGTTTTAAAACATATATTTTAACTATTCAATATATATAGGAGTGTTATTAATGTCTTCATTTTTTTTTTGAAATATACTTATAATTATATACCCTCATTTTATATATCTTCGTGTATACCTTTAATAGGTCTAGTGTTCTTTTTTAAATATATATTTATATCAATATCCCCTCCAATAGCTTTAGGGCTATCAGGTAGTTCTCCAGATATAGCTTTATCAATTCTATTTAATTCATTTTCTGCAATATCGACCAATTCTTCAAACTCACTACCTTTTGCACGAAGTCTAGATTCACGTAGTAATTGTTTGGCTTTATCAAAGAAACCAAGGTTGAAATGAATTACTCCAAGACCATATGTAGCTAAAGCAGTTGCTTCATCAATATTAGTTCCGGCACCATTCCGACGAACAGATGATGGTAATTTCTTTGAAAAGAATATCACTGAATCATAACAGGCTTTAGCTAAATATAAACTGTACATTCTGTTTTCAGTAGCTTTTTTAGCTGCTTCAACATCCGATGTCTTCATAGCTTCAACCTCACGGAATTGAAATTCCTCAGATTCTAAGTAGAATAAAGAAGCTAGATTACACTGTGACATTAATATATCACCAGGATCACATTCAGCATAAATCATCCATTTTGTTGATACCAATTTAGTATTAACAGCAGCACTAATATCACCAGTACTTAAAAGAGAAGTTACTAATAAATCTCGTAGGTTAAATAATTCATCTCTAAATGGTTGAAAAATAGAAGCATGTTTTGCTTTAAGAATATCTTTATTATTTTTATTTTCTTCAGTTAAACGAAGTGGTAAATTATCTTCAGAAATATGATGAGCTAAATCCTTTTCTTGTTGATCTTTTCCAGCATTCTGTAAATGTTGTTTAAACAATCGCCAATCATCATTAAATATAGATTCACTTTCTTCATCTTTAATCCCATCTTCTAAACCCTTTTGAATAAGAATTTCTTTTGAAGCAAAAAATGCATGAGTTAATAATAATGATTTAACTCTTGTTTGATCATCAACTAAAAGTTCACATAATTTGACAGCAACTCTTAAATCTTTTTGTAATATATGTGGACGTCTTGTTATAGGAACTTCATTATTAAGTAAACATGTTAGATAAGCAGATTGAATTTCCATATATAACATAATTGCTTTATCATTCATTTGTAAATGTTCATACATTTCTGCTACTTTTAATTGTATACCAGTATATTCATCACTAATAGGTATCATTTCCATTTTATCCGCTTCCTCCAAAGCTTCTAAATAATATCTTAGTGCTAATTGATGATCCTGATTTTCACCTTCCGCCTCGGCCCAAAGCGCTTTTCGAAGAAGTTTCGCAACAGAGGGAGGAAATCTATGAAATGTAATTATCTTAAAAGCAACAACAGCAGCAACAACAATACCAAGAAAATACCATTTTTTATAAGTTTTTTTTGGTGGAGGTGGAATATAGTATCCTTGTTGTGAATAGTTGTTTTTAAATAATTTAACATTAATATTATTCATATGACCGAATGATTCTTTCGCAATTAAGTCCCGTGGCTTTGAAGAAATGGCCATTGTTCCAGCTGAGTAATTATGATAAAAACATCTTTTGGATAGTTGAGCGGACACTATTCCAGATAATATACTGCATACTGGATTGTTTGTCCTTAATATTGTGGTTTTTGTAATCAAGCTCATAAATATCAGTTAACGTTGCTCTATAAATTTAAAAAAGGTTGAAATTTGGGTGTTGTAGAAAACATCGAACAACCATTTGTCAATTCTTTAAAATTAAATGTGTGGAAGATTTGCTTTAGATCTGGTAAGCTTCGATTTTTTTTCCTGTAGCTATTTTTAAATGCTTTTGGACTGATGATTTTTTTCTTTTGTTTTAGACACCTAATGAGGTTCAGCATTTATTAAACGATTCCGGACTTCCTGTGAATGAGATTACCAACCAAGAACATTCTACAACATCGTGAGTACCCCACAAATATGATGCTTAATTCCATATATAGAAACCTCATATTAACACAGTGGTTTGTAGGTATAATTTTGCTCCAGGTAAATATTCAGCTGTTTATAGATTGGAGCAAAATTCAACAGGAGACAAAAATGGCACTGTTCAGTATATGAAGTGGGGACTGGTTCCATCGTGGAGTAAAGAAAAGCCGAATTTTCAACAGTATGGATTTCTCATTCAATCATAATTACCTAACTTATAAGTACTAACGAAGCATAACTTAGATTTATGAGGACTTATAATGCTCGGGCGGAGTCAATATTTGCAAATTCACGTCTATGGAATGGTCCATTATCTTCGAAACGCTGTGTGATACCAGTCTCTGGCTATTATGAATGGCAACATAAATCTACAGGACCTAAGAAATCACAGGTTGATAAAATTCCTTATTATGTTCATAAAGAAGATAGGTCTTTAATTTATTTGGCAGGTTTATGGGAGGAAATGGGATATACAGAACAAACAGATACAACTACATTTGAACACGTAAAGCTCTACACATTTACAATCATAACTACCAAAGCCCCTGAACAACTAGCATGGTTACACGAAAGGATGCCCGTAGTTTTGAATCCAAATACACCTGAGTTTGAAAAATGGTTACAACCAGGTAAAATTAACTGGAAAACACATGACAATCATAACTGGTTAAAGAAGATATTAAAAAGTTATGAGGAGTATGGTATTGCTTGGTATAAGGTCAGCAAAGATATTGGTAAAATGAGTAATGATGGAAAATATTTAAGTGAAAAATTAAAGGAGAAAACTATCGGTGATTTTTTCAAAACTTCGAATTCTATACCTAAACACGATAATTCCGAACTAGCAATAGTCAAGAGTGAAATAATCCCCAAAAGCAAAGAAGAGACAACTGCAAATACTATTAAATCAGCTAATGGTATTAATTCTTCTAGTTCTAAAATCAAATATAGATCTCCCAAAAATACAGGAGCGCTTGATGCATTCTTTAAGAAGAAGCCTGTGGCTATTAAAGAAGAAAAGAAGGAAGAACAATCAGAAGATACAAATGAATGCAATTCCCTAAAACACAACCGATCTGCAAAGGAAGAAATTAATGATATCGGGCGGCCCGAAATTAATCTTGAGTTAGAACGAAAGAGGTTTAAATTAACTTGAATTTATTAATGTTTAGATTCCCATTTAAAATCATACTCTTTAATGATTTTTTCTTTTCCTAGTTATAATCTTATATCAATAAATTTGGGCCCAAATAAGATTGAAATTGCGGTCGTTAGATTATTTGAAACGTTATGTATCACTACCGTTAACGTTTTTTTTTTCTATTTTCCGGTAGAGCCTAATATAATATCAATATTAAATTGATTAATCTCCTTGAGATCGGCCATGATCATTCTCATCTCTTCCATAAAAAATTAACTGTGAAAGGTTGAGGTGTGCAAATTACAGGTATCTATAGTGATTCGTATAGTCTTCTGAAGAGAGCAAACGTTTCCCCAAATTTCCATGCAATATTAGAATATATAATAGCTATAGCTTATATCAATGTTATAACCAATACAAAAATAGAATTTAACTGATAAGCCATATGAATCATGTTTTGATATGCAGCTTCGATTGGAATATTATTTACATGTATATAACGGTGTGCATATACGGAAATTCTCCACACAATCTTCCACTCTATGCATTTTACAATCTATGTCTATATCCTGAATGGTTGTTTAATTGATAATGACCAGATATAGTTATATATCCGCTAGCTATAGGGTATGTAATCGTGAGTGTATGCCAATCACGAGTTAAGACGGTAAATGGTTGTACTACAATGTTTAAAAAACCACCAGGTTCTCCTGTGTCACACCTAAGCTAGGTACCTTTTATATAGGCAATAAATATATTTGTTAAATTTTAAAATGCTTTAGTTTTGGTGAACTTCTATAGCACACTCGCGATTGGTACGTAAGTTACTATAGCGTTCTGGATCCACGGATCAAATCTTAACTTAATTGGGCATCTCGCTTGCAAATGCAATTGATAGACAGCGTTTACGCATTTATAGCTATATGATTATATCAATATCATTTAGAAGGTAAATCACCACTTTAAAATATAGGCTTATATCTACATTTAGCTACCTAAAACTGTTTGATAGCACGATTATTATTTTGATGTAAAAAGGATAAATTATTGTTGATTGGGATCATTTACAATTATACGATGCGTTAAATTTCCCATTCTGGGATCAAGATCCTGCTCAGTTTTTTAAACTTGCATAAACTTGCAATTGCAATTGTTTTGTTTACAAATCTAGAGCTTAAGAAGCAATTGAAAATCACTATCTTCAGCTTGTATTTATAGATCAATTAGATAACAGCTCTTATCGCAACAACGGGTTTAGCTTTCCACAGTTCGGAATTCTATCTGCGTGCTAAGATTAGTATTACTGATCAGTATATAAAAGGCTTTACATGCCTTTTTATGTTTGACTTCCTTTCCTTTTATTTTTCTTCATTAGATACTTTTATTGTCGATTTCAATCCAATAAATTTAATTATTTAACCCAATGACTACTATAATTGATTCACCAGTTATTATCGAACATTTAGTTTCTAGACAAACTATCCACAGAACCATATCAGAAAATGATCTCGAGGTAACACCAATAACCGAATTCAAATCCCCAAAATTTGATCCAAAGAAACATTTAAACTATAAGCCTGCTGATAAACAAGTATTGCTTTCAGAAATTGGAATCACTGATTCCTCACAAGGAATCTCACCCGTTGCTGTCACATCACCCTTCCCACTATTCACACCAGATGCTGTTGCAATCATGAGAGCCGAAATTTTGAATCCAAAACTAATTGAAAATTATGGAAAATTATCATGGAACGCAAATAATTTAGTTGAAGACTATGAAAATTTACAATGCGTTTTGAGGGGTTATGCTAAAGATGCGGCACCTTTCACATATCAGGCTTGGACACATCCTCAAACCGTTGAAATTGTTTCAGAAATGGCTGGTGTTGAATTGCAAGTTGCCTTTGATTATGAGGTTGCACATGTTAATCTAGATATCAAAACAACTGAAAGCGAAGACGAGCGTGCGCTTAAAACCAAAGGAAAAGATGATATGCCTGCTTTAGTCGGATGGCATCGTGACTCGTATCCTTTCGTTTGTGTTTTAATGCTTAGTGACACTACTAATATGACAGGTGGTGGAACATATATGCGGAAAGGAAATGGTGAAATTTCAATGGTTGAGGGACCAAAACAAGGACATGCCACTGTTTTACAAGGTAGAGTTGTTGAACATTTGGCTCCAAAGCCAACTCGTTATAAGGAAAGAATTACGATGGTTACTTCTTACAGACCAAAAGACATTGCAGTTAAAGATGAAACGGTGTTGGGAACTGTAAGACCTGAAACAGACAAGTCTACTGATTTTAACACATTTTACCCACAATTCGTTGGATACAGATGTGACCTTATTTCTCAAAATCTTAAAAAGTTACAACATACAATGATTTCAAGAATGGAAAAAGGTGAAGACTTCGTAAAGTCTGAAGCTATGTTGGAGTTGAAAAGAATGAGAGATTATATCAATTGGACCTTGAATGAAATGGTGGTTCCTGACCAAAAGGAACATTATGAAAATTATATTTGAAAATTTATATAGAAAAAACGGAAAGCTTAAGCTTATAATAAGGTATCAATATGGGTTCTAGATTTTGAAATTCATTATGAGCCTGAGTTGCAATATAGTACATTGGATATTTTGATACTGTGGTTTGATTTTTAGGATGTGCAATTGTTTATGATGAAGTAGTTTAAATAGCATTAATTGAAATTAATGGAATTTATATGATTGTGTAATGAATCAATTCAATCAGATTATCAATGATATCTTTATCCACGATCGGATCCCAGAATTTTGAAAAGACATAAGCATTATACTTTGAAATTTTAGACACATACATCTCTGATCGAAAATCATTTCATCACTGAATGGAGAATAGTAACATCCTTTACATTATAATATCTCCATCTTTATCAGTATTTTCCTTGACTTCTTCATCCTTTCTAATTTCTGTGTCAGAATTTAGCATTTCATCTAAAACTTTCAATTGTTGTTTCTTTTTGTATTCACCGACCCATACT
Source organism: Alloascoidea hylecoeti (assembly GCA_001600815.1). NCBI lineage: Eukaryota > Fungi > Ascomycota > Alloascoideomycetes > Alloascoideales > Alloascoideaceae > Alloascoidea > Alloascoidea hylecoeti. The sequence goes on from BCKZ01000001.1 coordinate 399,773, forward strand.
GCCTTTCTATTAATGTTTATGGGTAGAAGTAGTGTTTCTTCACCTCCATTTCTTTGTTGTGCGTCCCCGCTTTGAGTATTGACTTTAACTCTACCTCCTATTGCTCCATCTAAAACACGAATTTCTCTTCTTAGCTTTACACCGACTTCTTCAACTGTTTCAAAAAATTGCTTGTTTGATTCTTGAAAGCTATTTCTTGCGCTTTGATGTCTCTGCATTTCATCTGGCATCACAGCATTTGCAGTCTTTTTAAGCTCAACAAGATGTGATAAAGAAGATGATACTGCTGATACTATTGTTGCAATTTTGGTGTCCAACTCATTTAAGTCAGCAAGGCGGGTTTCTATTTGAGGAACGGGTAGCGTAGGCACATCCTTCTGCGTATCAGCAGTAGATTGCGAAGCCATTGGAACTTTGCTTATGAAACACTTTGGATGTTTTGAATGTTCCAACAATACTCCCGGAATAGTTGAGCCCTAACCTTAGGGAAATAGAGCAGTCACACAATCGCCGGATCAAGAAAGTTCGGGTTTGGATATTACGCGTGCATTCTGAGGTATACGCTGGTGATAGATTTCAACTCGAGGTTTTTGGATGTCATTTTATTCCTCACAGAACCGTTCCTTTGCAACAATAAAATTAACAATATGAGCGACAGTGCTACTGAAATCTTGGTTCTTAGAGGTTCCCTTGAGGGTATGTTAATGATAAATAAACAACAATTGCTGCTTCATACTGAGGATGATTTTGGTTGGTAATAGAATCAACTAACATTTCTTTCCTTTAGGTCACAATGGGTAAATACAATATTTATTTATTTTTTCAAGTAATCATTGAGTGTAGGAAGATTTGGAAATTTATTCACGATAGTTTTTGGACCAATTTTTTTACAATAATCTTGTAGAAATCAATGGTTTTTTTCATTAAATATTTTCAAACTTACACCAATCATTTTACAAGAATCAACCGAATCAATAACATCAACTAACTTTTTAATTATAGTTGGGTCACATCCCTTGCTACATCCCCAACCCAACCCGATATTCTTTTATCTGGATCCCGTGATAAATCTTTGATCATCTGGAACCTTACCAGAGATGAAGCCAACTATGGTGTCCCAAAGAAATCTTTACATGGTCACTCACACATCGTTGAAGATGTTACCATTTCTGCCGATGGTGAATATGCTTTGTCTGCTTCTTGGGATAAGACTTTGCGTCTCTGGAATCTAAAGACCGGTGAGTGCACTAACAGATTTGTTGGACACACTGGTGATGTTTTGTCTGTTTCTATTGCTAGAAACTGTAGACAAATCGCCTCTGCTTCCCGTGATAAGACTGTCAAGGTCTGGAATACCATTGGTGAATGTAAATTCACTTTAACTGGTCACGAAGACTGGGTTTCAACTGTCAGATTCAAGCCACCAACAGACGAAAACGAGACAACTGCTGTTATCTCTGCTGGCTGGGACAAGGTCGTTAAGGTAAGTGAATTTTTTCCGATTTTATGAAATTTTTAATATGATGATTAGTTATTTGCTACTTCAGATGCTGAATCACTATCAGTGCATGAGACAAACCATCACTACTTTTCCTGATTAAAAACTACCATTATTTTATCAAAATTTAAATTTTTATGGAAATTTTTCTAACAAATTAATTAATATAGGCCTGGGATCTTAATGACTGGAAATTAAAAGCCGACTATAAGGGTCACAACGGTTATGTTTCCACTATCACAATCTCCCCCGATGGATCACTCTGTGCTTCAGGTGGTAAGGATGGTAGCATCATCCTTTGGGATTTGACATCTTCTCGTCATTTATACTCTTTGATTTCTGGTGATGAAGTCCACGCTTTGTCTTTCTCTCCAAACAGATACTGGCTCTGCGCTGCTACATCCTCTTCCATTAAGGTTTACAACTTACAACAAAGAGAATTGATTGATGAATTAAAACCAGACTTTGCTGCCAGCGGAACTAAATCAAGAGACCCAGAAGCTATTTCTTTAGCTTGGTCTGCTGATGGACAAAACTTATTTGCTGGTTATACCGATAATGTTATCCGTGTTTGGCAAGTTATGAGATCTAGTTAAATCTCGAAAAAAAATTAGCTGAATGAGAAAGATGCTGCTGATATATTCTAGAAACAAAACAAAGAATATACAAGTTTGGAGAGGGAAAGTCTTATACAAATAGTTTACACATTTTTTGGACTGAACTGTTTTCTTTCTTGTATTTTAGTATAGCTGCCCTCATGATTTTGTTCTATATTATTAATTGAAAATCATCCTACTTAATCTAGAGTAAATCTATCTGCATTATTATGATATCGATATTGGTCAGTGTAAACTAATGCATCCCTTCGTAATGACATCCCTCATATTGTAATCTCTCCCCATAAACTTTTTTGATAAGTATATTTTTAACATCTTTACACCCAATCCAAGGTTTGTATTTGATTCACTTCATCACTCTCGCCTCAGAATCGCTTTTTTTTAAATTTAGTGGGAAATGGCCGGTGCATCTTCTCGTAAGAAGCTTCTACTCATGGTGAGCAGCGGATAATTAGCATTCGACAACTGTGGTATGTTACTAACACTAATGGATGTAGGGTAGGAGTGGTTCTGGAAAATCCTCAATGAGGAGCATTATCTTTAGGTAAATTGAAAATGTTTATCTAACAGCTGTCAGCTAAAATCATTAACGTGTTATTTAATAGCAATTACTCAGCATTCGATACAAGAAGGCTCGGCGCCACTATTGATGTAGAGCACTCACATCTGCGGTTTCTTGGTAATATGACTTTGAACCTGTGGGATTGTGGTGGGTATGTTAGAAAATTAATAATTCACAAACGGCTAATTGTATTTTCTAATATTATTTTCTAATAATAGACAAGATGCATTTATGGATAACTACTTTACTACACAAAGAGACCATATCTTTAGAATGGTTCAGGTTCTAATTCATGTTTTTGACGTTGAATCCAAAGAAGTTATCAAAGATATAGAAACGTTTACGCGAGGGTTGAGACAGTTAAAGGAATTTTCACCAAAAGCTAAAATATTCGTCTTATTACATAAAATAGATTTGGTTCAAGTTGACAAAAGAGAGGAGCTTTTTTCAATAATGATGAGAAAGTTAGAAGAAAGCGCGGGACAATTTGGATTTGCAATAACTGGTTTTGCTACATCAATATGGGATGAAAGCTTATACAAAGCATGGTCACAGATTGTATGCTCTTTAATTCCAAATATGAGTTTATTCGAAAAGAATCTCCAAAATTTCGCATCTATTAGTGAAGCACAGGAAGTGATTTTATTTGAGAAAACTACATTTCTGGTTATTTCACATGTTTCCAACAATGTAGAAGATGGTGACGCTCAGTTAATCGAGGCTAATGGTAGAAATGGATTGATCCCCACACATGCTAATATAAATAACTCTCTGAGTAATCTAGATCCCAAAAGGTTTGAAAAGATATCCAATATAATTAAAACTTACAAACAGAGTTGTAGCAAAATGAGAGCTCAATTTCAAACCTTTGTTCTTCATGGATCATCTTGCTCCATATATATTGATGTATTCACCCCAAACATGTATGTTATGGTTGTTTTACCCAATAACACAAATGGGGATAGTGCGGATGAAGAGAATTTGGTTCTGACCAATATTCGTGTTGCTAAAAAATTGTTTGAAAGAATTGAGTGTTGTTATTTCAATTTTAATTAACTTATTTCATGCTTACATATCCGATATGCAGTGCAGATCAATCATCAAATGATCTACATATGTTTCAGATTTATATTAAACTACATGCCTTGCATATTAGATATGCAGGGGTTACGTGGTCATTCATATACTACAGCAAGCCCCTTAATATTATTGCCACCTCCTTATTATTATTTAGCCTATATAGTTACATATATAAGACAGTTAAATCCATTGGATTTAACTCTCTACTTTTTCTTATTCCTATTTAATATACTATTTACTTTATCTTTTTTACTCTATCAGTTTTACCGATTAATATTGAGTCAAATCGATAAATGTCAACCATTCTTATATTACTTTAAATTTGTTGTCTTATACGTATATATATATCTGTCAATATCAACTAATATAATTTTTGGATCATGATCGTGATACTTATAATTACAATTTTAATCGATATAAGTATCTATGCATTATATTAAATTCTAAAGCGGGAATTTTGAAAGCACTCTAAAACATGTCAAACGTCAAACGTCAAACTAACTATGAAACCTCTTTCGTTAAACAGCACTATATGCATACGACAGGCTTCTCTTCGTGATCTTTGATTGTTTTAGGATTGATCCCCTCTATATTTAGACCAATACTTTGAGGTTTCATAAAACACATGCTTGTTGGATGCTTATTTATGCATTGATATATTGATATATTCCTTATTAGTTCGTATTATAATTAATAGTTCAGATGTCAATTGCAAATTATTAACAAAGCCTTGATAGTCTATCGGTAGAGTTGTCAGAGAATTATGAAAAGAGATAAAAATAATCATTTTTCAATCAATTAATAACTTTAACTTTTCAATTTTATCATTATCGATATCATTTTATAGTTTTCTTTCTTGTTGGTTAACTTATAGCTTTTTATCTTATAAAAATTCTAATGGAACTTGAAAGTCTTAATGTTTCTGAGATAGAAAAAGTTTTAGGAAATATTGAAGATCATGAAGTTAAATATTATACAGTGGGTATTATGAAAACAGTGACCGTGTCCGAAGGAACATTACCGGCCGCGGGTGTTGCATGTCAAACAACTCATATTAATCTCAAGAATCCAAATATAAACTTAATATCTAGGGACATTATAACCACTACTACAGCAGCGGCTGTTTCTTCCTCAACATCAAGCACATCTTCCAGTAGCCCACAGCTACTGTACCTATTGTTTCTTGTTCCAATGATGATAGTTGGGGTTGGATTAATATATATCTTAAGAATGCACCTGAAAAGCACCAAAAGGAATGTAATTAAGAGTGAAGAAGTTATGTCGTCTCGCAGTCACACAGATGATGAGGAAATATGTGATGGTCCTGGTTATAAATCGATTGTTAATGCCTTGAATGAAAGACTACCTTCCTATAAGCCATCATCATTTCCTGGAACTTCGAAAATATTGTCTCGTTCTATGGCGTCTTTAAAAAGGGGACATGGAACAGGCGAAGTTCAAAATAATGATTCTCAATTTACCAGGTTTCGTCAGTCTCTTTCTTTGAATAGATATTCTGACATATTTCATTCAGTTAATTTTCTACCGTCTATTAAGACCCAATTTAGGTCTCGTTCTACTCCAAGTAATTCTGATACAATAAGACTACCAACTTATCAACATGTTTTAGCTGACAATAAAGCAGGGAGTATTGCTTCATCTAGATCAGAAAGTCTTATAGTTGAATTTCCTAAACCAGTTGCTCTTCCAAAACGGTTTTATTCACTCTCACATAAAGACCCAAGAAAGGCATCAAATAAGAGACTACTATCTTCTGCACCTATTAAATATAATCCACTTAAGCTTGGGCCAGAACAAAATTATAAAGCAGGTACTATACCTATTGAAAGTACATCCTTGACAGATAATACTAATGTTCCAAAACACAATATTAATACTGTCTCTAATAACATCAGGTCTCACTCACGAAGTATTACTCTAACAATAGGACTTGATCTTAGTCAAGAAAATATTACAACAGATTCCAACTGTCAGGAAGGAAGTGATCTACAAAATAGAACATCGAAAAATAATGATTATATTACAATTTTAGCTCGAAAAGATAGAGCTTCACCAAAATGGGTTAGACATGCACCTCCAGCACCCCCTCATACATATACAGTATATCCCATGTCTGCCTCTCTACCTATTCCTTCAGTTTCAGAAGTCAAAGGTCAACATGTAAATAAAAAACAAGATCGAAATCAAACAAAAATGATTCAAGCAAGTCCTCTGAGAATCGCTCCCAAAAACAAAAACTTAATCAAAAAACCTCATCCATGTTTAGTTATTTCACCACCTCCATATAGCCAGAATATCAGGAACATACCTTCAATTAACGTTGAAATTGCAAACTCAAATTATAATGTTCGTACTAATGAAGCAAGTTCCAATGATGAACGAGTTACAAGCAATCTCAGCAACTCAAGCTACTTTTCTATTGGGTATCATTCCCCCAGCGAAAGAATATCTCAATGTTTAACACCACAATCTGCATTAAGTTTTGATAATAATAGGCCTAGTGTATTTTTAGGTAGGCTTTATGAATCATATAATCGGAAATCGGCAAATCCTCCTTCTACTTATATCTAATTTTTATTGATTAATTTTTCCAACTACTGCTTCAAATTCGCATATTAAAATTTCTAGATCTAATGACATCTATCATTATTTGTGATTTTCTAATTCTTATATATAAAATTTATTTTATTAATACATTTCGGAAGTTTAAACTAAAGGGTTTAGGTGATTATTTAGTGTTCGTGTTTCTGATTTTTTTACAACTTGATTAATATTATACCAAGGATATGCTAATTTCATGGCCAATTCAACAACTACTATAGCTATAGCTATGGTTAAATTCTTAATTATAAGTTTACGCGCATCTATAACTTACACAAGATATATAAAGCTCAAATTAATGTAATGAGAAGTTACGACAGACATTAAAATAGTAAATATATTTGCAATAATTATCTTCTAAATTTAAAGCGTTTATCGTAATACTTATTGTTCTTTTACATTTTCAATAAAACCAAAATTTCCATCAGCATTCAAATTCTCTTGTAGTCAAGTCCCTCTCTAATGGTTAGCCTTTTCATGGTAGAGTTTGTACCCTATTAACAAATTGTATAACTACAATGGCAATATCAGTAGAATAAAAGTATTTATGATTGTAACAAATGAAACATAATCTGACTGAGGTTTCCCCCATTTCAAATAGATAACTTAATATAAAAATAGATAGACTTTCCTTTAATATAAACTATCTTATTTTCTCATCTTTATCTATTATCTTAGATGCATAATTAACGTCTTTATGTATATTTGCATACACTCTATTGATCGTTGCTGATTCGTTAGACACAATTGCAAGGTTAACAATCCAGTAGCTATAACAATATAACTATTAACTACTAAAATAAAAGAATTTAATTGTAATATAAGTACTAAACACCCGTACTATTTAGACAGTGAAATTTCCCAAAAAATCACTATAATCGTGATTAGTTAATCAGTATAATTTAAAGCCGCTTGTAATTAGCTCAAACATGGAGAGATTATGACCAAAAAACTTTAGCTGAACAAACACTATTATCATCATAATTAAAATATTATTCTGTTTAATAACAACTCGCAATTGGTTGTCAATGCAACTTCAAATATTACTCTTGGGTGTTTATGGCGGCATTTATATTGTTATGAGAAATAAGAGAGAACAGAAGTCACCAGAAACATATGCACTTTTTTTCATTTTTATATAACTTGTATCTTGGAAATTTATCGAAAAAGAGGAAAATCTAAGTATAACTGACCATCAAGTATGAAATTATAATTAAAGAAACCAAACCTCAGAGGCCTCGACTCAATATAAGTATTCTACGGCTATCTGAAGTAATGCTGTAGTAAGTTATCAAAAGATTTTACAGTAATTCTCTTAATTGTAAATAATGTTTCATATTTTTTATTATACCGTTAGCATCATACACCGGTACCATATACATACAATTAAGGATAGTGTCTTATGAGAGCTTTGTAGGCTTCTGAAAATGTTTAGACTGATATATCTGTTAATTACAGTATATATTTAATGGTTCCGAAAAATAAGAGAAACCCTTAATTATAATGATTTAACTATACAAGTATACCAAGATATGACAATTTACAAGTTATAATGGATTAGTAGATAATTATTTTTATTAAAGTCGTATACTACTATACATAACATTAATATACATTAAAATTATGAATGTATATATATTCTCAAAGAAAATATCTTTAAGATCCTATTCAAATATTGGAGTGGTATTATCTGGTGAATGTTTTTTTGAATTATTAACAGTTAAGGTATCTTTTCTTTTATATTTTAGATTTACGCTCTTTACGATTTTTAAAATGATAAATAAGTGATGCTGGACTAGTACTGGCATCGCAATATTCGTATGCTTTTTGTTTGTTGGTATCACTAGGGCTCAAAAATGGCCATGGAGTTGATTCAAATAATCGTTGTAATTCATCAGTTCTAACAATATCAACAATTCTTTTAGTATATTTTAATACTCTTAAAGAATATTGATATCCTTGCTGATGATACTTCGAGGCTAAACAATTATGGAAAGCTGAAGCTAAACAATAGAAGTTCGATACCAATGAATAATATTGAGCCAACTGAATACCGTTCACTGATTTATCAAATTTTCTTCTAACAAAAGTATATGTTTTACCATTAACCTCCACTGTTAACGTTTTATATATTTCGTCATTTGTACTGGTTAGCTGTTGGAAATACTTATTAATATATTCCAACGTTTCAAAGGCATAATCCTTGTATTTAGTATAATCACGATTAGTTATCAACGTCGATGTCAATACATCATGATAGCCTTTAAACAATGATGTTGTATTATGACTATGCTTATCTTTTCTAGACATTGAGGACTGATATGGATACATAAATTCAATAAATTCATTGAAATGTTTTTGGAATTCATCTTGAACGTTTAAAATATCAGAGAAAGTATCTTTACAGTTTTGTGTCGTCTTTATATTCTGTTTCATTCTACTATATTTATATCTATGGGAATTTTCAGCACCAATAGCCATTGCTGAAATTGGAACAGGTTCATTATATATTTGTTGAGGAGGCAAATAATGACCATTTTTTCCTTGACTGCAGTTTGAATTCGTTTTGGAAGATTTTAAAGATGGAATGAAGTCAAAGATATCTAGAATCATGGTGGTAAGATTCTTTTCTTGAGTTAAAACGGTAGACATGGTGAAAATTTAGTTAGAGACAAATATAATTGTTAAGTGAAACGGATAGAAGTGGAGAAAAAAGAACAGAAACAAAAATTTTCTTCATAAATACCCCCATAGGTGTACTTTCTCTTACCATATGCATATGTATTATAATTAGGTTTAGAATGTGGCAGCTGCAGCTGCAGTTGCCGCTTTCAGTATCTTTCTTCGAATGTTCCATCGTACCTCCAATATCCCTAGATTGATCTGTACCCTATATTAAAGGAAAGTACACCTATGGGGGTATTTATGAAGAAAATTTTTGTTTCTGTTCTTTTTTCTCCACTTCTATCCGTCTCACTTAACAATTATATTTGTCTCTAACTAAATTTTCACCATGTCTACCGTTTTAACTCAAGAAAAGAATCTTACCACCATGATTCTAGATATCTTTGACTTCATTCCATCTTTAAAATCTTCCAAAACGAATTCAAACTGCAGTCAAGGAAAAAATGGTCATTATTTGCCTCCTCAACAAATATATAATGAACCTGTTCCAATTTCAGCAATGGCTATTGGTGCTGAAAATTCCCATAGATATAAATATAGTAGAATGAAACAGAATATAAAGACGACACAAAACTGTAAAGATACTTTCTCTGATATTTTAAACGTTCAAGATGAATTCCAAAAACATTTCAATGAATTTATTGAATTTATGTATCCATATCAGTCCTCAATGTCTAGAAAAGATAAGCATAGTCATAATACAACATCATTGTTTAAAGGCTATCATGATGTATTGACATCGACGTTGATAACTAATCGTGATTATACTAAATACAAGGATTATGCCTTTGAAACGTCGGAATATATTAATAAGTATTTCCAACAGCTAACCAGTACAAATGACGAAATATATAAAACGTTAACAGTGGAGGTTAATGGTAAAACATATACTTTTGTTAGAAGAAAATTTGATAAATCAGTGAACGGTATTCAGTTGGCTCAATATTATTCATTGGTATCGAACTTCTATTGTTTAGCTTCAGCTTTCCATAATTGTTTAGCCTCGAAGTATCATCAGCAAGGATATCAATATTCTTTAAGAGTATTAAAATATACTAAAAGAATTGTTGATATTGTTAGAACTGATGAATTACAACGATTATTTGAATCAACTCCATGGCCATTTTTGAGCCCTAGTGATACCAACAAACAAAAAGCATACGAATATTGCGATGCCAGTACTAGTCCAGCATCACTTATTTATCATTTTAAAAATCGTAAAGAGCGTAAATCTAAAATATAAAAGAAAAGATACCTTAACTGTTAATAATTCAAAAAAACATTCACCAGATAATACCACTCCAATATTTGAATAGGATCTTAAAGATATTTTCTTTGAGAATATATATACATTCATAATTTTAATGTATATTAATGTTATGTATAGTAGTATACGACTTTAATAAAAATAATTATCTACTAATCCATTATAACTTGTAAATTGTCATACCTTGGTATACTTGTATATTTAAATCATTATAAGGGTTTCTCTTATTTTTCGGAACCATTAAATATATACTGTAATTAACAGATATATCAGTCTAAACATTTTCAACTGTGTAATAGAAGCCTACAAAACTCTCATAAGACATTATCCTTATGAATAGCACCAAAAACTTAAAATGATTAAATGCATGTGGATATGTTTCAATGAAAATATTTCCCGCTATAAAACTACGTAGCTATAGATAATATTTGAAATAAAATTATATGTTGACAGCCAGTTGAGAGATTTTAATTATGATCATACACACATGTGTATATCAATAACTTCCCTAGTATAAAATCTAATAGGATAGAAATAGTTAAGTTACTTATAGTATTGGGCCTATGTTCCCCATTTATAGTGGGAATCATCCAATATCCATTACAAGACGGAAGATGTATTAAAAAGTTGAATGAAAGCATGCAATCCATGAAGAGGCACCGGTTAATCGAGTTTAAAGAACAACACCAATAATAATGGTAGAGGTTTAGAGATTTCTGTTTCTTCCCAACTTCAAGGTATTTCCAGTTAACTATGGAATTAGTATGGATAGAAATTCTTAATGCATGAAACTTTTGTTTGACTGTTACTCTTCTTCGAATGGTACATGCAATTGGCTCAGTTTATTAAGAAAAAATTGGCAGAAAGTGCACTGCAAAATATAGGTGAGGTTAAGGAAGTATAAAGATCCTCGAGTATATTTAAAAGCGGTACTATACTTATAACTAAAATATATAATATATCATTGCAAACTGTCATAAATAGCCACCTATTTTTTCAAGAAATAGTATGTCAAATAGAGAAGAACAAGAACTAATTGCCATTTTCGAAAAAACCAATTCTTAGTAACTCTTCCCTTTCTGCCAAACCAAGCAGTTGGAACTGTTCCAAGACTAAGTAATTTTAAATTCTTTTCAGTAAAAGGTGGATATCTAAATTTTAACATAAGTTCAGCCCAAAATGGTTGTTTTAAAATAGGATATGCATGAGAAAATTGATCAAAAGAATAACGTCCATGATATGCTCCATTACCAGATTCTCCTACACCACCAAATGGCAATTGACTGATTCCGACATGAATTATAACATCGTTCATAAATAGGGCTCCGGTTCTAATATGTGATTCAATTTTCTTAACATCTGGAGATGATGAGTTTGATGTGAATATATAAGTAGCAAGAGGAGTATCGTGTTTTGAAATAACATTATGAATAGCTTCATCAATATCATCATAAGGAATGATAGGTAAAATGGGACCAAATAATTCCTCTTGCATGGTTGAATCTTCAAATGAAGCATTATTGATAATTGTTGGTTTAATATAATTTGATTCAGGATCGGAATCTTTTAAACCGCCGAAGACAATATCACCTTTTGTATTTTCAATGACCGTAGAAATTCTCTTAAAAGCAGCAGAATTAATTAAATGTGTATAATCAGATGTTGAAGCTGTTAAATTAGGATACATGCTTTCAGTTACTTTAATGATTTCATCAACTAATTTGGCTTGTAATGATTTATGAACATAAACGTAATCAACAGCAACACATGTTTGCCCACCATTTGTAAATTTTCCCCATGCTATACGATTAGCAACAGTAGTTAAATTCTTGGTATTCTCAACAACAAAAGCTGGCGATTTACCACCTAATTCAAGAAGAGTCGGTGTTAAATGTTTGGCAGCAGCAGCAGATATGATTCTTGCTACTTTACCACCACCAGTATACATGATTTTATCAAATTTTTGTTCCAATACGGCAGTTGTTTCTTGAACTCCACCTAAAACGTAATCAAAGACATTTGGAATATCAATTGCCTCTGACATCAATTTAGAAAATAATTTCGAAAATTCGGGAACTTGTTCAGAAGGTTTAAAAAGAACCGAATTACCCGCTGCAATGGCACCAATAATTGGACTAGCAGATAATACCAAAGGATAATTGAAAGGTGATATAATCAAAACAACACCTAATGGTTTCTTGGAAATATATGGATTTGTTGCTTTAAATGCTAAATCAATACCTGAAGCAGCTACTGGTTTGGCCCACTTTTTAAGATTCTTAATCACATCAATGATCTCACCTAAACAGATATTCACCTCCAAAGCAAGTGTTTCTGACGGGGACCTGAAAAAGTCATGGTATAATGCATCTTGAAATTGTTTGGAGTTATCTTTGATAGCATAATATATATTCCTAAGGAGGTGAAGTCGAGTATCAATATCGAGGATGGTTTGGTTCAAATAGGTTCCCCGCAGAGCAGAAACCTTCTCTGGGATATCAGATATTGGAGTAAAATCAGACATACTTTTTTTATAATAGTGGCTTTTTTACGTGTAAACAGGAGATATAAGTATTTATAAATAAAAATCGTTGGGTTGCTCTTTAAATTGACTTAAATTCGAGAAGCTTGTGAAAGAGCTAGTCTACTCTTCTTCATTTAATTTCTCCACATTTGCTAATAAACAAATCGAGAACCTTATCACATGCACGATCGGAGCAACAAAGAAGCCAAATAAAGAGACCCACACACCACAGCATTATCCTCGTTCACACAGGAGAAGACGGCAGACAATGGATTGTGATCCACAGACACATTGGGCGTGAAAGGTTTCATCTGCTCAGCTACTGCCTCGGGTCTTTGGGGTCTAATCCACGGCATCCCGTCAATGTCACCAAATTGGGTAACCGTTACCCGGTCTTCGGTCGTCAACAGTGGGGGTAGAATGGATCCTAAATCCTTACCCTGTGTAAATGCCATGACATAATGAACGCCTTTTCCGTTGGCTCTTATGTTCTCATCTACATACTTGCCCAGTTCAATGGCAGCGGATCCATTGTGTGCCCCATCTAGCAAGAATGTGACTTTTTTACCGTCTCTTTCCAAGGTAAGATGCTGTAGTCTACCTTCCCAGACAACACTCCTGATTCCCTGTAATACTGACTCACGACTCACTTTGCTGAGCGCCGATGGGAAGTACTTGTGAACAGACTCTAATGCAGTTAAAGCACAGGATAAATTGCTTGCTTGAAATGATCCTGGTAAAGGTGTGGAATCAAGTGAAATGGAACCGAACCTCGTCTCAAGGATATCTTCTCTCTTTAACGAAGGTGAAGTTATAGTGATAGGTGCTTCCATTTGATTGGCCCGTCTTGTAATTGTATCCAGTACCCCAGCGTTATTCGATCCATCGACTACAATCGGTATCTTATACTTAATTATTCCTGCTTTATGGGTTGCAATTTCTGGTAATGTAGATCCTAAAAATCCTTCATGGTCCAATCCAATCTTTGATATAACGCTACAAATGACACCTCCTTTATCTGTATCCTTAGCACCAGTTAAAATATTAGTACTATCAAGTAGACCACCCAAACCACATTCCACAATTGCAATTTCAACATTTTGTTCTTGAAAAACACCAAACGCAATTGCAGTCATTACTTCAAATTCACTTGCTCCAATCTTAAACTCTTTATTAATTCCATTTACTTTATCTTCCCATTTCAGGAAAACATCTTCATCAATCGATTTGTTGTTTATTGCTATTGAATCCCACCTATAACGTAGATATGGGGATGTAAAACGACCAGTTGGGATTAAAGAAGTTGATAAGATCGAGGATAAATACGAAACGATACTACCTTTACCATTTGTACCCGATACATGTATTGTACGAAAGGTAAGTGGAAGGTGTAATAACTGAAGAAGCTTGTCAATTCTTGCAAGACCAGGAATAATTGGCATTTGATAAAAATTACTAAGTTTTATTAATTGAAAAGTTTTAGGTTTACACGATGTTGATGATGGGAGGTTAGCTATAAACTCAAATATAGCCTATAATTATAACATAGCTATAAATTATAAGGTCTTAGCTATAGCTGGAAAATTTTCTCACTTAACATGATATTTATAGAGATCTATATCTGATACCCTATATGTGTGTTATGATTGTTATTTTTCTGTCAAACGTAAGGGAAGTTAATACATCTAAGCGTGCCGTTGGATTTTTGGATAAAAAAATACCTCATGCTGCTAATTGCTTCCACCTGGTTTTATTACTCCTTGTTTTTCTAATTGCTTCAACCATTCTTTTGCTTTACTTTCTACTGCAACTGGAACTTTAATTGTTCTTGCTGGTTTTGGATAAGCAGATTTATTTAATTTAAACCAGATTATTTGATTGTGATGGTTCCATCATTTTTTCAAGTTCTTCATAAGCCTTAAATAATTTGTAAAACTCCTTACTTTTGCTCGGGTACATCATCCTTCACAACATCATTGTCGGGTAACGTCACTAGAGTTTGTGATACTTCCTCTTCCTGTTCCTCGCTTGAATCGGAATAGTCGTAAAAGAACATTTCCACATCGGACTCCTCCTCATCCTCCTATTGTTAGAACGTTTACAAGAATTTGGGTTTGAGCCTGAAGTACAGTATAAGCGACAACCATATTAAAATTCGTAGTTTCACGATATACGGTGTTGGCCACTCCACTTGGAGATGTTTTTCACCTTGAAGAGTCGTTTTCAATCTATTTTTTTTATCATATTGTGGTTCTTTCTTAGTTTAATTAGAAAAAAAAAATAAAAAGTTAAATGGCAAAGCATTCCAAATTAAGTCGTGACATAACACAAAAAGTTAAGAATGAAAATATTATCAATCTAGTTTGGGAAGAAGCTCCTTTTTTTTACATGCCATATATAACATAAGCTTATATATTTACATTAATATGAAATTTTATTTGATAGTTGAAGCCGAAAAGTAATTATAGGACCTATAAAGCATGCTTTCATTTTACGAACTATAATAATTTAAGCAGTTATTTTATCCCGTAACCAAAACAAATATTCTTTATAACTCTTCAAAAGCTCAACTCTATCTTCAGATAAAGTACTTAAAGCCCACATTCGTAATGCAAATTGTTCAGGTGATCCAGCTTGTGTATTATCATGAGTAGCAGGACCAGTAACAACATATAATGATTGATAACGAATAGTATCAATCTTTTCTCTAACTTTACCAATAATATTTCGTAATCGTTCATTGAAATCTGTAGCAAGTTCTGGAAGTTCTGATTTACCAATCGGTGGAAGATCAGCACCCCAAACATCATTAATAAGAGCAGGAACAGCATCACCACCTAACCAAAGGAATAATTCATTACCATTATCAATTAAATATAAACCGAATAATTGTAGTCTTTCAGCGGATGCATTAATTTGAGGTGGTAACACAATTGAACCATCTTCACCTGGGAATCCTGCATCATCGGGCATATCATGCAATGAATAAACCGTTGGATATAACATTTTAATAAGGTATGGAATTGGAAGAGTTGTTAACATATTTAAAGCAGCAGCTCTATGATCACTTGGAACTTTACCAGGTCTTAAAGCAGTACTTTTTTGTAAAGCAGTTATAAGCAAAGGTAACATTCTTAAATTTGCACTTATAAATAATGGAGCACCAGCACCAGTATTTGTTGGCATCAATTCCTTTCTGTAAATTTGTAAAATATCAAGCAGATATTTATCTGCCAAATCCCTAGCTTCTTGTAATGAATTACTAACTGCCTTTTCAGCTACTTTATGGGTTATATAAGCAGTAATTGCTAATTGATCAGCAGATGCATAAACATCAGAAATATTAGATGTTGTTGGAACAGCCAAAGTCATAACTCTAATTCGTCGTTCTCCTTTACATGTAGTATGCAAAATAGCGGCTTGGAAAACGCAAAATGGTTTGGTTAATTGTTCATCCAAACTTACTTCAATAACATATGATTGATCCCTTGGGAATGAAGGAAAAGATAATAAATCTGAAGATCTGGAGAAGAAATTTCCATAAAATGAATTCATTCTTAAACCAGAAGAACCGCGAACACGCAAAACGGATTCAAGAGCCACTTCCATTGATAAATGATTTGATAATTCAGTAGCAAGTTTAACCGTTTCTTCTTGACTACTAGCAGACCATCCTGGGTAAAAATGAGTTTGACCGGCGGTATATCTGGGTAAACTAGATAATGAAGAAACATCTTGATATTCAGAAGAGCATAAAAACATATCAACAGTAATTTGTGATTTATTACAATCAACGGCAAAACTTTTATAAAAAGAATTAGCAACGGTTAATAAAGAACTCTCCTTACTTGTATTTAACAATGATTTTTCATCCCTAACAGCTAATTTTCCAATACCAATAGTGGGTAAGGTCGAAGTTAAAACTACAATTTTACCTCCAAGAGAATGTATCAATTTATGAGCTGCTTTTAAAGCTGGGCCTAAAGCAAATTGAGTTGAAACATTTGTAGAAAACATATCAGCCATTTTCTCCAAAATAGTTTCGATATTCTCTCTACATTCGGCCAAAGAGACAAGCAAATTTTGTGGGCATGGTAAAAATGGTTCTTCAAGATCGGAAATAACCATCATTGATGGTTCGGCCGTTGATGGAGGAATTGGAATTGAAAAATAATGAAGAGAAGAATCGGCAGCAATAAACCCAATTCTTGTTCTTTTATCGACATTTGGAATTTTGTCGAGGCTTTCCAAAATCGTTCTTGTTGCCACGGCAAATAATCCATTTTTAATCGAATTAAGAGACACATCCAAAATGAACAAATATACTAAAGGTTGTGGAGCTCTAACCATATATTCTGGAGGAGCGATAAATTCGATAACAGAGGCATTTAGCTCAGCTCTCCCAAAACGATCGACTTGTTGTCCCTTGAGCGCATCGTAGTCAAAAGCAGACGGAATATCATTGCGCAAAGAGCAAACCGGACAAACCCACCTGTTATTTTCGAGTTTTATAAAGGGGTTAATATAAGACCTGCAACGGCGGCATCGCGCAATAACGGAATCGTCAACGGTCGGAACTGGAGCATCTTCGTCGGACAGAGATATGTATGGTCTGATGACTAAGGCAAAAGGCAACTTTGATTTTTTTAGAAGGGAATGAGTGGTTGGGATAGCATTTAGAGTGCTTCTGAAATAGTCATGGCTCGCATTGGAAGCTGGGGATGGAGTAACAGATGCAGTGGCCGGAAGAATGATCGGTGGAGGGGGTAAGGCTAAGTCTGTTATTTTGGGTGGTAGCTCACGTAATAAGTCAATGTTGTAGATTTGGTTCATGGCCTGGATAGCAGGTTGGTTAAAGGCATGCGATTGGGGTTGGTCGTAGCTTCCATTGATGGACATGCCAGCGACCTGCGCAGTTACCTGATCCATTCGAGATCCGGTTCGGGCAGGTGTGAAGACGTCAGGTCCCGGAGATTCGGCAGGGGACTGAAGCGAATAGGACTGAGGAGAAGCAGCAGCATACTGGTATTGTGCCGTTGGATAAGCTCGTTTCCTGTGATGGTCTCGGGACATTCTGGATGAGGGTGGAAAACAGAAAGGTCTAATGAAAGTTGTGTGTTGGCAGAAAAGAAAGTAGGTGTAAGGTGGTGATAACTCTAACTGCCTATCTTTTTGATCCAAAAGTTTCATAAAAATATATTCTAAAGTAAATATTATCAACTAACATAATTCGGCTCAACACCCTCTCCATTGGAGATCGGGCCACCCATTTCATTACCCGTGTACATCAATTGCGTGTTATTGACAATGTCCTGAATACTATGAATTAAAGTGTCCAGACAGAAATGTGAATTCGCTAAAATATCTAAACAGTTTTAGGCACCAGCTGTCAGGATTAGAACTTTATCAATCTTGTTTCAGTTTCTCAGGCATATAGGATACAATCACTTCATGGCCAGTAATCCCGTACTAAACAGCTCGTTGGAATTTTTTTAAGTTTTTTCGAAATAGAACTACATATCATAGCCATTAGATTTAAAGTCTTTACTGCGCGAGCCTCGTATTTTAACTAAGTACCCTAGTCATACTGTCAACTCCCCGTTCGAAACTCACTGTTGCAACATTACCGTGGAGTTTATTCATTTCTCCAGCGCCACAAAATCAGTTACTTAGAATTTTGTAAGGACTAAAAAAGAGTTATATATGAGTGTTGCCACTGCTATTACAGATAATGAAACGTTTCGTTTTTAATGGTACAGAGAACCTAGAATGATGTTGATATTACTATTACAGGAGATTACTTCGATCTTGGTGTTATTAAAACATCAAATACATCATCTTTTGGTGTGAGATCGCTTATTGATGAAGCCTCACTCAGACTTCTATTGATCCTACTAACAGGTCATTCGTTGTCAAAACTTCTCCATGTTCTTCTGTTGGTAAGGTGGTACTTGGAGATCTGTTGATAAAAGATTTTTCTATGTACCTGGGAAACGAGCCAAAGCTTCGGACCTTTTGGGATAATTTGTATCGTACTAATTTATGCTAAATTTTGATTTTCAGAGTTTTATTTTTTAAACTGTCGAAACTTTCTTTGAATTGCAACTGTTACTAATATGTTAATGGTTGTTAATTCTTCAATATAATAGTGAACTATTTTTGTTGTTTATCTGATTGTGCTCGAAACATTTTATGGTTTCTATCTTAAAATGTTGTCATTTTTAATGTTGATTTTGCTACAATTACATGTGTATCTGATTATTTCACTGGTTGACATTTATATGGTAGATTGGAATTTTTAAATGATTTACATAAGTTTCATTTTATTACCACAAGGCTGACTTATTTTACGAAACTTTTGACTCGATCTGATATGGTTTGTCAAGGTCGAATATATTGGTTTTATTTACTTATGTTTTTTTCTATTTTGTTTGTCGTTTTTCTGTTCCAGTCGTTCGATTTGGAGGGGGGATGTCACCAATCATTTTCAATATCTTTATAGTTTGTATCTTCTGCAGCTTTTCCTCCAACCTCTTTATTTTCTTCTCTTCCATTTCTGGTTTTCTATATTCACCATGTGCATGATAAAACACGGCACATGGGATGCACACAACATCAATCCCATTGGATAACCATTTCTAGTTGGATGATGTTATCATTCTATGGCAACCGAGACAGTTTTTACTAACTTGATTACCATTTTTTCTATCCATCTTAACATTAGCGATTGTTACTCTGAGCGTCTCCAGCACCAAAGGACGATCTCTCTCATGGCATAGTAAATCCCCATTTGGCAATTTTCTAGCAAGCTGGTCAGTGATGCATTTACAATGCGAGCATATTTTTATTGGTGCTAACGGTTGAGCCTCTTTAACATCAAAATTTTAGGTCGCTCAGCCTTATGTCTTTTAAAATACGAACCACATGGGGAGCATCGAAAGGCACCACCTAGAGTTATGACTTTGGCTGTTCCAACAACATCTAATATTTCTGATGTTTATGCATCTGCTGATCAATTAGCAATTACTGCTTATATAACCCATAAAGTAGCTGAAAAGGCAGTTAGTAATTCATTACAAGAAGCTAGGGATTTGGCAGATAAATAGCTGCTTGATATTTTACAAATTTACAGAAAGGAATTGATGCCAACAAATACTGGTGCTGGTGCTCCATTATTTATAAGTGCAAATTTAAGAATGTTACCTTTGCTTATAACTGCTTTACAAAAAAGTACTGCTTTAAGACCTGGTAAAGTTCCAAGTGATCATAGAGCTGCTGCTTTAAATATGTTAACAACTCTTCCAATTCCATACCTTATTAAAATGTTATATCCAACGGTTTATTCATTGCATGATATGCCCGATGATGCAGGATTCCCAGGTGAAGATGGTTCAATTGTATTACCACCTCAAATTAATGCATCCGCTGAAAGACTACAATTATTCGGTTTATATTTAATTGATAATGGTAATGAATTATTCCTTTGGTTAGGTGGTGATGCTGTTCCTGCTCTTATTAATGATGTTTGGGGTGCTGATCTTCCACCGATTGGTAAATCAGAACTTCCAGAACTTGCTACAGATTTCAATGAACGATTACGAAATATTATTGGTAAAGTTAGAGAAAAGATTGATACTATTCGTTATCAATCATTATATGTTGTTACTGGTCCTGCTACTCATGATAATACACAAGCTGGATCACCTGAACAATTTGCATTACGAATGTGGGCTTTAAGTACTTTATCTGAAAGTTATAAAGAATATTTGTTTTGGTTGGCGGGATAAAATAACAATTTAAATTTTATAGTTCGTAAAATATATCCTTATATAGTATGCTTCTTAGCCCATTTTTTTGCGTTCAGTTTCTTAATTTTTAGTATTAGTAACATATCAAATATAAAAGTAAAAATAAAATGAGTAGTATTATATACATTTATAAACTTTATATCTGGGTGTAAGCTCAATAATTTACTATAAATTGAAGTAACAACAAAATACGGTATGTGTATATTTATTATGATTTACTCTCAATCACCGATGCTACAATTAAGTCAATTTATATGCCTAGTAAAGTAAAGTTCATGTATTTTAAGATGTGAAAAAATGAGGTCTATATACAACTAGAGTCGATAAGTAGTCAATCTATTTAGTCATCAAAGGTAATCAATGGGTAGAAATCGTTGTATTTCTTTGCATAATAAGCAGTACTGGTAGTCCCTAAAACTAATAACATCAAAGGAACAGGTTTTTTGAAAGAGGTTTTAATAGATCTAGATAGACCAGCGCCTCCAAGAATTAAAGATGAACCAAGTGCTAATTCTAAACCCCAATCAGCATTCTTTTTTAAAAGATAAGCAGAACTTCCGTACAGAACGGATAATGTCAAACCTCCAATTAAAGATGGCAATGACCCACGACGGCTAATGGATTTAAAGAATATTAGAGAACCTTCGGAATTGAAAATAGCCGAGATATAAGAACAAGAACTTACAAGTAGGCTATGCTACCTCCAACGCCACAAAGAAGAGTGAGACTAATTGCTGGATGTTCCTATATGTTATAAATAACTTCAGTTAGGGAATTTCTTAGAAGAAAATAGAGGAAATTCTTACCATTGTTGATAGATCGAGGAGTTTGAGGTTACAATGCTTGGGAGGTAGAAAAAAGGTCAAAGGCGAGTAACGTGACTGCTATTTGCTTAATAATATAAGCTTTAATTCAAAAATGAACTCTCGAATTTCTACTATCCCGACGACTCTTCAAGTTCTCAGCTGAAATGGCAACTTGTTACAGATTAAATATTTCGCTTGTATGTTAGGCCATGGCGAAAGACTTGATGTACTGAATTCTCTAATATTGCTTTTCCAAAACAAGATCTTCCCATCAAGGAATACACTATATAGTTCGTAATTTTTGGATGCTTTCACCTGGGGTTAAGTCTTAACGTATGTTGAAAAGTTTGGTTACATATACTACTATTTCAAATTTAAAGAAGAAAAGTTGACGTAGTGCTCCGAAATCATACCAGAAGAAGTCTTCGTGGCCAGATATCCATTGACCTCAATATATGTTGATACGAGGCTTTAAACGTTATAACTATTGATGTTTTCCCAAAAATAAGGTTTATTTGATAGATTTTTGGTTCTATTTATATCCAAAAAGAGAAATTTCCTTATGCCAAAATAAAATACCATCTATCTAATCTGTGGATTTGAATATTATATTATTTCTTTTAAATATCACATACCTATTTCTCATTTCTTTAATTTTCACAAAACAAACACTAAGGTATTTCCTTTTATTTTCAGTTACAATGTCTACACTCATAAACCCAAATCATCAACAAATCCATTCGCCGACAACGGCAGCTGGCGCTCTGCCATTCAATCCCAGAACAGAACTAACAGAAAGCGAAAGATTAAAGCTTAGAATATCACAACTCAAATTCCAAAGAATCAAACAACAAAACACTAAGCTTCAAGAGATCTTGGAAATGGAAAGGATACATGCATCAAATGCATGTTTATCGATTATTGAATACTGTAATACTCATGAAGATAAGTTGATTCCTTCTATTTGGGGAACAACAACGGAGGATGAGAATCCATATACGAGAGAGGCAAAAATTAAGGCACAACATAGTGAAGTCTGTTGTATTATTATTTGATTCTGGAGGAGTTAAACATTTTAATCTTATAATGTCGCTTATATTATATTGCCAATATTTTTCATCGAATACTGTTTTTTCTTCTTTTGATTTATGGCTTGTTGGATAAATAAATGAAATAGTGTGATTATATATAATTATTAAATATTAATAAATTTAAAGAAGAGTACATGTATAGAAATGCCATTTCACATGTAAATAGTAAATAAAATGTTTGTTATAAATAATAAATGTTCATATCCTTGGATAAACTTTTTAGTCCCAAGTTCTCCCAACTCATTGTATTTACAATCAGGTCAAACCTTTCTTTACTTCTTGCTTTTTGAGCTTTTCAGCAGCTTCAACTTCAGCAAGGTTTGGCTCTTCACCACAGCCACAATCGTAATTTTCTAAGATTTTAGAACAATCATATATCGGTTTTTTCAAATGTTCATTAACCTTATTGTGTAAATGACAACCCCATTGACTGGCAACTACCCGGCCGGAGGTTTGAGGAGGGAATTTCTTTATAAGCCTTTGGAAATGGACAGCACAATCACCACATGGGTAAACTTGAACATAAAGTTGGATAAAGTTATCAAGAATTTTTCTTTGATCCTGTGTTGGGTCCTCAGGATACCTTGCCAAGATAGTATGGAATAACTTCCACGATGCCCGACCAATTTCAGCCCTATAAACATCATTAAATGTTAATATATAACAATGGAATGAATAAAACTAAAACAATGTGCTTACTTTAAAGTTGCATTTGGCATTTTGGGCATTATTGGAGCATCTACTCCATAAACTCCTAAATCATAGTCATCTTCTGGAATTCTCTTTTTTTCGCCCGTAAATTTTCCTTGCTTTATTGGAGTTTTGGTGTTTGTATCATAAAGTTGGTCAAGAGAAGCTGCACTTTTATGTTCGCCCTTTGTTGTGAGAGTTGGTTCTATAGACTGCGATTTTATCATGAAGATGAACAGAATAAATCCTGAGACTACAGCAACTGCCGTAAAAGCAGATTTCCTGAAAACGAGCATTATCTCTGGTTGTTAATAGTATAGTCACCTTTTAGAATTTTAGTAGAAAGAAATTCTTTCGGAAATAATAAATATAAAAGCTTCACGTTAGGCACGTGCACATCTAGCAAACACCAACTCAATCCAAACCACCAAACAGCTCCAAACAGCTTAAACAGTCAAAAGCCCTGAAAATATGAGCGAAGAGACCCAGAAAGAGATAGTTCCAAATTCTAAAGGAATATTTGGAGTTACAATCACAGCAGACAGGGAGTTTATCCCCTTCAGCACCAGATATGCCCCTACTAATAGTATTGTTGATCCAGATACAGATACCAGAATGCCTGAAACGATCACCGCCAGCGGTCCCTCATCGAAATTACCTGTTAAAGTAACACCTAGTATCAAGGTTGGCGGCTGGCAAATATTCACCAATCGTCAGCCGATATTGAGTAGTGATGAAATTGACCAACTTACTGATGAGTTAGGATTTCCTTTGCCCGAGATGATATTTGGTCATAACATGCTGAAAATTGAGCATGAAGCTTCTGGCTGGTGTATATCATTTGATACAGTCAATGCATTGAAACAGGTTGATCACACTGGTGATCGAGATGGTGGTATAGTTCAAGTTTCTTATGCTCAAAAATGGATGAAATCCCGATCAACTACTTCTGAAGAAGATGTCAAGGGAATAGTAAAACCATACGACTGGACTTATTCTACTGTCTATACTGGAGATGTTGATCAAAATCATGAACTACAATTTGAAGCAACGGAAAAGAGAATTCCTTTTAATAGATTAAAAAGGCCCGACCCAATTCTATTTTTCGATGATATGATACTGTACGAGGATGAATTGGGAGATAACGGGGCGTCGATCCTTCAGGTAAAACTTCGTGTTATGCCTGCCAGATTACTCTTATTATGTCGGTTTTTCTTGAGAGTTGATGATGTTTTATTCAGAATAAGGGACACTAGAGTGTTTATCGAGTTTAAAGATGGTACGGTTATAAGAGAATATAAAGAACAAGAAGATACTTATCAGAATGTGTGTAAACAATTAAATCCATTCACAAAAGATCCCAAAGCTCCATTAAGGGATTCAAAATGGGTATCAGAACATTTACCAATAATTAAAACTATATTGGAAAAAGTTACTGTTAAATAGTATATATTACATATATTAACCATACCGTTTAAAACCTACTTCTAAAATTTATTTAATATGATGATGAATATGAATATATTTTTTCTTTTTAATTAATTAATTAATTAGTTTTTGGAATCAGAAGCGATTAAATGTTCAGCTGCAGTTATTTGTTCAGTTGATGATAATTTTTTATCGATTATTTCTTGTAATTTAGTCTTTGCCAATTTCTGTAACTTCTGGTACTTTATTTTTTCATCAGGTAGTTTTAAAATCAAACTTTTACTAATATGGTAAACACCAGCCCATCCTCTCACGTAATGTTCATGTAGCTCGATAGATCTTAAGAAATTCTTTAAACTATCAACTAAAGCTTCATTTTTTTCTTTAATTGATCTTGCAGGAAGTGATAACGAATAAGCATGATAAACCTCCCCAATTCGAGCAAAAATGTTAAATGCAATAGGGAACACAACTAAAGTTTCCATATATGCCTGAATTGATTCCTTAAAATGCCCAGTCTCGTAGTAAATTTCACCTAATTCAGCCCAAGCTTCTGTGTCATTAGGTTTGAGATCCAAGTATTTTATTAATTCAGATATGTATCCTTTGATATCCTGAGCACTCTTATATAAAGAAACCTTTCTCTTTAAAATATCTGATTCATCTTCACGTCTCTTTCCAATGTATGCTCTTGCTGCAGCGGTGCCATCAGTAGCTTCCAGATAAAAACTAAGCAGAATTCCAATTCTCTCACTTTGAGACTCATTGAATTGATCTGTAATGGTTTGGATCATATGTTTAGCAACCATATCATGATTTGTCAATATGGCCAAATAACTGTGTAATTCTAAAAGAACGTAGAGTTCTTCATCCTTAAGATTGGATATATTCCGACCGATGAAATCTGCACTTTCATCAAACAGCCTGCTTATTTGGGCCGGTGGAAGGTTTACGAACAGACCTGTTCTCCTGATCGTTAACAATTTTTCCTTTGAGATTGCCATTTTATGCTTGAATTTAGAGTCACGAATATTAATGGAATACGAAAGAAGAAAAACGCTTACATAATATATTACCAATATATATTGTTACCCTACGTGGCAAAAGTTTTAAGCGAATTTTTCATCAAAATTCTTTTTGAATCATATTAACCTCCTTCAAGACTTTTGGTGTTTTCAAAAGACTTAAACTCCGAGACTTCTTGATACTTATCTGCTCACGCTCACTTGTTCCAATACATCATCTATTTTGGGCCAAGGTTTCTTTATGGATCATTTCTTCAAAAGCAAGCAGCTTTATAATATTTCTACGGAATCGCTATCATCAAGGAATAGCATAAGTAGTACAAGATTTATGAAAAACATATCCTGAACAGAACACTACTTCATCAAAAGCTTAAGCTTTCATAACTACTTTTTTATTCAATATTTTTAACTCTCAAACTTTGAGATTTTTATTTTCTTTATTTTAATTTTTGAAGCAGAAATTATTCAACAATGACAACTATCAATATTCGCAGAGATAACTCGGATCCTTTCTACCGTTATAAGATGCCTCCTATTCAATCAAAAGTTGAAGGTCGTGGTAATGGTATTAAGACTGCTGTCGTCAACTGTTCCGATGTAGCCAGGGCTTTATCCCGTCCTCCTTCTTACATCATCAAATACTTTGGTGCTGAGTTGGGTGCTCAAACCTCCATTACTGATGCAACAGATCGTTACCTGGTTAATGGTCAGCATGACTCAGGAAAATTACAAGACCTATTAGATGGCTTTATCAACAGATTTGTTCTTTGCGGGTCATGCAAAAATCCTGAAACTGATATTATAAATGGTAAGGATGATATTCTGACCAGAGACTGCAAAGCCTGTGGTCAAAGAACCCCTATCGATGTTCGCCATAAACTCTATACATTTATTTCAAAGAATCCAATTAAGAAGAGCGGTGGGAAAAAACGTGGTGCTCATGCGGCTGCTAGTGTTGGTAATGGCCAAACTATCTCCGATATCGCTAACAACCAAAATGATGACGAAGATGGCTCAGATGATGAACTTACAAAAAAGATCAATGCTGAAGCTGCTTCATTAGATGTCACACAAGTTGCTGATGATGACTGGGCTGTTGATATGTCTGAGAAAGCAGTTAGAGAAAGGGCTGCAGCATTAGAGGCAGGAATTGCAAATTTAGCGTTATCTCCAGATGCTTTACCCATTAACAAATTGGATGAATTTGGTGAATGGCTAGTCGAATTTGAGGACAAGGATGAATTACCATCCGATGTCGATATTTATAAGAAGGCTTATGATTTAGGTATCCACGAAGATCCAAAGACAACACAAGTTTTGGCTCAAACTTTGTTTGATGAAGATATTGTAAATCAACTTACGGTGCATCAAGGTCTTTTAAAAAAATTGATCACATCACCTGAACATGAAAAATTCTTCCTTGGTGGTATTGAACGTTTTCTTGGTCTTGAACATCAAGAACTTATTCCGTTGGTTCCTAAGATTTTACATTCTCTCTACGATTCAGAAATTATTGAGGAAGAATCCATCTTAAAATGGGGAACAAAGGTCTCAAAGAAGTATGTTCCTAAAGATATCAGTAAGAAGGTTAGAAAAGCTGCTAAACCATTTATTGAATGGCTTCAATCAGCTGAATCCGAATCTGAATCTGAGTCTGAATAAATTTAACTATAAAAGTTGTGGCACGAGGCATACAAATATGGTCTATGAATTGTTTGAGCCACTGTTATGATATATATTTTTTGTGCATTTTCTCCTCAGGGGCCCTTTTGTTATATATTTTGAAATCGATACCTTAAATTTAAAGTTTCTTGTAAAATTGTATAACGGTCTGTATATTACGCTTCCATCGCATATGTGAGCATGCAGTGTTTACCTTCCCAAAAGGTTGTTATTCAAAACATAAATCTTCAATTTATCACCTCTTGTTCCAGAAGAAGATCCAATATAAACATGGCACCAAGAGTGAAAAAGACTTCCAAAATGATTGCTTATAACAATAGGCTGGAATCCTTCGCTAGTGCTAAACTTCCTGGAGGTCCAAGGAGCCGTAAAATGAAAGTTATCTCCTGGGAACATGCTGTGCCTAGTGCCGAAGATGTAAGTAATGAAATTTCTTTTTAAATGTTGAAAATATATCTAATCCCATTAAAATAGATGGCTCTTGCTGGCTTTTATTATACTCCTACCAAGGACTACCATGATCAAGTTACCTGTTTTTGTTGTGGAACAACAATAGATGGATGGCAGGCCCAAGATGATCCACGTAATGTTCACATTTCTTTAAGCCCTGAATGTTCATGGGCAGTTATTCAATTTGGTAGATCTAACTTTGATTCAATTAGATCTCATAAAGATTATTCCGTTGAATCATTATATCAATTTTGGTCAGAGAATCCTCAATTTAGTGATCCTTTTAGTGAAGAAAGTACCAAATTAAGAAAAAATACTTTTTATACTTATGAAGACCATATTAAATCATGTTGGCCACATGAGAAAAAACGCGGTTGGAAAGTTACCCTTGATAAAATTGTTGATGCTGGCTTCTATTATTTACCTACCCAATCAGATGATGATGTCGCTGCCTGTATGTATTGTGGGTTGTCTTTAGAAGGTTGGGAACCAAAAGATGATCCCATAGAAGAACATCGACGACGCGGAAATGACTGTTATGCTATAGAATGCCTTGATCATAAAGAATCGAAGCAGAAAGAAAGCAAAGGAAAACGAGGCGTTTCTAAACGTGCTAGTACAGCTATTACAGCTAGTTCTGCTCCTTCTCCTAAACAAACACGAAAGAGGAAAAGCAGTGCTATGTCTGATGGAAATTCTCAACAAACTAGTCGAAAAATCAGAACCAGACAATCAAGTAATGGTAGAAGTAGTGTTGCTGCCACGGACGATAGTAATGATGATAAAATCACTTCAGAGGCCGATATTGATAAAATACTTGAAGCTCAAACGTCTCTACTAACACAACTAAATAATATCCCATCTACCGATAAAGAAGGTTCATTGATGGCACCACCGTCTTTAACAAATGAAAATTGGGCTCGTTATAGCAGTAACTCAAGTAAAGAAAGCTCTCCAACAGCTATACAAACATTTAACATTTCTCTAGATCCAAGTTCCCGTGAGGGCTCGAGTCAAGACACACTTATACT
This sequence comes from Alloascoidea hylecoeti, assembly GCA_001600815.1. Classification (NCBI taxonomy): domain Eukaryota; kingdom Fungi; phylum Ascomycota; class Alloascoideomycetes; order Alloascoideales; family Alloascoideaceae; genus Alloascoidea; species Alloascoidea hylecoeti. Next base: position 428,640 of record BCKZ01000001.1, read on the forward strand.
TAATACCAGTGAAGAAACGGTGAAAGGATCCAAATCAAAAACTAAAGGTAAGAGACAACCGGTAAAGAAGATATCACGATTATCTGTTGAGGCTCCCGAACCAGCAAATTTTGAAATGCATGTGGCTGAAGAAACAAATACTCAAGAGTCTGACTTAATAAATAAAGAAACTACGAAAAAGGGTAAGAATGTAAAGAAGAAAACTCGTAAAGGAGGTAAACAAAAAACTAAGATGGAAGAGAATGAAAGAAATATTTCTGAATCCAAGGAAAATGGTTTGAAAGAAAATCCATCCTTTTCAGAAAACAAGGATATCGACGAATCTGATATGAATATTAATAAGGCAATAACAGAAGAGAATTCTCCCTTCAAACGTTTAGTACATTCAAAGGGTGTGAAGAATCTTTCAGCTTTAGTAAAGTCAGAACCAGAGAAATACACGAATATATCTGATATACCAGAAAATATAGAACCCGAAGCACTTGAAGAACCTGAAGAGGGTATTGATGTTAAAGATACAGAATCAAATCCTAAGTCCGATTCAAGTCCTATTAAAAATTCTACCCCACCAAAAGGTCATACTAATGCGCATCCCTTACCGGAACTTCCACAATTGGAACTGGAACTCCCACATTTAGTTAGTAAACTGCAATTGGAAACCTCACAGATGGAAAAAGAAAACATTCCTCATCTTGGTGTAAATGATTCTAAAGATCTTGTTCAAATGACACCAATATCATCACCTGGTTATGTGCGTCAGACATCAGATGTCAAATGGTCACCAATAAATACTGATTGTGTTTTTGAACCAATAAATGATGTTGCTCAAAAGGCCGAATTTCTAAATACAATGTCACAATCTTCAACTGTTGCAGAGTTAAATAATTTTGTTCTTAAACTTCCTGATGAAGAATTGGATATGACTATTGAAGATTGGGTGAAATATAACGCAGAAATGGGTGAAAAATTATTATTTAATGGATGTAAATCTATTGTTGATATGATTCGAAGTGAAGGAGAAAAAGCGAAGGAAGTATTGAGAAATCTTCCAACTGAAGGTTAGCAAAAATCCCCTTTAAAAAAAGTTTATTGTAAAGAAATTTCAAAGTTTTGTATTAAGTAGGTCACTATTATGTTTTTTTTTTCTCATTTGTTGATTCCTTGTGTATTATTATCTTGTTTTATATAAATGAATCAACTGTCATCTTTAATTTATAAGCAGAAATGCATTATGTTCTGGCTATGTTATATATATTTATATTCGCATCTACACTTTTACATAAATATATATACCGGTTCAGACTCTAGATGTTTATAATCTAGTTTCATAATGCTTTTTTTTAACCCTCAAGTCCCATTATTTAAAAATAAATATTAATAAAAATATAAGTTATTGCCTGTGCTAACATTTACGTATACCACAATACATGCAAAAAAAGAAAAAACTTACATAGAAAGACAGAAACATTTCAATAATATGCATAAGTTATTCATTTGGTATTTTATTTTTTCATACGACATTTGGCCCCTCCATGGAACATGAATATATTTCAGTTGGGCTTCACTTTAAATATATGTCACCTTCCTGATCAGCGAACACATGGCTTTAATCTATTGTAGATTATTAGTAAAATAGTTTAAGCATCTAGCATTTGAACATCACGTTCATCATGTTGACCTTGTGCATGTTGGACATCTTGAGTGTTTACATTTCGAACATGTTGATCTTGAACCTGCTGAATAGTTGGATTGACTTGATTATCATTTAGTTGAGTTTGTGAAATAGTACCCAGTGCCCGTAATCTAGGAACATCAAACATATTTAAGAATTCATGGGCTTCATTTTGGGTACCCATATTATCCATATTAATAACAGGTAAAACAAGACCTCTATTATTATTATTATTTCCATTTCCAATCGCAGTTTCATTACTTTCATTATTTTGTTCTGTTTGGATACCATTATCAAGTCTACCTTGGTCTCTTGTTATATTTAGTAACCTTCTATTTAATTCATTGTTTCTCCTTCTAGCAATAATCGCAAGATCATTCATTTGTCTAACTCCCCAATTTATTGGCGGTAAAAATTGACCTGGATTGAAAAGTTGTGGACGGGGTAAGAATGGAGTTGGAATACCTCTTGTTTCTTCTTCATTGCCCATATCTCTAAGAGTTGCATTTACATCTGGGAAAGCATCTCTAAACGGAGGCAAAATAAAATCATTAAAGTTCCCATTAGTATTATTTTCATTATCATTATCATCATTATTATTATTGTTATTATCATTCTGAATATTGGTACCACGGAATGTACTTTGGTTTTCAGGCTGTGGCAATAAATGCATTATACTACCAAAATTCAATATAGTATCAGGAGCACTAAAATATCTCATTAATTCTTTTCTTAAATTATCAACACCTACACCACTGAAAACGCAAAACAATTGTTTTTGTCCCTCATTAAACTCTGATGGTGGTGAACGACAATGCCTTGTAAAATCAGGTACTAAAAATGCATTTATACCAGTTAAACTTAAATGAGTGACTCTTTTACAAGCCATTAATAAACGGTATATTGGGTAAAGTCCTAAGTTTGTGCAATAAGATAAATGAATTCTTTCCAATGTATCATCAGCTTGTCTATTTCTTACTAAAGTAAGTATTCCTTCATCTGTAATATTTGAGCATTTCACTAAACCGATTCTTTTTAATCTTGGTAGTAAAGCCAACTCAGCAAGAGTTTGATTTGTAAGTTGAGTACAACATGCTAAATCAATATATTGTAATTTAGTACAACTTCTAACCAATTGTTGAACACCATAATCAGTTATATTTGAACAATGACCAAGATGAACATAATGTAAAGTTTTCCCAAGTTTTGAAAATAATTTTAATGACCTGTCAGTTATATTTGAACACTTTGATAATATAACATTTCTTAATCTTGGTGTATGTTTAATAATTGATTCAACAGTTTTATCAGTAATATTTGTACAAGAAGTTAAATCTAAAACTCTTAATCTATCAAAAATTAAATCATTATCAAAATTTATAAATGCTCTATCATTTATATTTTCATTAAAAGCAATTCTAAATTCTCTTAAACTTCTTAATTCGATAAGTAATCGATGTATTGGATCATTTGTAATATTTCTACAACCATAAAAATCAATTTCAACTAAAGACGGACAATTTGTTAAAATTGCATAGGCTGATGTATCGCTTAAACAATTACATTGTGTTAATTTAATTCTTTTTAACATTTTGCAATTGAAAGCCAAGTCAACAACAGATTCATCGGTTAAAGCTGAACAATTTGAACAATACATTCCTTGTAATCTTTTACAGGTTTGAGAAAGAGCATTTATTGTTCCATTTGTAACAGCACCAGTATTTGAAATATCGATTGATTGTAGACTTGGATTATTTTTAATTATTGGTATTAAGGAATCATCTCCTAAATTAACACAATTTGTAAGGGATAATCTTTCCAAATTATCACAGACGTTAAAAGTTACCATTAGTTCATCAGTTATAGAATCTGCCAGATTTGTTAGATTTAATCTTCTAATATATGAAGCGTATTTATAAGTTTGGGATTCTGATTTTATTGTAGTGAAGAGAAGTTGCAAGATGGATTTGTTTGTAATGTTGGGTCTGTACCAAATCATCTCGATCAACAAATCGCACCAAGCTCGACATGTCGTGAGAGCAGTCGTGTAAGCAGCCTTATCTGGAAGATGATTAAAAATCAAAAGAAGAACTTCCGCCGGTAAAACAGATATTGGTGATTTTTGCTTATGTTGTTGATAAAGATCGACGGAGGTGGCGGAGAATCGACGAACCGAGTCATTATTATCTTTATTATGAGAAGGAGGTTGATAAGGACCATTCCAACTATTAACAAGCCCTTCATCAGCTGTGTAACCTTCCTGTCCGAGTTCATGATCGAGTTCCATTCCGTCGTGTTCTGATTGTGAGTCGCTATTTTGATCGTGGTCGGTCATTCTTGCTGTTTTGCACCAACAAGTGTGTGAGTGTATGAATGTAATGCAATGTGTTTGTGTTTGTGTTTCTGTGCATGTTAGGTTTTCTACATGAATTTATTTTAGCTTATAATTTAATAATCAATAACTTATATTTATTTATTTATATTTATAAAAGAGTGTTTGTTTTATTACTTATTCAATTTATTCAATTTAAATTGAACATTTAATATATAGGATGTTATAAAGAAATAAATGGGAAAAATGAATGTTTAGTTTGCATTTTATATATATACAAATTTTTTTTAAATAAACTGCTAAATGCGAAATCGAAATGAAAGGGACAAAAAAAAAAAAATAAGAAAAAAAGAAATCTTGCATATTCTTTAGTTGAAAAAACTGTTTGTTTATTGCCCACAACTTTAAATTTTGGTGTATTGGGTTGCAATTAGTTTCAAGTTTTTTTTTTTAAATATTTTTTTAAAACAATAAATAAATTATCAAATGATTAAAAGAATAAAATGTAAATTTTCTACCTTTCATTTTTATTCTTTATTAATATTGTGGGTTTATTTACTTTACCACAAATCATGTCTTTAGATATATAAAAAGAAATTAAATAAAATAAGAAACTTTTTTAAATTCATATCATGTCAGGGGTAATTTTTTATTATCCTCCCCCTTTTTTTTGTTTGTTTGTTTAAGTTTTGACGTTGTTGTTTTTTTTGGTTGTTTTTTTAATGTGTATATAGAAAATGATTTTTTTTTATTATATATGTTTGTTTTATGTGCTTATCTCTGTTTATGTTTTTTTATATGTTTTTTTGTTCTTGTTTATAATTAAATTTATTTTTCAAAATAATTTTCATTTATTTCATTAAGTTCATATCAGTCATCATTAAATTATTATCTAAAGATGATTGATTAATAGACATTTGATCAAATTGATCAATAAAATTAAGATTATTGTTTCCAATATTAATATCATTATTATTACTGTTATTTGCGTTGTTATTTGCAATATTATTATTAGTAGTATTATTTGAATTATTATTGTTCATAAAAGATAATGCGGATGAAAAATCTGAAAGACCAATATTATTATTTGAAATATTACTCAAGTTTTGTGATGATGATGAAATTAATTGAAAATTACTAATATATGGATTATCAATACCGGATGATGAATTATTATTTTCTAATAATGATAAATTACTACCATTATTATTATTATTATTATTATTATTAGTACTAGTAGTATTATTATTGCGAGAACCACCAACAATATTATGATTTTTCATCAATTTCATTTTCAATACATTGTTATTATTATTAGTATTGTTTAAAGGATTATGTAGATGATTATTATTATGATGATGTCCTCGTCTATTACCATTCCCATTTCCACTTCCATTTCCATTAATAGATTGTTGTTGTTGATTATTATTATTATTATTATTATTATTACTATTACTGTTATTTCTACTTGAAAGTCCAACTTCTTCTAATAATCGTTTATATCCAGAACCATTAGCATTAATTTTAATTAATATTTTTTTAATTTGATTAATTGCAATTAATTTACCTTCTCCTTCAAGTATTGAACTAGTTAGAACTTTATAAATAAAAGTTGGTCCATGGTTGGAATCTCTTAAAATATATTCAAGTGTTGAAATTTGATTATCTGATTTTTGATTTTGATTTTGATTATTTTCTAATGTTTGTGATGATGGTGATTCATCAAATAGAGCATTTAAAATAAGTTGTTGAACTTTTGGGTCTTCATTATAATTTAAAACTTTTAAAACGGTTAATCCAGCTAATTTATGAGTACAAAGTGAAACTAAATAAGGTAATAATTTAGGAGCTAAAATAGAATGACGATTTGGTAAATTACAAGAATCTAAAAACCAATTTAACAATAATGAACCATTTGAATTTGTTGATAATTGAATTGAATATAAAACAATCATTCCAGAAATCATTGTTTTTTGTTGATTATTAATTAATTGACTTTCTAAACATGTTCTAATTGCTCTTGAACCAAATCTACCTTGACTAATTAACCAAAAATTAGATAATAAAGTTTCAAATATAAAATTATTATAAATAGAATTAAATTTTAAACAACATTGTAAAACATAATTACCAAATTGATCATTAAATAATGGTATTGTATAAATATGTAAATTTAAACTTATTAAATTTTTTGATCTTGAAGAATTTGAACAAACATCAATAATTTTTTGAATTGCCCATGTACCATTTTTATGTATACCAATTTGTGAAATAAATGGACAAATTTGTCTTAACATTAAATCTTTTATTGGTTCTGAACATAAATCAAATAATTTTTGAACAATTGTATTACCAAGATAATCATAAGATAATTCAGCAATTTCATCAAGCATTGATAAAGCAATTTCTTCAATTTCTTCTAATCCTCCAGTATTACCATTTCCTGGTGATGATTGTTCATTTGAATTATTAATATAATTATCAATTTTTTTACGAATTTCTCTTAATTTTGATGCATCATATTCACGATCTTGTTTTGGTTCAGGTAATGGAGGAATAGTTGTTTCTAAAAATTTATAATTTATTGAATTATTAATTGATTTTTCAGTTAATTTAATTTCTTCATCACTTAAACCTAATTTTTTAACAATTGATAAAAGTTCAGAAGAAATTTTTGATAATACTGCTGGTTCACCAATTGATAAAGCTCTATTTCTATTTTTATTATTATTGTTATTATTGTTACTATTATTATTTGAGGTTGATGATGATGTTGAAGATGGATGTAATTGATCAATTGAAATTTGTGGTGATGAATTTGAATCAATTGAAATTGATTGATTTCTTAAAAAATCATTATTTAAATTATTATTATTAAATAAATCACCACCTAATGATCTTTTATTATTATTTATATTATTAAATTTTGCAAAAGAAATAATACATCTTATTCCAGGTACAAATTCTTGATTATTTAAAGTATTTTTACATTGAATTGAAGATTCTAAATTATCAAATCTTATAAAAGAAGCAATTGAATTTGAATTTAATGAAGGATCTTGATTTGACATTTCTAATATTTGAACATTACCAAAATTTAATAAAATTGAATGTAATGTTGATGGAGTTATTGATGATGGTAAATTTGCAAGATATAATATATTTGTTGGACCAATAGAAGGATCTTGAAATGCAGTAATCCAATTTGAATTCGAAGATTGATTTTGTAATTGATTTTGTAATTGATTTTGTAATTGATTTTGATACTTTGGAATTGAAGAATTTAACATACCACTAATTGTTTGAGCTCTGCCTCTTGGATGAGGATGAGGATTAAGTAAAGAAGTTTGAGAATGATGAAGAGGATGGGATGAATAATTATCAGATGGAAAAAGAGGAGCTAATCGACTTGTATTAATTTCAGATGATCTTTGTCGTAAATGGCGTGGTTGCTGAGGTAATAAAGAAGCAAATTGAGAAGACAAATTTGTGTTTGAATTTGAAGATTCTGGTAATAAATAACGTTGTTGATTTAAATTTGTTAAACTTGAATTCATGTTTGGGTTCATGTTTGATAAATTTGATAAATTTGATATATTAGGATCAGAAATGATCAAATCATCATTTAAGAAATTAACACTACGATTCATTAAAGCATTTGTAGTTGTGTAAGATCTGGACCTGGGATGATTAAGCAATGAGTCATCTAAGATGGAAGGAGAAGTTGAAGCCCAAATATTTGAAGTAGTGTTGTTTTGTTTTGGGAACCCAACATTTTCCGAGATTGAGGCATTGGAGAAAGGAGAATATCTTTGTTGTTCTAATGGAGCCAATAACGAACCGGATCGGAGACGGGAATTTTGGAAACCTATCTGTTCCGGGACCTCAGAGATGGTCAATCCAGCGGACAGTCCGGTGGTCGTCGGAAAGCTAGGGTTGAACCCTCCAAAAGCGTTCGACAGCCGGGATTGTGTCACCGAAGTCCTCCCCAAAGTAGTGTCTGGGTTGGCGAAGCTGGAGGGCAGAGTGCCGGCTCTGCCTCTGCTTTTGGAGAGGAATTGGAAACGGGATGTGTTGACAGCAGGGGGTTCGATAGAAAACTCCGGGAAGGCCACGGGTTGCTGGGGGCCAGAGCCAGGGGAGGGCTGGAGGTTGAGGGTGTCTGGCTTGGGGGCTTGGGGGTCCTGCGGGTCCGTGCGGGGGTGCCCTGGGGAGCCTGGAGACACGTGGGGGCTTAGAACATTCATACAGAACAGAAGCAGTTGGGATCTGGAAAAGTGCTGTCAATTAAGTTACTGACAGGAAGAAAACAAAAAAACTAATTCGTAGATCGGTCACGTGGCACATCCTCCCCAGATACATCCGTACACACAGTCGTTTTTCTTCACTTCAGCACCAGCACCAGCACCGATGGCTTTGATAGATGACTACAGTGACTCAGAGTCTGATTCTGACACAGAGCAAACAAGTATAATTAAAAAAGTGCTTCCAACTAGAAAGACGAAAAACAAACCAAGTATATTGGTAGTTTCAAGATCAACGACAGATAATAAAAAAGACACAAATGAAAAAATTCATAATATAAACATAAATGAAATAAATGAAATAAATGAAATAAATGAAATAAATGAAATAAATGAAATAAATGAAATAAATGAAATAAATGAAATAAATGAAATAAATCAAGGTAAAAGTAAAAGTAAAGGTGTATTTTCATCATTATTATCTGCTCCAACGAATAAAAAGAAGATTAACAATGGTAATTTAAATAATTTCAAATCCACCCCTGATAATGATAACAATAGTATTAATAATTATGATGATGATAATATTAATGAATTCGGTGAAACAGTAAGTTCCGATAATACTTCATTATCAATATCAACACAAATAGACGATACTATTAAAAAGAATGCACCATTAAGTAGAAAAACAAGAACTTTGGGTGGTGGGATTAAAAATATATATTTTGATGGAGAAATAAATATTCCAAACATCAGTAGTTTTAGTAATGGTGAACAGGTGAAGAGGAAAATTGTGCCCGCTTCAGTGCTGGCAAGACAGGCGAAACTGTTAGCTCAAGGTAAATGCATTGCAAGTTCAAATGCAACTCCAAATGCAACATCAGAAATTACAATGAATGACATTGCTGAAAAGGGGGTATCTCAATCAAAGACAATCAAACCCTATGATAATAAAAAGGATAATAATATAGGGTCACAGTCATTATTTCCAATTGATAATAAAAAGAATCATCCAATATCCTCATTGGTATATAATAACTTGGCGGGTGATTATAAACCATTAATCGAATCGAAGGACATAACGGTATATGATCAACAAGAGATATCTAAAAATAACCCTGCTGATAATAGCAGCAGAACCAAAGATAAAAATAGGAACAGGAAGATAATAGATTTCAATATGGATGAGTTCTATCGAAGTAACGATACGCTGAGGAGCCAGGGATTGTTGGCAGAGTCTCACGCACCGATCAAAACGATTTCAGGAGGCAAACATCAGATCTCCAGTTTAATTAAAACCGCACAGGCCAATAAAGACAAGTTGGAAGAGAAATTCGAGCAGGAGAGGAGAAAACGGAAGGCAGGTAGAGCCAAGTATGGTTTCTAGTGTCTGAGAATGTAATATAAGATGGACATATATCTCAAATATCTAAAAATAGCAGGATATACGGATATACGACGTACAATCAGTAAAGGAAATACGACCTCTGCAGCTGCATGCATGTAAATGGCTCGTAAAGGTTAATCACAGTATTGTATTATTATAATACTTCAACTTTCAATTTAAGTTTAAATTTGACAATCCAATTCGTTATGCATGGCATAATATGGCTATTTATAGTAATCTCCATTAGCAGTTATTAATTAATAATTACTAATCATTGTCCATAAACCGCATTCAACTCTGCAATTCCTCGGCTGAAGACGTGCCAATCAACGCTTCTGACCCATTCGTTTTCTTCGAGTCGCTCATCCCCTGCAGGTGCGAAATGTCGCATCCGTCTTACCAGCTCGGCCTCCCCATATTCGTCATCGTCACCCACCTTGCCAGCTTCGTCCCCATCCTCAACCTCAACCTCAACCTCTCCATCCTCATCCTCCTCATTCTCAAACTCGATCTCATCCAAATGTGAGTCATAATTCCTGCTCTCATGTCCTTCCTTTTTTCTTTTAATGACCCCTAACCGGTGCCGTTCTTCCCATTTATATAATTCATACATAAATTTGAGATTTGGTTGAATTATAACATTTAACCGCCGAACCCTAACATACATGTATGCCTCGGGTACTCCGATCTGCAATCTTTTCATAATCTCGGCAATTGCAACTGTTGCTGATCTCGATACTCCTGCACGACAGTGAACCAAGCACGTTTCTTTCCTCTGATATCCAACTTCTAAAAAATCCATTATAAATGGTAAAACTTGTGATATTGAGTCTTTACCATCATCTTTTAATTTTCCAATATAAATTGCTTTATAAATTTCATCATCATTATCATTATTATTTGCTTTAAAAGTTATTGCATAATTTTTACCATTTTTACTTGTTTTTTTTGAAATTATTAAATTTTTTGATAATTTTTTAATCCATTGTACTTCTTCTCCAATACTAATTATTCTTTTAATTCCAATTAATTTTAAAATCTTAAAATCTTCAGCATGTAATAAACTACCTAAATATAAATGTGATAAAATACGACATGGAAATATACCATCTAATTCTTTTATCCAATCTTCCATATCCAATTCTAATTCTTTATTATGGTCATTTGAATTTAATATACTTTGATTCCAAATGAAATTTCTTATTATATTATCATTATCATTATCATTATCATTATCATTATCATTATCATTATCATTATCATTATCATTATCATTACCATTAATATTATTATGATTATTTTCACGTGCTTCATCTTCTTGTAATACTTCAATTTTAAAAGGATCAATCTTTTTAATCTTTGGTGAAAACTTTCTTAAAATTGGTTCTAATTTTAAAATAAATTTAATATCATTATTAAAACAAAACCATGGTCTATTATATTCACATCTTAATAAATTCATCGCCTCATATATTGATATATTTTTTGAATAAATTAAAAAACATATAGTACATAATGAAATCTCGGTATAACCATCCGAACAATATAATAGTATTTGATTATCTTGGTAATTTGATCGAACGTAAATTAGTTTTAAAAAGTTTAAAATTGTTAAAGCATCAATTTTTTTTAAATTTTTATCGTTATTATTATTATTATTAAAAAAAATTGGAACATTTGAAACATCCTTACTTTTTGTATTATTGGGTTGGAATTCTGATGAATTTAATGGTGTATCAGAAGGTTCCTTACATCCTAATGCTGGAAATTCAATAAATAACGGTTTTAATAATATTCTATTTGTTTCACCTTCTTCATCCAAATTTATATTTTTATTTTTTAAGGAACATTGTTCTTTAAAATCATTAAAGTAATCTTTTAATAAATCCATTGTTATTGGTTGGGTTAAATCTGCTGAGCATTTAACAAATGTTGTAAAAGTTTGTTTATTAAATTGAGGTACATTATTATGTTCATAATTGACATGTTTTAAGTAAGGTACTGATTCCCATGTTAAATTTGAAATTAATTTTGATTCATTTTTTGTAAGATGAAGAATTGAATAATCATTATCATTATAATCATATTGTTTTATATTATGTTTTGTGTTTTGCAATTTCTTTTTAGTATAAATTTGCATATTTGAATCATTTCCAATCCAAATATTATTATTTATTGGAGTTGCTGATGTCATTAACATTAAATATAATTTTTCTTGAAATATATAATTTGAATCCCAATTTTTTAACATCTTTTTTATTATAACATTTTCCAATTTTAATTCATTATCATTATCATTACCATTATCAACTAAAAATTTAGAAAAATAATGATTTGGTATAATTGATTCTAAAGTTTTAATATCTTCGTTTAATATAAAAGTTTTAAAAACAGGTAATTCATTATGATTTTTTCTTAACCATTTTTGAGAAATTGATACTAATTTTGCAAAATTTAAAACTTTTTTAAAATCATTACCATAAATAATTATATCAGATATATAAGAAAATCGACATACTTGTGATCTAAAACCTCTTAAATTTAAATTTCCAGAATTTTTAGAATCATTCGAAATGGATTTAATTGTAAGAAACTCAGGCAGTATATCTTCTTCTTGGCATATCTTCAAAAGTTCAGCAGCAACATCTTTTGGATATGATTCTAGTGAGGGGATTGGAGACGGTTTTTTGGAACGAAGATGCGGTCCAATAGGATCGGTATTATCATCTTGTGATTGGCTTAATGATAATGATTCAAAATCAATGTGCCTCGAGCGTGCAGATACCAGTATTTCATCGGGCCCAACCGATCCCAAGATCGAAGAGTCCGAGTGGCTCGAGACGTTCACAAATATCAAGCCCCTGTAGCCAGTGGGGTACCCATTAGGGCACCCATTAGGGCCCGCAGGTGTACCGTGGAGCCATGGGAACATCGCGTGGGCCGGCGGCAGGGGCTTTGCGTAGTGCCAGTCGAGGGCCCCCACAGCCATTTCCGGGGAGACGCGGAACACGTCCGGGTCCGGGGGGGAGAGCACGCGGGCGACATGTGACTTGTGGATGCCCAGGTAGGAGGACAGGGGGGCGGGGGGCATGACGTTCTGGGTGATGCTGACGGTCCGAGCGAGACCGGATTCCACAGACAGCATTGCTGCGGATGGGTGGTCGCGGGACGGAGTTTGCGTGGCAGCCAGCGTGTGCTGAGATGTACGCCGGCCGCAGTAATCCGGGGCACATGGACGCTCTGGCTGCAAGGGTTCAGCGATGCAGGCATGCACAGGCACAGGTGGTGGCAGCAGGCTGCGTTCAACAGTATTGTGAAATGTACCATGCCGCACCCAAAAATATTTACAATCGCAGGTTCTATATATAGATTTTATGTCCCTGAGATCACCTTCTAATAATATTCCCTGCTGATCAGTATATATATCCTCGTCTGTGCCTGAGCTTGAACTCAATTGCTATCCAAATCCATCTCATAATGTCCTCGAACCACAGACATACCGCAACGTAAGTACCGTCCTCCACGATGTTGAGATGCTAGACTAACCGTTGTGTCCACGAAAAGCGTTTTCAACCAAGATTTCATCATCGATAACCATTTCGAGGTGACCAAGCAGCTGGGCCATGGCGCTTATGGCATAGTCTGTGCTGCAAAGTATTCTGAAGGTGGCTCCGTCGCAATCAAAAAAGTCATGAACATTTTCTCTCAAAAAATCCTCTGTAAAAGAGCCTTGAGAGAATTAAAGCTTTTACGCCATTTAAGAGGTCACAAAAATATAACCTGTATTTATGATTTGGATATCGTCAATCCCCAAAATTTTAATGAATTATACATTTATGAAGAATTGATGGATTGTGATATGCATCAAATTATAAAATCAAAACAGCCTTTAACTGATTCTCATTTTCAATCTTTTATATACCAAACTTTATGTGGTCTAAAATATATTCATTCTGCAAGTGTCTTACATCGTGATTTAAAACCTGGCAATTTATTAGTTAATTCTGATTGTGAATTAAAAATTGGTGATTTTGGTTTAGCAAGAGGTTACTCCGATAATAAAGATAGAAATGCTTCATATATGACTGAATATGTTGCAACAAGATGGTATAGAGCTCCTGAAATCATGTTAAGTTTTCAAAGCTATTCAAAAGCAAGTACGTATTTTCCTTTTCTTCTTTATATATTATATATTTTACGAATACAAACTAACATACTCTCTAAAAGTTGATGTTTGGTCGGTTGGTTGTATATTGGCTGAATTGTTAGGTGGTAAACCTTTATTCCCTGGAAAAGATTACGTCGATCAACTTAATCAAATTTTAAGAATTTTAGGTACACCAACAGAATCTGAATTAAAAAGAATTGGCTCAAGAAGAGCAAGAGATTATGTACGTCGTTTACCATATATGCCAAAAGTTCCATTTTATCGATTATTTCCAAATGCAAATCCTGAAGCTTTAGATTTATTAGAAAAAATGTTAGCTTTTGATCCTGCAAAAAGAATTACTGTAAAGCAAGCTTTAGAACATCCTTATTTAAAAGTTTGGCATGATCCTTCTGATGAACCTGAATGTAGGGTACCTTTTGATTTTAGCTTTGAAGAAATTGATGATATTGAAACAATGAAACAAATGATTTTAGATGAAGTTGCTAATTTCAGAACATTAGTAAGAAAACCTCTTGAAGAACAAGAACGTGAATTTAAAAAACAATTTAAAATTCCAACTTCTGATTCACATTCATCATCATCATCATCTTCTTCTTCTTCTTCTTCTAATACTAAGAATAAACATCAAAGTCAAAGATCAAGATCTGGATTAAAAAAATCAGGTCCAGAAACCTCCAAACGTCAATCATCATCTAAACAAAGCCATCATAAATCTTCAAGTTTTGCACATACAAGAAAAAGATCAACTTCAAGTAATACTAGTTCTAATAGTCAAAATACAAATGATACAGTAACTGGAAATGGATTTAATGACAATTTTAATAGTTTATTAAATTTTGGTACTCCAAATTTAAATTTTCAAGAAGTTTCTAGTTCACATATGCATAATCGTGCAACTAGTATTGGAAGTATTAGTGATCTTGGTATTCCATCAACAAGTTATAAAACAAGAGATTTACCTCCAAAACCACAAGAAATGTATGGTATGAATGATAATATTAATATTGATGATTTAGAATTTGATTTGGAATATGGTCTTGATGATTATAAATTCTTAAATAAATAACTAACATTCTTAATCATCAATCTTAAGTTTTGGAATTAAGGTTTAAAGTTTTCATTTCAATTTTATTAATCTTTTTTTTTTTTAATCTTTTTACGATTTTCTATTTTTATAATTGATAAATTTGATTTTTCAAATACCTTTTTGTTCATTATATTAATATGATTTTCCTTTTTTATTATATATATTTTTTTTTTCTTTAATTTGTCTTTGTCTTTAAAAATTTTTATATTTGTAACTTTTACTCGAACATTCCCCTCCTTCAAACATTTCTTAATCAAAATTAATATTGGTTATTTTTTGGTTATATTATTACCTACCTAACCATCGGCTCTCTCCTTTATAAATTCATTTCTCATCAAAATCTTCCCTATTCTTGTTTATTATTATATTATATATTAGCATTTCATGCATTATTTTGTTTTATCCCTTTTTCTCTTCTTGTCATATTATATTTGTTTTCATTTTAGCATTAGAAATGATGTTGTATTTGTTTATATTGAAGAAATTCTCTCACACAATTAATATTTTTTATTTTTTGATTTGATTTCTGGTCAACGTTAACGTTTGCTTTTAGTTTTTCCTCTCTTGAAAATCGCTAACATTACATTCCTTATATATTCTAGAATTCTTACACGCACACACTCCTTTAAAATTTTACCCATTCTCTCTACTACAAAAAAATTATATTATTTTTTCTATACTTTTCTCTATTTATTTATTGAACATTTTGCATTTGACTGGCTATTTTTTGTGGCGTAAGTTTCTCATTCCTTAAACTTATATATAACTATTTATAATGATTTGGCTTCAATTCATTTTATACTATATGTATAGTATAACATTACTCTTTTTTTTTTTTTGATTCTTTTTTTCAAGATATATCAATTAATATTACTTGCATCAACATCATCATCATCATCATACACTCCTTATTAGTTATAGACTTTTTATTTTTATTTTTTTTTTTCTTTTTCTTTTTGTTGTTGCTTTCTTTGCACTTGCTACTGACATTAACAATCAATATAACTAACTTATAAATTATCATGATTACATTCCTTTGCATTTTACTATTTACATATTATATATTTTGTTACATTAGTCTTAAATTTCATCTATATAATCTTTTTTTGTTACACATCTTGTTAACTTTGAAGTTGTATATATAATTCTTTTTTGCTTGTTTAAATGCATTTGCTCAATAAAAAATAAGTTTATTTTTTACTAATATTGTAATACTAAAATAACTACCTATGGCCTTACTTTAGTACCAGTACAAAATTTAATTGTTATATCTTATAAAGCTTGAGACTTTAGGGTAAGTTATGGGTGCCAATCATGATATATATACACATATGCACGAGACACAAATACTAAAATAATTTTTAAAAATTAAAAGCTTTAATTATTTCTTATTTAAAAGGCATACATCTTAGTTGAGATACAAGAGAATATAATAGTTTTTTTAAAAAAAGAATTGTATCATAGTGCATTTGACTTCGTATATAAACCGTGAAAATGGCGTAATGTTATTCGCATCATTCAACATTTCAACGACTTCATCAATGTTAAAAATAGGAGTGGTCTTGGAAAAGCACCTCACACCCTAATTAACTCTAGAAGTGTATTCAAGTTTTCTAATGGATTGTCTGAAAATTAGAAATGATTTTCTTAAGCCGCGCTTGTTGGTAATTTGACTCGCAGTTGGTACAGTAACTTACCTAATATAATTTGTAATTAAAATTTAACAAAATATAGTTAATTTAGTTATAAGCTTCCAAACATAAAAAGGGTTAGTATATAAAAATATAGGGTATAAATTCAAAACTAACTGCGGCTGTCGACGTTGAATATCGTTATCACAACAAATCTAATTAGCGATGTTTTGATAAAATATTTAAAAGAAGCAACAGATAGTTCTGGAATCAATTTTTTAAAAGAATACGAATATCAACTTCCTGATCATGATCAGGAGATATTTACAAACGTTAACGTTAACGCCAGGGGAATTAATAAAAAATAAAATAAAAAAAAATACATTGTTAATTACAAAGGTATTATATACGTAATTGAATTTTCTAGCATAATGACTGCAAATATATGTATAACAAAAGTTTTAATTGAGCATAAAGTAATTAATCTCTTATGTATATTACGAGGGTATAATAAATTGATCATAATATATAGTACATCTCGGATGTATTTCTTAGATTCGAACCGAAATGAAAGTGGGTTTACAGGAAACTATGGAGGTTCTTGGTTCAAAATTTCATTGGAAATCAAAAAACTATTTTAATGTTGATCTTTTATATTTATCAAATTTAAAAATAGTCATTTGATTAATAATATTCCTGGCTAATTGTTCAGGCAATTTCGCTGTTTATGTAGTACGGGTGTTAAGCACTTATTAGTTTTCTGTGGAGAATTACGTATACGTAGTTTCCAATTAATTACCGGTATATTCTTTTCTTTTTATTTTAGTAGCTATTACCGGACTGTTAACCGCGTTGTTAAATCTTATCTTCATTGTGTCTAATCGATGACTTACTTACAAAAAGCTACAATTATAAACAATTATCTAAATTATCTAAATTCACCCAAATTTATCCAAGATTTACCTTGCTAAATATCCTTTTTGGGACCATACTACCACTTTCATGACTATCTCCTCATCTCTTTTCCATCCACCAAGGATAAGCATAAGAAATTGGTGGAGGTGCTTAAATACATACTCAACGATGAGGTCGTTGTAAAACTGTAAACTGTAAAAGACCAATTCATCGTAACTTTTTTCATCTATACTTTCATGATCAGCAGAGGAATCCAAAAGTGTCGTTTACTAGTTTTTTCTTTCTTTTCTCATGTCGGATATTTGCCCCCTCTATTAGCTAAAGGTGGATGATCTCGTTTCACCTTCTTTAACCAATTACAATCCACAACTCGATGGTTGGTCATTCACAGACCCAGCGGTTTGGATTCATATCTTTTTTTCATGACATTTAAAAAAGCTGGCCCTTCAACTTTGGTCAATTCAGACCCGTAGTATATTTCCACTGTGAAATTGCCTAAACAATCAGCATATACGGCTGTAGTATATTCTCGTATGTATACATGCATGCGCATATATTCGGCAAGTGTTTATGATTAGGGATCATATAATCTATATAATTAATATAATTAGTGTCCACCTTTAAATTTCGATAGAGATAAGCGGGTATGATTGATTGAATTGGTTAATTGTTTTTATTGATATCATTATTAAAAATACTCCTTATTATTCTAGTTATCGCTAATAGGTTATATTATTTTATGCACATTGAACGATTGAAATTTATGTCACAAATCTCTATTAGAGTTTGATTATTAAAGTTTGTGTTATTAGAATATTGCTTTTCTTCCACCAGTTGATTAGCTCTAGTTTACAAAGTATCCTGGTGTGAAATGGCACAACTAATAGAACGCCCTTTTCATTTTTTGAAAAGTGTATTAAAAAGCATACAGGAGATACTTAATTTTAAATATAATTAATTAAATAAATACCAAATTTATAATAGATGGGGATATTTATGGTTACAATTCCAATAATAGGTTATGAAGTTGATTCCCGTAACAATAAGTGGTAGATATTTAACGGAAATAAAAGATGGTGTGATGAAACAGTGACTCAATATTTAGCCGGGTATGACAATTAAGGTGCAACAAATAGAAGAATGTGAGAATAGTTTGAAGGTCAATTCTTGTTGAAGGAATTACGAAATTATTAGGAAAGATTTGGGTACAAAAACACATCCAACTATTCAATTGATAAAAGAGAAGAATATTTGGCAACTTATTTGCTCTGTACCAAAATAAGAACAATTACAGTTGTACTACACAGAAGAATGATCATTATAGTTGCTCAGTTTGCAAAGGGGATGATCATTATACTTCTAACTGCCGATCAAGAATACGAAAATGTTACTATGGTAGGTAGTAGTCCTGGTCATTTTAAAGCAAACTGCCTCGAAATACGAAGTATTGCAATCAAAAGTCAAAAAGAGTAACGTTCTACTAATATGAGTGATACAACTGTAATTGTTCTTATTTTGTCGATAAGCACTGTATAAAATACCTACATACTGTAAACATCTACTAGTTTTAAAAGGTTGACGATAGTAAGAAATTAAATATTATAGGAGTGGCCAATAAAAATCGTGTATCTATACTGTTGTATTGGTGGGCACCCGGGTGAAAACATGTCTAACTTCCGGAGTAGATCTAGACTACAAATCTGCCTAAGCTATCCTCATAATTAATCAAACTTGATGTTCAGTTCGTCGGGTCCCTTTATATCTTTAATATCGTCATTACGTAGAGATTTCAAGTTAATACTATATTATATTTACTTAATGTTAAACATATGTTTAAGGTGAGAAATGCTAATACATTTAGTTAGCCAGGAACAGAACCCATAGAAGTAACATGATACTTACTCTTCTTTTTGAAGATTAATCTTATATTTGCTCAATAACGATGAAACAACTTTGATTTGATCCTTCACTTCTGAATCAAATATAATTCTAAACATGGCGAATCTTGATAATCCCGTACCTTCCGCATTAACCAATTTCTTCCGAACTAATAAATCATTAAGTTTATTTGCTTCTTCCCTGATCTAGAATCAAATCTTGTGTCAGTCAATTCATAATTATTCACAAGTTATTATAACATACTCTCGGATACTTTTCTAATTTATCTGCAAATCTTCTAGATCGTTCCTTACTTTCCTCGCTACCTCCTATATCTGATGAATACCATCTTTGACTAACTCCATATTTCAAAATGCGAGGTCTTAAAGCAAAACTTTGTCGTAATAAAGAATAGTTAATTTGTCTTAATACAGGTGTTCTAAACATTGTTGTTTGATTTAGAGTAAATAATTAGTGTAAAAATCCAAAGGTATGCTTTGTATGCTTTTATTTAGTTGAATTTAATAGTTTGTTCCAAGTGATGTAGTTGGACTGACTTATCTTTGATATTATCAAATTGCAATATGGTACAACTCTTGTCCGGGTAAAACTGTGTAAACAGAAAGCGGAGTGCCTTATAATTGCCATTCAAAATAAAGCCCTACACACAACTATACATTCGCTAGAAACACAGAAAAATCATGGAATCTTCATCGTCGGTAAATGATGATGATAATGTATACGACAGTCTCCTGTCTGACCTAGATCGCAAACTGATAGATGAAGAGAGAGGAATACCCTTAAACGATACGCCATCAAAAATAACTTGGAAAAGAGCTATATCACTTGGACTTATTGCAACGTTTATGATTTGGGGTTTGGCATTTTCATTATTTGCCTTTTCAAAAGTCCTTGGTGGGATTGAAGGGAATAACAATAATAATAATAAAAATCAATATTATAGCTCATCAAAACAGATTAAATTCTCTGATGTTAGAAATGGGACATTTAGTGTTAAAAGAACAACGATAGACTGGATTAAAACTTCAAACTCTTCAAATAATGATATTGGCTCATATGTTACTGTTAATGATGGTGTTTATTCTGTTGGGAGACAAACTGAAAATCATGAAGAAATTATACTGGATTTTAAAGAATTTAAATATAATGATAAAACATATCAAATAAACAAGTTGACTGCAAATTCAGATGTAACAAAAGCTATACTAATGACAGACTTCATCAAGCATTGGAGACATTCATCTACAGCAAAATATTGGGTTTATGACATTAATACAAAAGATATATCTCCTGTTTTCACCGATAATGAAGATGAACCATTATCAATCGCAACATGGTCTCCGACTGGTGACAGCATTGCATTTGTTTATAAAAATAATCTTTATATTCGAAAGGTCAATAAACATGAATCCAATGCAAGTGGCGTAACAATTCAAGTAACTAAAGATGGTGGTGATAGTATATTTTATGGTATACCCGATTGGGTTTATGAAGAAGAGATTTTTGGAGATTCATCTGCCTTATGGTGGTCACCAAATGGTAAATTTTTATCATTTTTAAGAACAAATGATACGAATGTTCCACTTTTTCCTATTCCTTATTTTGTTGAAAATTCAAATGATATTTATCCAACATTATTAAATATAAAATATCCTAAAGCTGGTTTTGAAAATCCAATTGTTGATATTGGCATTTTTGATTTAGATAATAATGATGCCTTTTATTTACCTTCAAATGATCCAATTAGAAAAGATGAGAGCATTTTAATTACTGAGGTCGTATGGACTGGCGATGAAAGTTTACTTGTTAAATTAACCAATAGAGTTAGCGATATATTAAAGGTGGCAATTATTGATGCTGTTAAACGACAAAGTATAATCTCAAGAGTTGAAGATTATGCTATTGATGGTGGTTGGTATGATATTACAACAAAAACTAGTTTTGTTCCCGCCGATCCTGAAAATAACAGACCCTTTGATGGTTATTTAGATACTGTTCCAGTTAACGGTTTCAATCATTTAGCCTATTTCAGTCCTGTTAATAGTTCAACACCAATCATTTTAACGAAAGGTAGTTGGGAAGTTGTTGATGCTCCTTCGGCTTTTGACTCAGTTAACAACAAAGTTTATTTCTTATCAACTCAAAAAGATTCGACTGAGAGACATTTATACTCAATTAATCTTGATGGCACTGAATTTTCCCCAATTACAGATATAAATAATGATGGTTATTATACCGTTTCATTTTCATCGGGTGCTAGATATGTTTTGTTAAATTATAATGGACCTTCTATACCATGGCAAAAATTAATTGATTTACATTCTGAAAATCCCATTAAAACTGCAAAATCGTTGGAAAAAAACGAAAAATTGACAAAATCATTAATAAACTATGATGTTCCAACTGTAGAATACTCTCAAGTTTATCTTGGTGAAGATGAAGAAACTGGCGAAGACATCTGGGCAAATTATGCTGAAACTAAACCTCATGGTTTTGATAAGTCTCTTAAACATCCTGTTTTATTTAGAGTCTACGGTGGGCCAGGAAGTCAAACAGTCAATAAAGTCTTTTCTATTTCATTTGATCAGGTAGTTGCATCTAGTTTAGGAGTTATTGTTGTTTCTGTTGATGGTAGAGGTACTGGGTTTAGAGGCAGAAAATATCGATCTATCGTTAGAGAACGTCTTGGATATTTTGAACCAAAAGATCAAATTTCAGCAGCAAAAGCTTGGGCCAAAAAGGATTATGTGGATTCTGATAAAATTGCCATTTGGGGATGGAGTTATGGTGGATATATGACATTAAAAACACTTGAAGCTGATGCTGGAAAGACATTTAAATATGGAATGTCTGTTGCACCTGTCACTGATTGGAGATATTACGATTCAATATACACTGAAAGATATATGCTAACACCCCAAGAAAATTCAAAGGGGTATGAAAATAGTGCTATCCATGACACCAAATCTATTGGTAACGCGACACGATTTTTAGTATGTCATGGAACTGGTGATGATAATGTTCATTTTCAAAATACTTTAACGTTGTTAGATAAACTTGATTTAGGCTTTATTGAAAATTATGATGTTCATATTTTCCCTGATTCTGATCATTCAATTTCTTATCACAATGCTAATAATATCATTTATGACAAACTATATAATTGGGTTGAAAAAGCATTTAATGGAGATTTCCTTTAATTTAGATATATAAATCTTCGTACATGTGATAATCAGGCTT
This sequence comes from Alloascoidea hylecoeti, assembly GCA_001600815.1. Lineage (NCBI taxonomy): Eukaryota > Fungi > Ascomycota > Alloascoideomycetes > Alloascoideales > Alloascoideaceae > Alloascoidea > Alloascoidea hylecoeti. Next base: position 451,218 of record BCKZ01000001.1, read on the forward strand.
TGTTTTATACTTTAGCATACTGCAGAATTAGGTAATTTTATTAAATGAATGTTTTCTTTTTAAAGAAACGTATTGATTCAATAATCGTTCTTTAGTTATATCAGAATCATCAGTTGAGTTTGTGACCAAGGATATTAAGTCATTATCATGTCGCTGATTACCAATTCTAATAAAAATTAATTTAGTGTGAATTAGTGCAGAATCTTTTCACCCAACTGTATAAGTATGTAGGAACTAGAGAAGTATTAAAACGCGACCTCAAAATCTGTGCAATGAATCTCTGAAAAAATTAGATATTTTATAACAAATAATAATAATAATAATATTTTATATCCCAGTGAGATCACCAATTGATCCTGAGTGTCAAATGGAAAACCTTATACCTCAAAGGTTTGTTGAAATTATACCCAAGAACAAAAATTGGATCTAACAGTGGTTTAAACAGACCCGAAGAAGGTGCCAATGATCTTGATAACCAAGAGTTTGAAAACTTTAACAAAGTCAAACTCTTATGGAAGTTAATTACCCCCTTATTTTTGTCAAATATAAGCTTAACAGCGAACCTCGCTTCGTCTACGAATGATTTAAAGACAGGCGATGACAAAATATTCACCTATGCCTATACTACGAGATTTATTGTATCTGTTTTAATTTCAAAGAAACTCAAACCGTTCAACAATAGGATAGTTTGGTATGGGTTGGTGTCGAAAAAAAAATCATATGTGATATCTTGTCAGTGTTAACACCAATTAAAGTTGTATACATAGTTACATCCATTCTCAGAGGAATTGCTATATGCTATAACTCTAGTATATCTTGAGAAATGGTAAGAGTATTGCTGTTGAGTGGGAAAAGGACGAAGATGTAATCCTATGCATTTGGGATGTATTACCACCTAATACTTGTTATATATCAGTACTCAAAAACTTTACGGCTCCAACACTGTAATTAGAGGTGGTGCCTGAGGTAATTCATCAATTGTTGTTGGGCTATAGATGAACTTCAGGAGATATGTAATATAATTACCCACGATCGGATTAGTGGTTAGCCGTTGAACTGAGCTCGAGGTTATTGATTCCGGTAGATATAATATTGGATCGGGTCGATTTGCAATCACTTTTACCGTTGACATGGTTTGATTTGGACAAGATTTTTGTTTTCCTGCTATCCATTCAAAATGTTTTAAAATACAATAACTTTTTTGTTTTGGGGGGTCAACAGTATAAAGCGTTTGAAATTTCATATCATCATTTGCATATGTCTGGCCGTGGTTTATGGGTACATATTTTTCAGAATCGAAAGATGGCTGGAGAAGGTGATAATGAGGTAAATGACAGGTGGATATGAAGGTATGAGATTGAAAACATGAGATCCCTTCAAAATATATGGGTTCCTGCTGTTTCTTGGGTAAGTTGTGTTCCCAAGTTACTAAAGATTTACTCATAAACTTTGTTTTAATAATCGCTTCAATCGAATAAGTGATATTAACACCAAATGACCGGTTCAATGAAGCAATATCGGCTCCTGGATTATTGGTAAAAATTGCTTCTTGACCTCTAGAGATACGACAAAAACAGCGCTCTATTAATATAGGTATTCTGAATTCCGATTGTTCGCCGGTGAGTGACCTTGAATTCACGCGTCCCTTAGGCTTGAGATCATAATAGGTCTCCGTAAAATCACGAGAATCATTATTAATAGTCAAAAATGGAATTGGGAAGTAATCATTAAAACTAGGAAGAAGGCGCAAATGGAGCAGAGCCAGTAATCTTTACATTTGTTTTCTCTTTTTTTAGGAATATCGATGCTAAATGGTATAGTATACTTCATACCAGCTAAAGCTATGTTAAAGCTATGTTGTCTTTGGGACCTGCAGCTTCATCTGGAAATGCATCATCGAAGTTGTAGAATAATGTAGCACTGATGCCGTCAGTTTTTGGCGACACGTCCGTTTACACATAGTGAGAATTGATAATAATAAAATGTAGCTTCAGGAATTAGGGTAACAAAGCCTTTGATATTATCACCTGGATTATAAAACGGTTTTTCATTTTCGATACAAATGGTGAGGTTAGGTTTCATTTGTTCTTTGTTACATGATAAGATTGAATGCCACCAAGGGTGGTTTTTTTTTTTCTCAGCCAACTGTTCTTTTCTCTCAGACATGTCAAGTATGATTAGATATTGTAAAAATTTTGATCGTCTTTAAAAGAGTTGTTAGTTGAGACAGAATTTTATCACATATAGATATTTTATATCATAGCAAAACTGCATTGGGCACATACATGTATGTAAAGTTGAGAGCAATTATAAAATCCTTTTTCCACTTTTGGAAACCGCAACATCAAGGAATTAAGATAGAATAATTTACTGTAAAAAGAAAGTTCAAAGTTTTTCTACTTTTGAAAGAGGGTCATCAGTAAAATACTATTAGTGCGATAAGGCTGGAGCAATCTTAAGCTTTGTAACATTTCACTGAGGAAAAGCATTTCATGGAAAATTGCGTTTGAATAGAATATGTATAAGTTTGTAATATTTCTTACTTTGGAGTGTTACATATTCGATAAATTAATATAGAAAAAAAAACTGAAAATAATTTAATTATAATGAATAAAAAATGCTAGTTATAAATATTATGCAAAAATGTATAATGCAAGATAAAAATCATAAAAGCGTCATTGAGTGTAGTACAGTGCGTTGAAGACATTATTTGTAACCGCCATTATTCTTTAGGCGTTTTAATTGTTGTTCTAAACTCCAATATCCTTTTTCATTTGCTTTCATTTTTGATAATTTCTCATACCACTCTGAAAAAGTTTTGGGCTTGAGGTTACCCCTCGAAGCAGCTAATCCTATGGCCCATTTTAAACGTTTAACGCTTCCTTTATTTGTTTGGGATGCAGTTTTGAGTAAGCTTTCAACAATAGCCGATGGAAGGTCATCACCAATATCGCTTTTTTGGTCCCTTAGAAAATTGATAATTTGTTCTGTTCTTCGAAACTTAGCTCCACCTGATAAATACTGAGATTTAAGGAAACTGAATGCTACTTCACGAAGTGTACCTGCATCTATCCTATATCCGCAATCCTTTGATAGCCAATAAATGAATTTTGATGCGGTTTCGGGATCATTCACCGCCGCATCTCTTATGAAATATTCATCAATATGTTTAAATCGCCATCTAATATTTGTTAATATTTTTAAAATATCAAAATATCTTTTTTCTGTTATAAGTTTTTTAATAATTGATAATACTAAAAATTTAGTATGCTCATCTCTATTTTTAAAAGTATAGGCATCAATTATTTTTAAAAATTCAACTGTCATTGGTTGTAAGTGAATCAATTGTAAAAAAATACTTGAAATTTCTTTATTCATATCGTATTTATATTTAATGATGCCTCTTTTTAATCTTTTTAAACAATAATGAATAATATTATAATAATCTGATTTGTTTCTTTTCCCCTTTGAATAGTCATTTAAACTAATACGGTTTATTGATTCTTGTGAATACCTTAAAATTATTCTATAATCATGTTTTGAGAAAGATAAATAACTTATTATTTGGCCAATTGTGAAGTAATTTATTGTGAAATCAAATAAATGATTTGCTATTGATATTGGGAATAATTCATATTTAAGCCTGTCAATTGTTAATGCAAATTTCCATAAAATTCTGGCATCAGGTTTATCGGGATGGCAATTATTCAAGTATCGATCTAATACTAAATTTGCAACTTTTATGGACAATGTGGAATTCTTAATTGCCCTAAAGGAAGTCTCCAATAAACTTGTATTTATTCCAAAATCACCTTTAATGTATTTAGATTCATCTTCTTTACAATTAATATTATCGTTTTTAATAAACTTGTACTGAATAGGATATAGTGGCGGTAATTCAATATGTAATAGTATTTCGATGGATTTAGCTAGAGTAGTCTCATCAACGTCATTCGACAATGATGTTATTATATCACTTAATAAAACTGATCGATATTTCAAGGCATCATTCAAGAAATAGATCATATATTTTGAGTATTGATAATTATGACTTTTGTTATATAAAATGAACGCGTTAAGAACGTCATTGAAATTTTCTTTGTTTTGTGGGACTGATGAGATAGAATCAATATCTCCTTCTGATAATTGTAGTCTTTTATCGCTATTAGTTAAAATCTTGATTAGAAATTTACTTAAGATAACATCATTTATTTTATTCTTTTTGGCTTCTTTGATTATTCGCTTGATTGTAAATTTCGTTGATATGAATGATGCATACCACCTATCTTTGCAATTACGATATTCAACATATAAATCTTCAATCTTTGATATTTTACCAATTCTTATGAAAGCAAGTAAAATCTCAACTCGAAGTTCGGTTGATATATTATCAGATATCAATAACATCGAAGAAGACTCAACACCCTCTCTCATACACATTTGACCCAGTACATGTCCTAGATACTCCATATCATGGGAGCTTTTTATAAGTTTTTGTTTCTTTGCATCAGTCAGTAGCAGTAATCTAGTTCGGTCTATTGAAAATTGATCTTCAACGATTTGTGTTGTAATAGAGGATCCAGATATCATGAGAAACTGAACTATCAAATCTCTGAATCCAAGAATAAAATCTTCATCTGTTTCCAATTCAGGTATGATTTCATTTGAAATGACTGTAAATAAATCTGAAAAAGAATATGATTCTAATAAAAAGCTGACCAATATTTCAAAATGTTGATTTTTTGTTAAAAATTTAACATACAATAATTTTGTCTCATCTGTAATATCATAATCTAAAAACTCATAGAGTTCAAAAATATCTTGAGTTGGTATAGACCAAGGCATATCGTTTCTTTTCTTTAATAAAGCAACGAATTGTTCTTCTGGATCTTCAATATCCTTTATAATTTTTTTACCCGTTTTCGACAAGTCAAACTCTTCAATTGCTATAGCTTCAAATTTACTTGATAATTGATTTAACCAAGATTTCGAAGAATCCTTAGAATTCCATGGGGTTTTAAGATTTGGAATTGGAGGAGCATGTGGTAGTTGTTTCTGTGAACTAAAATACTCTTCCATTCCAGTTTCTTTTAACTTCTCCAATTCTCCATGCCATCTTGAAATGGTTTCCTGACTGAAATGTCCCATTGTGACAGCTTGTTCAATGGCAGATTTTAAGCGCCGGTGTAGCACTTTCCTTTCTGTATTTATTTGGGATGAATTTTGTAATAATCTTTCAACTATAGCATATAGAAGTTCATCATCAATATTACTATTTTGTTTCTTTAAGAAACTAATCATTAATTCTGCATTTTGTAAACCTGAGTCTTTGGTTAAATAAGGCGAATCAAGAAAGCAAGATGCCGCTTCATGTAGAGTGGCTGGATTTAGTTGATAACCACAATGATTTATTAACCAAACAATGAACTTTTTTGCTATTTCAGGATCATGTTTTAAAGTATCCTTGATAAAATATTCATCAATTTTTTTCGATCGTTTTAGTCTTTTCAATAGCCTTAAGATATCTTGATATTGAGTTTTTAATGAAAGTTTTAATATCACTGTCATTAGAACACTTTCTGCACCTTCATCATTATTTCCCCTTTCCCCAAAAATAAATATATATAAATCAATTAAGTTAATGAATTCATTTGATATTATTGGTTGTTGGAAATTTATCAACTGTAAAATAAATTTTAAAATTTGTTTATCCATTTGAGAATATTCATCACTTTCATTTTCTTTTCTATAGCTAATACTGATCTCTTTCAATTTGATTAAATAAAGAAGAATACTTTTATAATGATCTGATTTATTGCTTATTGGATAATTATTTTTAATCATACAATTTATTGATTCTTCTAAATATTTTGATATCAATTTAAAATCATTTTTTGTTGTAGAGAATAATGATAAATAACGTATTAATTCGTCAGTTTTCGAAATTCGCTTAGACAATTCAAATAATATTTCTTCAGAAACCGGTTGATCATAATTTAGTCTCTTAATTGTTAATGCAAATTTCCATAATATTTTGAAGTCGGGGATTCCAGAATGACAATTATTCAAGTATTCACCCAGAACGGAATTTATAACTTTTAGTGCTATCGTTTTATCTTTTATTGAATTAAATGATTGTTCTAATATATCAGTGTTTACTTCAAGATTACCTTTAATGTATTGTAATGCAGATGTCTGCTCTTTGAAACTATTAGGTTCATCCGAATTTTCTTGTGTGTGATTCGGAATTCGAGGAATTGATGGTAGTTCAACATATAATAATTTTTCAATAACATTGACCAAACACTTTAGATAAAAATTATTGGTTGACGATATTTTCACTATATTATTTATCCAATGAATGAACTCTAGTGCGATATCAGGATTATCAGTTATTATATCTTTACTAAAGTAGTGATATAATGTATTTTCATCCTTTAATATATGATCCATTAAATATTTATCAACTTTAAAGAAATGATTCCTCATATTTGTTAAAATTTTTAAAGCACTATAGATATCATCTTTTAATAAGAGTTGTTGGATAATAGATAATAACAAACATTCATTATCATCTTTGTCTTTAAATGTAGAAGTATATGAATCAATTACTTTTACAAATTCATCCGATATTAATGATTGTTGTTGAAGTTCTGAATCTATTAACTGTGAAAAGGTCTTTAAGGTTTGCGTTTCATTATCATATTGATGACTTCTTTTTAATTGACATAAACATTGATAAATAATACTATAATGATTTGGTCTGTTTCTATTCCCCTTTGAGTAATCATTTGAATCAATACAGTTTATTGACTCTATTAAATATTTTGAAATCAATTTTGAGTCATGATTTGAAAATGATAAATAACTTATTAATTGTTCAATAGTAAAATAATTTATCGTTAAATCAAATAATTTATTTGCTATCGATATTGGAAACGATTCATAATTAAGTCTAGCAATTGTTAATGCAAATTTCCATAGAATTTTAGCATCGGGGTCAACAGGTTGACAATTATTCAAGTACCGATCTAATACTAAATTTGCAACTTTAATGGATAATTTGGAATCACTGATTGCCCTAAAAGATCTTTCCAACAAAGTTGTATTTATTCCATAATCATTTTTAATTGATTTGTTCTGAATAGGATATAGTGGCGGTAATTCAATATGTAATAGAATTTCGATGGATTTAGATAGAGTAGTCTCATCAACGTCATTCGACAATGATATTATTATATCACTTAATAAAACTGATCGATATTTCAAGGCATCATTCAAGAAATAGATCATATATTTTGAGTATTGATAATTATGACTTTTGTTATATAAAATGAACGCGTTAAGAACGTCATTGAAATTTTCTTTGTTTTGTGGGACTGATGAGATAGAATCAATATCTCCTTCTGATAATTGTAGTCTTTTATCGCTATTAGTTAAAATCTTGATTAGAAATTTACTTAAGATAACATCATTTATTTTATTCTTTTTGGCTTCTTTGATTATTCGCTTGATTGTAAATTTCGTTGATATGAATGATGCATACCACCTATCTTTGCAATTACGATATTCAACATATAAATCTTCAATCTTTGATATTTTACCAATTCTTATGAAAGCAAGTAAAATCTCAACTCGAAGTTCGGTTGATATATTATCAGATATCAATAACATCGAAGAAGACTCAACACCTTCTCTCATACACATTTGATTCAATGCACGTTTTAAATAGTCAATATCGGAAAAGGTTCTTATAATTTTTTGTTGCTTTGCATCGGCCAGTAATAATAGTCTAGTTCTGTCTAATGAAAATTGATCTCCGATTATTTGGGTTGTAATAGAAGATCCAGACTTTATAAGAAACTGAACTATCAAATCTCTGAATCCAAGAATATAATCTTCATCTGTTTTCAATTCAGGTATGATTTCATTTGAAATGACTGTAAATAAATCTGAAAAAGAATATGATTCTAAAAGAAAGTTGATCAATATTTCAAAATGTTGATTTTTTGTTAAAAATTTAATATAAAATAATTTTGTCTCATCTGTAATATCATAATCTAAAAACTCATAAAATTCAAAAATATCTTGAGTTGGTATAGACCAAGGCATATTGTTTCTTTTCTTTAACAAAGCAACGAATTGTTCTTCTGGGTCTTCAATATCTTTTATAATTTCTTTACTTGTTTTTGATAAATCTAGTTCTTCAACCATTTCAAATTTTTTTGTTAATTGTTTTAGCCATGATTGTGGGGTCTTTGTAAAACTAAAATCCAAAATATTGGGATTATAGTTATCATCATTTATATTACGTATTAGAATTGTTGAACAAGGAAAGCGTGTTTTTTGCCTTACATTGCAATTGAATGAAAATCTTGATAAAGTATAGAATTTTGATATTCCCAACACTATATTAAGTTTCCTCGGTTTCCTTTTGATGAAGTTATAGCAAAAGGTTTGCATTTCGATATAACTGCACACGAAAGCTGTCTCCTTGGATAAACCACCGTGATAAAGGGTTATAAATGGATATTCCGCAGCATCGATAAACCACCTGGGGGTATTTTGTCAAAAAGAAGCCAAAGAAATGAAAATTATTTGGTGCAAATTCCGCCGGGTGTTTCAGAAATTAACTTCCGGGATATTCTCTCAGGTCTGATAATTACACTCAGACCACGTTGAACACCTGCGTGAAATGGATTTTTTGCTGAGCTGCGATTTGTCAGTTTTACTGAAGTTCAAAAGTACAAAGTTCACCATCTTTTTCTCTCTGTTAACATCACTACACAATGCTTTTCAGTTCAACTCTCAGATCAATTTCCCGCACTGCTCCAAGAGCCATCCGGTTACAGGCCCCTTTGGCCAGACTTCCAACGAGAAGTGTTGTCGGCTCCACTTTTGTCCGTAAATTCTCAGACCACCATGAAGAAACCTTTGAAGAATTCACTGTCAGGTACGTTTACATCATTGATCTATCCATTTTGAGGTTATATCCCAATAAAGGACTCTTGCAATGTTTGGGATCTTGATGCCATTGTAGTAATTACATGCTTCCAATCAATTGTGTAGCTCCAGATCTATTTCAAAGTTAAAGGTATAAAAATCATACGATTATCTAACGTTAATAATTTTTCAAATCTCTAGATTTGAAAAGGAATTCGAAGCGGCTTATGATCTTTTTGAAGTTCAGGTATGTTATCACTTCTTTGGAGATTTGAAGATAGTCAGGGATGAGGTGTAAAAAAATCTCATGATTTTTCATTCCGTTCGGGCTTCCACACCAACCAACCAACCAGAACTTTTATATTAATGTGTTGCCTTATTTTTATAGCGTGTTTTAAACAACTGTTTCTCCTATGATCTTGTTCCAGCACCATCAGTGCTTGAGAAGGCTCTTTTAGCATGCCGTCGTGTGAATGACTATGCTACCGCTGTCCGCGTGTTTGAAGGTATGTTTTTCTTGTTCATTGTTCATATGTATAAAACATTAGCTAATATATGACTACAAAATATATAGGATTAAGAATCAAGGTTGAAAATCAAGGACAATATGATCAATATCTTGAGGAACTTAAAGATATTAGGGAAGAATTAGGTGTTACTTTAAAAGAAGACCTTTTCCCAGAAGGTGCTTAGATCAGAAAATAGATAAAATGAACAATATATATAATTGAATATTGATTCAAAATAAGAAAGAAATTCAATGTTTTTTTTATTTTATTTTACATTTATGTTAAAAAGGTCATATTAGACCAATTAATTTTAATATTTTTGTCAATTGCCAATTTGTTACTTGGAGCTTATTTCATTATTCTTGATTGGTTTGAATAATATAGTATATCTACTCGGAATATAGTAGGAATAGGTTTGCATTTAAATATAGCGATACTCTTTTTCTAATATTATAATACATGCTTAAGTTATGTTGTAGATCCAAATATGATATTATGCATTTTAATATTTAACAAATTAATATTCATCATAATCATCTTGTTCGCTTTCTCCTCCACTTTGTCGTACGTCGTCTCTTTCACGATCAGAATACCTCGATCCTCCTGTTTCTTGTGTTTCTTCGGCTACAGCTTCACAGGCATCTATCCATTCACTGTATACATCTATCGGTGCTGAAAGAACTGTAGAATATGTCAATAAATATATAGGAAAGTTTATATACATCTGCAACTTACCATTTATAGGAGCTTGAAATGTTTGACCACAAATTTTACAGTAAAGACTTCCAATACCAAGTTTTTTATCCATATTACAAATAACTGATTTTTCATGGTTACAAAATAAACAGGAAAATTGTGTATCTAGCTTTAAAACAAGCTTCTTCTTAGGTCCTCTAGAGGTCTTCTTGCGTTTCCCCTATATATAGATAAACCAACAATTGAAAAACTGGTTAAAAATCCTTATATTTCCAAATTATATTTCCAAATTATATTAAATGTGAAATTAAAACTGACATACCATGTTTTTTTTTGGTTACAACGAATTGTAAAGTGCAGTCAAATTTATATTATCATGGGTGCATGGGTGTTTGAATAATAATACTCCACGTGGTCGAAGGTTTTATAATTTCATATAGTTACCCGGTCTCATCGCGACTGAAAAAAAAAGGTTTTTTTATAATTAATTTTTTTGTCAAATTTTATTCATAATAAATTTTCAATTAAAAAAGGAAAAAATGGCTAATGAATCGATTTTGAATATAGAAGCTGTTGGAAAGGCTTCAGATGAGCTTTTAAAGTATATTAAAAATTCCGTTAAAAAGGATGAAGAAACCAATGATAAGAAGAATTTATTAGAAGATGCTGAAGATATTCAAGAAAGTACAGATATCTTTTTACAAATAATAACGAAGAAATTTATTTCTGGAAAGAAAAATTTTAAACCTAAGAAGATGTAAGTAGATACATTTTGAAATATTAATTTATTATTTTTTCAAGTTTGCTAACGAAAATTCCTTAAATTTTTATTAATAATATATAGTCCAGTACCAAATCCAATTTTTGATGAAACAGCAAAAATTTGTCTTTTTACAAATGATCCAGAAAGTGCTTATGAAAGTGTATTACTTTCATCTGAAAATGAAACAGAAGGAAAAGATTTAAAAAATTTAAAAAGAATTAATAAAATTATTGGTAATTTAAAACTAAAAGGAGAATTTAAATCATATGAAAGTAGAAGAAAATTATATTCAGAATATGATTTATTCCTTTCTAGTGAAAGTATTGTACCTCGTTTACCAAAATTGCTTGGGAAAAGTTTCTATTCAAAATCAAAACTTCCATTGACTATTAGGACTGAATCTGGATCTGTTAAAGCAAAGAATAATAAAAATAAAAATTCTTTAAAAACCAAAAAGTCTAAAAAAGTAGAAGAGGATGAAGATGAAGAAGATGAAGATTTAGCAAAAAAATATAATATTAGTGTTACTGCTGTTAATAATGAAATTGGTAAAATTCTTAATTCAGTACATGTTATTTTACCAAATAATGTTACAACATCAGTTAAAATTGGATCTGGTAAATTTTCTTCAAAACAGTTAACTGAAAATATTGATTCTGTTGTTAATCATTTCATTAATAAATTAATTCCATCAAAAGTTGATGGATTAAGAGCTGTTTATATTAAAACAAGCAAAAGTCCTGCAATTCCAATATTTTATAATAAAGAATTGTTTGAAACTGAAGATGATATTATTTCAGATGTTGAATTATCAAATGATGGTGAAACAAATCCAATTAAAAATAAAAAAAGGAAAAGAAATACAAATGTTGAAGATTTAGAAGCTGATATTGATGTACCAGAAGGTGCTAATCTTTCAAATTTTGAAAAAGCATTAACTGAAATCGTTGATGAAGATAGTTTACCAAAATCTATCAAGAAGAAAATTAGTAAAGGTCTTAAGAAGCAGAAATTAGCTGCTTCTGAAAAGGCTAAAGAATTGGAACTTGAAGCAGAGAAACAAAAGAAAGAAGAAGAATTAAAAGAAAAAACAAAGGTAAAATCTTCAAAAAAAGCAAAAGAACCAAAACAAAAATCTTCCAAAAAAGTAACAAAAGTAGAAAAATCAAAGAAAACTACAAATGAAACTGACAAAAAGAAGAAATCTAAACATTCTAAGAAGAGTGCAAAATAAAATAGCTTGTATTTATAGATATATAATAATATATAAGTAAAATCCATGTTACTATACCACTATATCACTGGTGGTCTACCAGTTTTAAACCTTTGTAATTGTTCCGCTATACGAGGATTAAATACATTGTTCTCATCATCATCGAAAAAGGATTCAAGGACAATAATCGGAGTGCTTGGTGTTTTATCCTCTGTATTATAATCTTTTTCCTCATTTCCCAATAAACGTACAATAGATGAAGGCGTAGGAGGAGCTTGTGATTGATCATTATCGTTTGTAATAGAATTTGGTGGTTCCAAACTTGTTGTAGATATTTCAGATATGTTACGTTTGTTTGATTTTGTAGTTAAATCATGTGGTTCGATTATATCACCTAATTTTTGGAATAATAGTTCTGAAAATTCATGTGCTAAATCTGTATGTACCGGATCTCTGTTTGGTTCATCTTCAAATCTTGATTCCCATCCTTCTGGGGGTGATGGAGGTGGGGATATAATAAATAATTTACCAGGATCTGGCAAAAGTAAATGGCCAGTTGCATCGCTTATCTTAGAGTGACTGGTATTCTTGAAAACGTCTTCCTCCTCTTCTTCTTCTTCTTCTTCTTCTTCTTCCTTACTTTGTTCTCGTTCTTTAAGACGTTGTGTAGCAATACTTGCCTTATTGTCTGTAGAGCTTTCATTTGAAATGGCGCCTGTATTTATAGTTAAATGTTTCTTTGTTGGGACGGCAGCTTCAATTCCAAAACTTACACGTAAAGAACCACCACTTTCATGTGGATAACTTTCAATAAATGTTTTAGCTATGGCAGCCTCTTCACCTGAGCCAAATACGGCAATGACTCTTCGAAAGGTTTTTAGTGGAGCCCAGTGGTATATGGATATTTTTTCATTTTCATTTTGGTTGGTGGAGAATGCCAGTAGTGAGGTCTCTAGTTGTTTAACAAACGCATCGGCTTGTGAGGATCCGTTCTCGGTAGTAGAACTGGGCTTGAAATCTTCAGGCTGCAGTCCTAGGATGATAAGAGTCTTTGAAGGGTTTGAATCAGATAAGTCCTCAGACATTTTAGTAGTATTATAGTATGTTTTTAAAGATATAAGTTTATAGATTATATAGGATGGAAGGTGGCACATATTTATAATTTATAGGCACATTGCCTCCTTCATGATCAAACCAAATATTTTCTGAAATATAGAACACCAGGAAGTGGGTTAAAATAATACGCTTCAGCCCTCTCAAATCCCAATTTTTTGTATAGAACACATGCCGATTCTAGCCTTGGTAAGGTGTCCAATACCATCACTTCATAATTACATTCCTTCTTTGCTAAGGACTCCAACAACTTCGCCAAATAAGCACCCAACCGTAGTTTGCGGAATTTAGGCAGAATGAAGAGGCGCTTCATTTCACAGCCATTGACACTTCCGGAAATTCCAAGTCGTTGCTCTGTTTCAAGATCTCTGCATTTCGGAGGAATATCTCGTTTCTTGATCGAACCGCAACAAACCAATTCCTTGCCAATCTGTGTTCTTCCAATGAGTAGTAGTCCGTTTTCTAAAGGACCGTAAACCCCAGGTAACGATGAAATTTCATGATCAAAATCTTGGAAATCCAAATTTTCACCAAGCTCAGTTTGATATGCCAGAAATAACGTTTTAATGTCTTCAAAGTCTTCTTTTGTTGTTGCTTGCTCAATAATGATTTTATCTGGAGAGATTAAGTCATTCGAGAACTCAATTGGAGTACTTACGACTGTCATTTTTGGTAAATTTGAAACTTTGAAACTGTTTTCAGGATATAGATATGAATAAAAGATAAAAGTGTATGTGAAGGAGAGGTCGTCCGAACCGCCACTTATCAATTACTCAATTCCTCAATTCCTCAATTCCTCAATTACTCATTTTCAATCGCAATTTCAGCTTTCAATTCATTCATATATACAATACTATTATTATTAATTAATTATAAATATACACAGTAACACTCAACTCAAGTACTTCCGATAATAAACAACGCCCTCCTTCGGATTAATGTAATAGGGACCTATTTCTTCAAATCCTAAACTTCGATATAATTTACAAGCCGGTATAAACCTATCCAATGTATCTAAAACCATAACATCATAACAATAATTTATTTTAGATATTTCAACAAGTAAATTTGCTAAAAATTTCCCAATTCCAATATTTCTAAAATTTTCATTTATAAAAAGTCTTTTCATTTCACATGCTTTTATATTTTCATCATATTTTAAAAGTTTTTTAGATTGTTTTGGTAATTCCATTTTTCTTAATGCTCCACAACAAACCAATTGTCCACTATATTCCGTTAAACCAATTAATAAGATACCATGACGCCGGGGACAATATTTACCTGGTAATGTATCCAATTCTTTTTCAAAATCCTGAAAATCTAATAAAACGTCCAATTCTTGAGCATATTGGAGAAATAGCTGACGAACGTTTACTAAGTCATCTTTAGAAACCGCTTGTTTTATTATGATTGGCTCTGGATAATCTGGATGGACGTATTCAATTGGGAGTTGAATTGACATTATAGTTGAATTGAAATACTCGGAATTGAATTGTTAATTAAGAATTAAGAATGAGAATTAGAAATAAAGAATTAGGAATTAGGAATTGAGAATTTGAAAGAGAGAAAAAAACAAGTGAATTGATAGGTATATATAGGAAATATGAAATAGGGGGGAGATAATATTTATAAAGAGATAGTTAGATAATCTATATATATCTCACAGTTGCAATATTTTATTATTTCACTTAATTGGAATATTTGAGATAATTGAAATATTTGGGAATTGGAACATGAAATATCTCGATTAACAATCTTAAAATTCGAGAAATGGTGAATGTTTCACCATAATTTTGTAGATATAATTAAATATTTTGTAGATTAAATGGTATATTTATCAAACTCAATTGTACCAGTACACAAATACGATAAGGTTGGTATCAATTTAAATATTAATATACATGTTGTCGATCTAACAAAAGACACCTTGGCGGAACCTTCATATTGGCTGGTATTAACAGAAACTGCAAAACCCATTACTGGTCTTAAGCTTTACATTAGGGACCACGGTACAGTGAAGATTCTACGCATATCGGTCCTTCACCTATAGCTAGTATCTAATCAGCTAGTTCGAAACGTCTTTTCTACGTATAAAAGTCTATCTTCTTAGCATATAATAGTTAGTCATTCTCCACGGACACAACTGCAACTTTCACTTTTTTTCCACTCAACTTTTTCATATTATTATTTCAGCTGATAATTGTTTATAAACAGGACTACTGATAACCGTTTTAAACTAACTGAGTTAAGCTTACATGCTAGAAAAATGGTGCACCCGGAGATATATTATGAGAATTTATGACCAATTGCAATGATGTTTACAATTGCAGTTCCATTTGCAAGCTGATAATATTGATTATAAGTTGCAAATGAACTACTGCACGTTCGTAGCTAGTAGATCTTTCAACATTTCACAGAAAAGCATGCTGTTAAATGCAACTTTGTCTCTATGGCTAATTAACTGCTACTTTTACTTCTAGCTGTAACAACTTGAACATGTGTAGCTTTTGTGATAGCCTTGGGTCAATTTAAAGTATGTTTACATTAACACGCAAATCACACCTGAACACACTTTACACTCTAGATCTAAATTATAATATTTACTATCGGATTTATATTATAATCGAAATTATAATTTTATATTATTTTGAAATTATTGAGCAACTGAAAAAATATCAGATTACTATTTTATTATCATAATCAATCAAAATATAAATAAAGACCAATTAGCTAGTTAGAAGTATTTAAAAACAAAATTCAACATTCTTAGAATTACAGCTGATGTTAAACAAATTTGCAATTGCAATTGAAAAAAAGGTACATTTAACACTTCACTAAAATATTAAAAAATAGTTGATTGTAATGTATGGGAATGAAAACTTAAAGTCATCAATCATGGAAAATCCTTAATATTAACACTGTATAACAGTGTATATTGATATATCGTCAATCATAAACTTTTTTATTTCCTTTTTAGTAGTATATAAAAAATAAACAATTATTTCTACCAATTAACTTACAAAATATATGAAAGGAAAACAAATCATATCATTAATTAATAAAAAATTTAAAGCTTTACCAACAGCGTTATAATTAACAAAACAAAGAAAAATAAAAAAAATAAAAAAAATAAAAAAAATAAAAGCGAAAAAACTTATCATACCATTAAACGTCATTATTAATTGCAAATCTTTTTCATTTTTCACTTTCATTCAACGTTTTATGATTTAAAATTAAAATTTTATTATTATATTACCATTATAAATTGAACATTATGATGGATGCTGTTCATTTTATCAAAAAACAAAAACAAAAACAAAAATATATATATATATATATATATTGAGATCAATATCGTTTTAATAATATATTGCATCATGGGAGCTGCGAAATTAATTAATGTTTTGAAGAAGTTGTATTCACTTTTCTCATTTCTTCAAGTAACAAATCATACGCTTCATCAACAACTTCATTATTTTGATCAGCATTATCGAATACCTTTGAAGGCAGTTTAGTTGATGATGAATTGACGTGTTCCTTGTCATTTCCAGTCTCGACTAAATTTTTCTTGTGTAGTATACTATCTTTCTCTTGATTGCTGGCATTATTCACTTGATTCTTGGCATCATCGATTTTTAAAAACAATGATGATGAAGATGAAGATATTGACGACGTTGGTGACGAACCATTACTTGTTGTCTCATGATTTTCTTCTGCAAGGGGTGATAATGTATGAGAATTGACCGTTGTTGCTGTTGCTGCTCCACACACTGATTCTTGTTTTCTAAAAACATCTTGTAAATCAACACCATCATACTTTAATTTATTTAATATTTCAACAACACTACCAACACCTTTTGTCCTCAATAAAAGTTTTTTAACTTCTTCACCTGATAATGAAGGATGACGTTTCTTATTAATAAGAATATGATCATGATCGTGACTTATAACTTCCTCCGTGCTATTATCGTGTGATTCTCCACTTAAGTTTGAATTTGAATTTGAATTTGATGATGATGTATCCGGTGATTTAATTGAATCTGTACTAGAACCAGGACTTGATGAATTATCATCTTTCTCTCGTTCTTCATGGCGTTTAAACATATCATCAAGACCACCATTTGCTGCAATAAATTGAGACCCAATTTTATGGATATTACCTTCTTCAACCTCCTGTTCTCTTTTATGAATACTTGTTTCACTTGGTGTTCTGGATAATGTTGGAACGCTTGATTCATTAACTTGTTGCGGAACATCTATGAGATCGGATTCCACAATATTAATATGAGGTACTGTTAATTGAAGGTCACGACCTAATGGTGCTGAATCATTACCGTATAGATAATTAATAAATGATGGTGAAATTGTATCCATTGCATTTGCTTGTGATTGATTATATGGAATTTCTTTATTACCATTTGTATTTGAAGTTGAAGCCGTATTTAAACCAGATGATTCATCACTCTCATTAACATTTTCATTATCAATATGATGATGATGTAAACGTTTAGATTTCTTTTCTGCTTCTGTTTTAGCTAATCCAAGTGCTTTGCTAAGTGCAATATCAATAAAATAAAATCGTAATAATGTTTCTTTACCATCAACACTAAGTTCTCCTTTTTCTTTCATTTGAAAAAGAATTTCAATTGTGTTTTTAATACTTGTTTGAAGTTTGTCACCACGTTTAAGAAAATCATTAATATTAAAACTTTGTGGTACATCATTTAATGCATCTGTTAATTTCTTATTTATTGTTGTAGAAACTGATGATGATGATGCACTTGATGGTGCTAATATTCTTGAAAAATTTTCTAAATCTTCAACATCTATATCTTTTCCAAAGACTGGTGTTTGCATACCACTATTTCCACCAGTTGGTTCATAGTCTAAATCTTCTAATATATTTTCAAAGTCATTAACATTGGTAGTTGTAGGGGCCTTTTCAGGATCATTGCTATCATCTCCTGTGTGGTGACCATAAACAACATTCTCCATATTTTTCATACAATAATAATGAAGTGCTTCTTGATACCTTTTTGGTAAGAAATCAGGTTCAACTTCTAAACTTGTTAATGTATGAGATGCTTTAACAGATAATAATAAAGCAACAGCTGCCATATCATTCTTATCTTCAATTTCAATTTCAATTTTATCCTTTTCTTTATCATCAGTAGAATCTTCTGAATTTTGTTGAGGTTCAATAGTTTCTCTTTCATTTCCAAGCATACTGAGATATCCTAAATTTCTACCAACTCCAATTAATTCAGCTATTCCAATTATACTTTCATTGCTTAATTTATTATGATCAAGATTTAAACGTCTTAAGTGTTTATAAAAGGGCATTACTAACATTAAATGAGGTATAATATCAGGAAATATTTGAGGTAAATGAGATAAATCTAAAAACCCAAGTCTATGTTGTGTTAAAACACTTAATAATGATATAAAAGAATTTGAAACAGTTAATTTTGTTGATGAAAGATTAAGAAATCGAATTCCTCTATCTGATTTATACATATGATTAACGCCATCAGATGGTGAAAGGTGTGTACCTGATTGATTTGAATGAACCATTTGTCTAAAAGCTTCAATAAAAGGATTCAATTTCGTTTCTAAATCGTTATGACTAAGATCAAGAGCATGACATATAACATCTGGATTAAGTAACCATTTCCCAACAATTTTACACATTGATGTGGTTAATTTATTATGAGCAAGTCCTACTTTTTTCATACCATAAGGAAATCCTCTAATTAATAAATCCTTTAATTGTTCATCAGATAATAAACAACCATTTAATGTTAATTCTTCAATTTTAGGATAATTTTGTTTATTTTCGGAGTTCATTTGGGTTAAAGATCGTTCCCTAGTAACAGAAGCCAATAAAGTCCAATTAAGTTGAGCTCTTCCATATTCATCACCTTC
Source organism: Alloascoidea hylecoeti (assembly GCA_001600815.1). Lineage (NCBI taxonomy): Eukaryota > Fungi > Ascomycota > Alloascoideomycetes > Alloascoideales > Alloascoideaceae > Alloascoidea > Alloascoidea hylecoeti. Next base: position 470,380 of record BCKZ01000001.1, read on the forward strand.
CATTCTTGTTAAAACAGTATCAGCATTTCTAATCTTTTCTCTCTTTTTAACCAGACTCATTGGTGGTGCTTGTGTTAAATCAAGTGACATTAAACTACGATTAACACTTAGAAACCAACATAAAATTTCCCATCCTTCTTCATCAATAATAACATTTGATAGATTAATCTTTGAGATATATTTAGAATAAACAACTGAAGAAAGAATTATTCGAAGTTGTCGAGATGATAAACAAATATCTTCAAATGATAAAGATTGGACTGGTATTATACCTAAAAAATCTGCAAATGATAAAATTTCAATCATTGATGGTCTGACATTATGCAGACGTAAAAATGGTATGGGGGTTGATGTAAAAAGTTTCACTTGCTTTAAAGTTGATGGAATTGGGAGGATCTCACGAAGATGACAACATCTTGTGTAGACTATGTCAAGTGGAACATTGATAGGATCGCCTTTACGGTCCATAGTTAAATGAGACTGTTCAGTTTTTGAGATATGATGTGATGGATCAGTTGTCTTGTCGATAGTAATATTTTTAGAATCTTGTTCGTTGTATTCACCACCACTAGTTCCAACTATAGGAGGAGGTGCTCGAGCAACCAAATTACTTTTTTCAGTTCTTTTAGAACAATCGTGATGAGGAATAAAAACTTCAACCACAGATCCATTGATACATTTCCGAACTATGAGCCCCGAGCCATCTGGCTTAACTTCCACATTTCCTTTTTTGGGAAGTTTTCCTGGGATCAATTGTGGAGGATCATTTGTGAAGGTGTCGACAGCAAACGAAATATATTTTAGTGGTTTCACATCAGAGAGCCCATTTATCGATTTAGGCGGCAATGCTCTGTTTTTGTTTTTGCAGTATATCGTTGGTAAAGGAGGGGAGGTGGATGTCAATGGTGACGGTGATGGCGATGCAGATGACGTTGTTAGGGCCCTTTTTCGACGTAGAGAATGAAGAAAAGACAGTCGGCGTTCTCCCCCCCCTACTTCTTGTTGTTGGGGAGTGTCTGCTACTGGGGAGGTCGCTGGTGGCTCCACAGATTCAGTGGAGTGGCCATTGTAGTTGGGGACCTTAAAGACTGGACTTAAAGGTTCGTCGTCCTTTTCTTTTCTTAATTTGTGGGAGATGGATTTAAAAATGGACCCTTGGCTCCATTTTCGTGATGCTGCAGTGCATGTGGTTAGCAGGTAGAATATTACTTTTATATAGATTTGTGGATCACTTACACAGAGAATGTGAACGGCTGGGCTTGTTGGTATTGTCCCCGTCCATAGAAAACTAGCTTTGTGTGTGAAAATGTAGAGAAGAAAAGGCGGAAAAGGTTTGTTTCAATCTTGTGGAGACAGAAGAAGGAATAATAATTTGATGTGTATTCCACAAACTGATAATGTGGGATTTAAACTTAACTATTATAATCTTAATAATGCTCGCCTGTCCGCAATTATTTTGGTGGGCCCCTAGATCATATGATGGTTAACACAAGGTCAATTATATATTAAACTATAACCATAACCCTATAAAAATATGTACATTGACTCTCTAGTTCCAAACCCACCTTATTAAGTTAGTCCGGGGTCACAATAGACCCTTATATTCACATTATAATTAATCACATATCTAAATTATAGTTGGCCAACTCCTTTAATTTTTTATACCATCTCTTATGGGCCACCTTCGCTTGTTTCTCGGCTATGAAGGTCTCTAATCCATTTTTCGGCCTTTCCCGTAGCAATCGAAGTTTTTGGGGATCGCGTACTTTTTCTAAATTACGTAAATTTATTTGTGGAGGGTTCATGTTCTCCACATTGGGTTGGTATTGAGGACGATGTGGAGATTGTGACTGGGGGTATCCGCTCCTAGATCGTGATCTAACTCGGTCACGTCGATCGTTCCTTGTATGGTGTGATATAGGGGAACGGGGTGTTCTACCTGTATAAACCGACCTACTAAACTCGGTTCCTTGATCACTATAATACCCGCCATCGTCATTTCCCCTTTCTGTCGAGTCAGAGTAATCATCGTAATAATTACTGTGAACACTCCTTGTAAAACGACTTTCATCAAGACTTTGAGTTCGTGATAGAGTTCTGGTCATCATGGATTGCGAGCGAGACTCTGATAAAGATCTAGGAATAGATCTTGATCTTGATCTAGGCGGCGATAACGTCTCTCGTCGAAGCTTCTCTAATTCTCTCTCTTTTCGTCTGATTGCTTCCTTTTCTTTCTGTAATTGTAATTCCAATTCTCTAGTTTTCAGTCTATCCATTTGACGCTTTAGTTTTAATTCTAACTCAATTCTTTTTCGTTCTTTACGTCGCCTTTCTCTTTCTCTGGCTCTTTCTTCTTCTCTTTCTAATTCTCTTTGTCTTTTCTTCTCATATTTTATTCTTTCTTGTTCAAGTTCTTGTTGCTTTCTTCTTTCTTTTTCTTTAATTCTCTCTAACTCTCTTTGTCTTTCAATTTCCCTTTCTCTAGCAAGTTCACTCTCCCTTCGTTTTCTCTTTTCCTCTCTTATTTTTTCTAATTCCAATTCCCGTTGTTTTGCCATTGCCTTCTGTTTAGCAATTTCGGAATCTCGTTGTTTTTGCTTTGCAATCTCACGCTCACGTTCTATTTGAGCGCGTTTCTCTTTTTCTAATTGTTGTTCTTGAAGTGCTTTCTCATCTTTAAGTTTTTCATTTGCTTCTTTTTCAGCAATAAATTTCTTTATTTTTTCCTTTTCTAGTCTTTTTAAGTGTAATTCTTCTCTATGAGCTTGTGTCATACAAAATGTATCGTTATCTATATCTTTAACAATTTCAATATTCATTAACCCTGCAATTTTAAACTTTTTTGTTAAAGTTGGTGATCTACTTATCTCATCATTACTATTTTTGGAAGAACCTGTTTTACTCGTGCCCGTTGTTTTATTTGTACCTGATGTTTTATTTGTACCTGATGTTTTATTTGTACCTGATGTTTTATTTGTACCTGATGTATGATTTGTTCTGCCGGATAATCGTGTTGGCGGTTTTGATACATGTCGAGAATGTCTTCTTTCTTTTGGTATATGCCCACTAGATCTTCTCGATTTCCTTCCGATGGTATCAGGTAATTTTGGTGAAGGGTCGTTTAGATGATATTCTTGAATATGTTGTGCATGTCTTTCCTTTTCCCTATCAATTTGTTTAAATAATTCTTGTTGTATTGAATCAGAAAGAGCTGTTGTTGGTTTATTATTTTGTAATTCTTGTTCTCGCTCTCGTTCTTTATTTATTTGGATTTGTTGGTTTTCAAGTTCTTCTTGTCGTTTCTTTTCTTGTAATAAAGCATTTTTCAGTTCTTTCTGTTTATGTCGCTTTTCAAGTAATTCGTTTTCTTTTTGTTTTTGCTGTTCATATAACATTTCTACTCGTCTTCTTTCTGCTTCCTGTTCCTGCATGCGTCGTTCCTCTTGCTTTTCCTTTTCTGCTTCTAATAGTTGTTGAGCTAATAATTCTTCCTTTCTTCTGCGTTTTTCTTCATCATGTTTTTGCTTTTCTATCAGTCGTTGCTCCCTCCTCTTCTGTTTTTCTGCTTTTTTTTGTTCGAGTTCTTTCCGTAGTCTTTCTTCTTCTTGTTGTAATTCAATTTGTTTTGCAATCTCTTCTATTTCCTCCTTTTCTCGTTGCTGTTTTTCTTCCTCTTCCTTTTTAGTTAAGTTTATAGCTTGTTTTAATTGTTCAGCTTCTTCTTCTTCAATTTGTTTCTGTTTCAACATTTCTCTTTCTTTTCGTGCTTTTTTCCGTTCCATATCTTTAATTTTCCTACGTTCTTTTTCTTCCATTCGATTTTGACTAACTCTTAATAATGCTTGTTCTAATTCTTGTAATTTATCGTCTTCTTCTTTTTGTAATTTTATTGCTAAGGTTTCTTGTTCTTTTAGTTGTTGTTGTTCCTGTAAATGTTGTAATTGAATTAATTCTTCTAATTCCGCTTTACGACTTTCTAATTCTTGTTTTCGAAGTTTTTTTAAATTTTGTGCTTCTGTTTCTTGTTTAATTTTATTTGATTTTTCTCTATTTTTTAATAAAATTGCATTCTTATATTGTTCTTCAATATTAAGTTGTTGCTGTAAAACATGATGGATTTCAAGTTGTTGATCAGAAATTTCTCGTGATTTATTTTCGTTTTCTAGCTTTTTATCTAATAGCTGGTTTTGTTTTTGTTGATTTTTTTGTAATTCCATTTCTTTAGCTCGAGATTTTTCAATTTCTAATGCTTGAGCTTGTTGTTTTCTTCTAAGATTAGCTTTAGCTCTTGATAATTCATCAAGTTGATTTGCATATTGAGGTAATGGATTAATAGAATTTGCATCAAAAAATGTAGTATCATTATTACTTGATGTCGGAGTAAGTCTTGTTGGAGATTGTGATCTAGATCTTGATTTTTCTCTATTTCGAACTCGATCTTTTGAATTTTTGGATAGAATGGGTAATGGTGGTGGTATAATAGAATTTAAATTTGAATTGATATCGGGGTTTTGAAAACTTGAACTTCTATTTGATTTATAATTTTTTAAGCCCAATCGTATTCCATCAAATAATTTATTTCCGATACCTAAATGACTATATTTTGAATTATTATTATATAGAGTTCCTGAGCCACCGGATCCATTTTTTGATATATCATTTAAGGGATTGGGAGTTGACACAAAACGCCTTTTTAATGCATCAGTTTTTGTCATTTCGGCTGATGATGGTAATAAATTTGGAGTTTTGGTATTTGATAACATGGATAAGTTACGGGTTGATATTGGGATTTTTGATGATAATGGTCGTGGACCAGTTATACCAGGAGATAAAGATATAGCATCGATGATATTTCTATGGTTAGGATCTGGATAAACTTCAGAAGATGCTTGTGATGGGGATGGAGATAAATCTGGTAAGACAACAGACCATGATATTTCCGGTAAGTTTGGTAACGGCTTATCTTTTGTTGTTGTCATCTTATTTTCTTCTTAAGGAGTAGAATTAATTTGATCATGACATTTGAAAAAAGAGGACTGCCGAGTGTGTTAGAGTACCCGTACATGTAAACACAATTTACAACTTGTTGCCTCTCTTATTTATTATATGCATTCTGGCAGTGCCAAATATTTTATTTGGTACAATTACAGCCATTTGTACTAAAATAAGATACTCAGACAATAAACAATTGCTACAACAAAATAATCCAATTGCAATTGAAATATTCAAGTTCATACTCTGATTCAATTAAGATTGTACCCACATTGAAGATCATTAGATGCGTATGTAATATCTTCAAACGTTAAAAGATGTGTATGGTTATTTAACTTCATCATTGATTCATCAACTGACCGTGGAAATTGAACCTCCGAAGTCAATTTTGGTATCCTAGGGATTATTAGCATTGCTTTGAACAAATGATATACGTCCATCAATAGGGTCTTCAGCACGGTATGTTAAGATCAGTTGGTGGTATACGTAATATATTACGTAGATGGGGCTTGAATTGTTGTATCGATTGCAATTTTCAAGTGGGAGAATTGAATTGAAAATATAGGTACATTTAGAGGGTTTATAATAGCTGCTTCTATAATAATTATAATTGGAACGATTATTCTGATGATATTTTACATTCGTCATCATGGCGCTAATAAGGCACAAGTACTATGGAAGTAAGTAGTATCTTAAGTCTATATTAACTTTAACTGCGATGTTAATTGTTGTGTGACAACATTGATAAACTACACACCTAATGGTTTACAAATAAGTAGATTCATAAATAAGGTTCAGTAGTCTTTAGCTTTATCCCTAGCCCAATATAAATAGCCTAAAAACAGGGTGAAATAAATATGATACCATGCAAACCAAGTTCACTAGACATGTTCATAAATACTCCGTGAGGATATCTGTTATTTACAAAATATGAAGTACAAGTTGAGGAAAGTCCGACGATGAAGGTGAAGAAGTGTTGGCAAGATGGAATTTTTATTTTTTGCATTTGGTGTCGATAATTTTCTTCTTTTTACCGATAAGTTATCTAACTAAAGATTTTGGTGCAGTTAGCTAAATTATGTAACGTTAACAGAAAATTACACATCTATGCACATCCCAATTTATCGTGGATTATAGTATTTAATTTGTATTGTTAGTCAGCTAAGTCTTCGTATGCTATTAATTTTTACTCTTCAAATCGTATCAAATGTTTGGTCTGTATATAAGTATATTTAATAGCCTCACCAAAAGTAAAACATTATAATTAGCAAACCGAGACACTAGCTATCACTCTCAGCATACCTATATGATAGAACTATTCAAACATAAGATTAATAATTATTGTTACAGTTATAAATATTTGTCCTCAAGAAATCTCGTACAACAAGTATCATTATGAACTAATTTTAGCTAACATATATATAATTACATATCAGAATCTTCCAATTGTGCGTGTGTGTGATATAAATATATGAACAATCGACAAATTGCAAATTAAAAATTAGAGTAATAAATGTTCGAGATCAATTTTTTGCAATTGAAATGGGCGGTATTTTGTCAATTTGATATACCTATTCAGCAATACATCAGACCAAATTTATTTTCCTTTTAATATCAATTCCTATTGAAACTAGAATTTTTTATAACATGCAATTGTTATTTACTGTTAACTAGAATAAAAAATAATTTCTTGCTGTTCATATTTTCGTTCGCAAAATATCTTAACAAGACATCGCTGACGCTAAGAATGTGTTAACAACATCATTCACCACTACAGTGTCATATAAGTACTATATTACACCTATCGATCATGATAATTACCGAAAAATATCGTATTAAGCTATAAATTAATCAAGTAATATATACATACCTATCCTTGCCCACTCTTTTAATATAATCCTTTTGAATTAATTCTTCAATACATTTCTTTAGATCAGCATTGTTTGGTTTAAATCTAGAAATTGACTCTGTCAAGATTTCACTAACTAAAGAAACATGATCTAATTCTTTTCTCGCCTTCATGATTCTGACAATACAAGTCTCAGTGCACATTCTTCCATATTCTTCAATTTCTTTTGTAGTATACGATAGTTCTTTTTTGACTTCATTCTCGATAGGTAAATTTAAATTAACCTCCTTTTTACTTTTAAAATCTGGATTAATTTTAAATTTTGTAGTAATATGATATGCCACAACTGGGGAAGGTAATAAGTTTGCCAATAATATCTTAGCTTTGACCAATATTGATAGAGGACCTGATAAAGTCTTATCAACCAATCCAGTAATTCTACTTAATTCTTGAAATGTGTATACATCACCATGGTTGTATGGTAATAATATAGCCATTTGATATAATGAAACTTGAAAAATCTTATAATTAGATGTACTAGCTTTTCCTGAAATATTTGCTTTTAATTCACCTCGACAATACTGCCATAGCCAAGATAGTTTTCGGCTTGGATGTTTGTTTGAATAATACGTGACAAATCCATCAAATGTTTGTTTTAATTCCTTGGGTAAAATGAACTTATTGTTGGGCTTGGTGAATGGCCACCTATTTTCAGCCAATATCAAAGGTGATATACCAGTATCAAAATCATTAACATTTCTGAATTTATTTCTTAAATCTTTATTTTCAAGCATATTATTAAGCATTTGTTGCAATTTAGAAGTATATTTAGTACCAGCGATTGATTGTAATCCATTGACCAATTTAATTTCTGATTCTAGATCTTCAGAAGCACTTTGGTTATTAACAAGCCTTCGAGCAAGCAGTCGTCTATAAAAAGGTTCAAATACATTTTTATCGGACAAATATTTAAAAATAGTTAATGTATTACTTAAAACCTCCTCAGTATTTGTTGACTCTTTATTTTTCTTCCTCAGTAAATAATCTGCATATTTAACTAACAATTCGGGGGTTTTTGAGATTAGGTGATTTCTTCTATTTTCTATCTGTGGCATTGCAATGGGATTATTATTGATAAACTCTGTGCACCCATCATCCAAAGATTTCAAAAATTCTGCATTCTTATCAAAGGAATCATCAACAACTTTAGAAAATTTTTGATTAACGGCAAGAAGCGTTTCAATATATTTCACTGGATCAATTAATCCTGGTCTTTTAACAGGAGTGATTGGTGTACTAGGTGTAGCCGCGGAAGACTTCATTTCTTCCTTACAGTTTGTAACTGCCTTTAAACCTTCATTAATAACATGATTTTGAAATACTTCTCGAAGTGGTACCAATGTTAAAGGAACATGATTTAATAATCTAAATATTTGTTGTAGATTATTTGGTTCCTCGGCATCCAATAATGTTTGGAATTGATTTCTCAAAATATCAGTATGTCCTAAAATTAAAATATTATTCAAAACCATCTTTAATGGGGTTTCAAAATCACTAATTTCTGGATGCTGTTCAACTATTCTAGTTTCTGCATCTCTAATATAATCAACAACCGAATTACTTGATAAAAATAAACTAGACTCTTTTTCAAGATAAGAGGATGTAGTTTCTAATAAGCTATTCTCTAAATATTCCGAATATGCTATTAAATTTGTTTTTTTCGAGCCATTTTTACCTAGAAGCACAAATGAACTGATAGAACTAGAAACATCGGAGCCATTAATATATTCACCATCCTTTTGTTTCTCAATTTGTTGTAAAATTTCATCTACTAGAGTACCAAAATTTGGATGAAAGATGATACGTTTCCATTTAATTAAACATAAGGATTTAACATCATGAATATTTTTATGACCCTCATCTCTTTCCTTTCGAACCCAATAAGAATTCAAATATGCAAACAAATGATTTAGACGATCTGTGCCAAGCATGAAACGATTCCAAGAGCGGACATAAAATTGTAAGAAAGTTTCGGAAGGTAATTTTTTCAAAGAGGAAAGATATTGGACTAAATAATCAGACAATTTGTAGTAAATACCCTCACCAATCAATGGTTCACCATGTGTCGACCTTTGGTTGGAAGTCGTTTGATTAGGTCCTTTAAACTGAATTTTGGTGCAATAATTATGAATTGCAGAATAGGCTCCAATGTACATTTCAGTGCTAATTATTTCCCCGTCTGAAATGTCATCGACTAGGGTATGGTTAATGATTGGGTTGAGATATTCCCAACTAGAAGGAGGTTTAGTGATCGTTGATTCTACAATAGTAGAAGAGGAACTTACACGGAATGGAGGTTTGTTAGACTCGGAGGGGTGATATAGGACATGTTCTGGTGAAGATTTGGATACAAGGAGATAATGCTGAGGTGGTGCTGGTTTTTAAGAAAAATTAGGGTAACAGTAAATAGACAAATGGAAAATAATGTTTATGTCATTCTTATTTTATTTTTATTTATTTGTGTTGAAGCTAGGTAGGTAAGTTATTCATGTATGGAGTATTATGGAGAGGTATGAATATATGATATGGACTCTTTCATGCAATAGCGTGCAGTCCCATGCACATATATAGTGCATAATTACCAAATTAGACCATCCAAATACCCTAATACGAGTTTCAAGCTTTGAATTCTTAACTACGTGAAAGTCATGGGCCCTTTCTGATACATGTATAAACTTATACATTATCAGTTTTTGCAATATAATTACTGCTTCAAAAAAATTGTATATGGCTATCAGAAGTTGAAGTATTTTGTCGAAATATATCTCAATTGATAATTTAACATTTTGCAATATTGAGCCATATGGATGATGCATTTTTTATATGTATATGCATATGAATATATAAATCTGCTATTTTTGGCGATTGACCATATCTATTAGGCTATAGCCCATAGATTTCAATTATCAAAAGATCTCTAGTCATACTTTTTAGATATAAATATCAGTCGCTTGGGTACCTCTTACAAATTTGTAGTACTTATCTCATTTTTAGGTTCGAATTCTTATTTCTTATTAGAGTACTCCCGAGACTCTTGATTCTTCAATCTTTAAACAGTAATCGAAAATCATTATGGCTTGATTGATTATATATTTAGGACTATAGCTAGCTTTAATAGCTATAAGTTTATATATATGGTTACTATTGAATATCCTGTCTATTTGCTAAATAATTATGTAACTGAGGAATAATTGAAATTTAATTCAGCTCGTTGTAATTATATTCAAAATGTAGTAGCAAGTATGGGTACTCTAGTATTTGATGTAAGGCTTATATGGTAGAATAGAATTTTCTTAATCATACGTGTAAGCCTTATACTGTAATTAAAAGGGAAAAGTTTGAAAAAGCTTAGCAAAAAAGTTTTACATTTCAACAAATTGCAAAACGAGTAATATAAATTATTAAGAATGGAACGACCAACAACTACTTCATCTCATAATTTGGGTAATACATATTTAATATTTTAATTTATGAATATCTTGTGGTGTGAGAATTCTTCTGGGGGTTGGAGTATTCTAAGCTTCCGACACGGAATTAAAGGGATAAATTCCAGTTGTTGCAAAGTCAATCGAATATTTTTAGGGGTTATAACCTCAGCGCTCGCCTTTTGATATATTGTAAAAATTTCTTTTAGTTGTGACATCTCCTTTTGAGAAAGCTAACACTTTTCAAGTTTTTGAAAACTCGGTGTGTTATGTTTTGTTAGACATAAAGGTGGCCGAATATAGGTCAACAGATGGTCGATATTAATGCAAAACGCCGCATACAATACAACTTTAACGATACGCGCGATGTAAATGTAGTTTAGGTAACAGTTAACAGTTAGTCTACATATTTACCAATTGGGTACTTATCTAACGAAGAGAAATGGCATATATTATATGTAATTATAATTGTATATCGTTATTTATATATAAATAATAGTTATAAAAAGTGACACAGATCGGACGGCATACGCATATGATAAATAAAGTTTCGAGAGAAATGAATGATTCTTAAATAAAACCGAAAGGTTAACTTCAACTATATATGCATTTTTTAAAAAAAAGAAATGAGAAAAAAAGCGAATGAAAACGATAGTAAACTGAGCATATGAAATTCTCAAATGCATGATATAAACAAAATTGAAATATAAAAAACTGATAATTTGTTTTACAAGGGACCCAAAGAATTTAATTAAACATTTGAACCAAACCAATAATTTGATTCATTTTTTGAATTTTTCCATGGTGTATCATTTAAATTTGATGATGGTGATGATGATGATGATGATGCATATAAATTTTTTGTTGCATCTAATGTTGGAACTAAAACAAACAACTTTTTATCATTTGTTAAGCTATTACCTAGAATAGTTTTAACAATTGATGATTGTCGTTGTCTAATTGCTGTTTTTGATAAGCTTGATGATATAGATGATGAACCATTATCATTTGCCGAAAAATTAGAATAGAAACTAATCGTATGTGAATGAGGACGTGTTGGTGATTGTAATGGTGATTCATTCGGTAATGAGGTGGTATGTTTATGAGAGTTTGAAGGTACATTTATGGTTAAACTATTTAAACTAACTGATGATGAATCAGCAGATGAAGGAGGAGATATAGAAGAACGATCAGTACTATTACTAGTGAATGAGTACCGAGAGTCTAGTTTTGTTATATTGTTTATGTTGGAATCCGAATTTGAAGTTAGTAAAGGAGGTAATGATAAATCTTTTGGAGATAAAGAACCTTCAACAACAATGTTATTAGGATTAAAATCTGACGATGCTATGAATGAGGCAGGTTCAGCTAATGCGTTTATATTCCATGGTTCATTTACATGAATTCTTGAAGCTATTGTAAGTGAAGCTTGTTTGAATTCAGCGAACAAGGGCTTATTGACTAAAGAACCAGATGTCGCATTACAGCCAGCACCATGAGTTACTATAACAACATTCAAGTTGGGTGAGGGGGAATGTGACATGTAGTATGCATCTAATTGGGACCAACCATTCGCGAACCTCCTTTGCGCATCTGACCAAGATTCATTGAAAAGACCAGCACTTCCAAGAAGCTGGGGATTCCAGGAAACATCAATAGTAATATTTTTGTGACTCTGTTTTCGTAGCCATAGGAGGGAGGACAGAACCAAAGAGGCGGAACTATCGTTAGGGGGGATGGAGTAGTTGAAATAGTCAGGGCAAAGCCATTCGCTAAATACGGCGTCCAGCCTGATTATCACAGGGGTTTTAGTTCTTAAATGAGAAGCCATATGGAAAGCAGTCTGTACGCATCGTAAAAAGGGGGAGGAGTGTATGATGACAGCCTCATCAGATTTAAGGACTCTGTTTAGAGCATTTCCGGACCTTTCAGCCTGGCGAGCACCGTAGTCAGATAGGGGAGGATCGTAAGGAACAGGAGCAGAGTCCGCCCATTGGGGGTCTACTTTGTCCAGTCGCTGTCCATGCCGCACTATAACAGCCTTTGTCGACATTTTATATACAGATGGAAAACAGGAGATGGCGTACAATATATATATTAATAGTACAATGAAAGATAGGCATGTGAAACCCATTAATGACTGCTAGTGGCTGCACGTGTGCAGAACTGCTGTATTGGGGCATCGTATGTTAAACTCTAATCTTGAGCCCTAAACCCTAATATTTCATACTACAACTACAAGTAACATCCATTAATTACTACATCATATATTAGTAATCCGTGTAGCCACTATCCCCCCTGCCTTCATTATTCCCTTAATATTGGTATATTCCCCCCTTTCATTAGCATCTTCCATTATTCCATTCCATCGGTATTTTCTTGTAATCAAACAAACAAATTATATATTTGCATAATTATTGGGCGTCCGTCCGTTGGTTGCACGTGCTCCGCGTAACACAATTGAGCCCTTTCTTTACATTATTAGTGTATCATTATTGTATAATTATTGACTCGTTTATAAATGGATGAAAGACAAAATAGCTTGGATGGAGAAAGTTTGCAACGAAGTGTGACGTTATCGGATTATACGGAAACCATCCCATTAACGCCGCTAATAAATCCAAGTATTCTCGTTCATAATGCTGAAAGTAGTACCAGTACTAAAGGTAAAGAACCTCTCAAAAGATCAGATTCATATTCGTCCGTTGCAACGAAAAACAACTTACAAGATAAAGGTAAAGATATTCTGCTACCTATTAAGATCACTCCTCCATCTGAAGAAACCTTTACTGAACCAAATAATCTTGCTACTAGTTCGAACGATAAATTCTTATCGAAATTTAAACAGCACAATTCAACTCCTCATTTGCCAAAAGTTTTATTATCATCAAATACTAATAGTAATGGTCAACTACATAATTCAGAATCTGTATCAACTATGAATACTACAATATCACATAAATTAAAAGCAAAATCAGCCACAAGTTTGAGAAATTTAAAAGATTGGATATATCTTGATACAAGTAAATCTTCTCAAATAAGTACTAATAATCCAAGTCCTACTAATCCAGGTCTTGCAACTTCGACTCAAAGTCAATATAGTATAAATAGTGCTCAAGGTAGTAATAGCACTCAAAACCATCATTTACAGGCTAATGGAATAACAGAATCAATACCTGAAGAATTTATTGAATCAAAAATACAAATAAAAGGTAGAAAAGAAAGAAAAATTAGAAATTATAAAAAAATCCCAGGTAGAATAGTTTATTTATTTGGTGGTAGATTAATAACTGCTCATGCAAAACCATTAGTAATATTCACTTTTTTATTATTATTAGTACCTGGTGGATTATTTTTTGGGTTTGAAGCACCATGGCTTTGGCATCATGTTTCTCCAGGTGTTGTTATTACATTTGCTTATGTTTTTTCAATGGCTGTATCATCTCTTTTTAAAGCTGCAATATCTGATCCTGGTGTATTACCTAGAAATATTCATTTATTAGATGATGGTCTTGTTGAAGAATATACAAATGCAATTTCATTACCAAGTAAGGGAATTGATACAAGGTATCCTATACCTCAAAAAAATAACGTTATTATTAAATATTGTTCAACTTGCAGAATATGGAGACCTCCAAGGTGTAGTCATTGCAATATTTGTGATTGTTGTGTGGATTATCATGATCATCATTGTATATGGTTAAACAATTGTGTTGGAGCACGTAATTACAGGTATGTTTTCAATAATTTTTCTAATTTTAAGGTAAGCTAGGGTTACTAACTGAATGTTAATTTATAGATATTTTTTCACATTCTTATTATCTGTTGTAATAACATGCATCTATTTAATAGTTTTATCATTTTATCATGTTTTCGAATATCATAAAACCACAAAAGATATATCATTTGCAAAAAGTTTACGACATACTCCAGTTTCATTTTTCTTAGCAATATATGCAATAATTGCAGGACTTTATCCATTAGCATTATTAATATATCATTTATTCTTAAATTTTATGGGGCAAACAGCTCATGAATGGTTAAGATCATCAAGATCACAATCACAAACGAAACAAGTTAATTATAGACCTTTTGATGAAGGGAAATTATGGAAGAATTATATAAAAGGTTTATGTAGACCAAAAGGGGTTAATTTTTTACAACCAAGACAATATTATATTGAAGGTGATAGAAGATTTGAAAATTTTGAAAAAGATCCAACTGATTAAGAAATACAAGAAGTAATTCCAATTGGGATAATAAGACATTTCATCCATTCACTGTCTAATATCCGGTATAATATAAGATAACGTTAGTATTAGTATTCTTTTCAAATTGTGTTATTGTATTAGTTTTATCGTTTTGTTATTATCATTTGTCTTCGAACATTTATCAATTTTGACCGAGTAATTATAATATTTGAGTATTATAATCACATTGAAAGCCAAGAATATATTTATATATAAAAGATTACAAACTTAGGCTTGATGTCAACGTTTGCAATTTGCAATTAGTTATTTTAAACATTTAAATCTAGAAATATATATATTCAAATATAAACCTTTAAACACGTAATTAAAATATCAACAATAAAGTCATCTATGTATTTCGATATATAAATACTCCTCAAATAAATATCATTATTTATTCATTTACTTAATTTAATGACCATGCTCATCTTTCTTTTCAGGTTCAGGATCAACAGTAATCATAGTATCAATTCTTAAGATAGAAATGCAAGCTTCCAAAGCACTTTTTAAAGATTTAATCTTACTGATTGTTGGTTCTAAAACGCCAGTAGACACAGAATCAGTAATTTTACCATTAATAAGATCTAAACCATAATTTCTAAAATTACGTCTTTTAGTTTCAGTTGGTAAAGCATTTTGACTTGCAGCATGATATGATCTTAATTTTGCAACTAATTCAGAAGAATCTTTACCAGCATTAACTGCTAAAGTTTTTGGAATTGTTAATAAGGCAGCAGCAAATTCAGCAATTGCCAATTGTTCTCTTGAACCAACAGTTGTTGCAAAATTTTCCAAGTAAATATTAAGAGCAGTTTCAACTGCTCCACCACCAGGTACAACATGTCCACTTTCTAAAGTTCTTTTAACAACACTTAAAGAATCATGAATTGATCTTTCCATTTCATCTAAAGCATAATCATTTGGACCTCTTAAAATAATTGAACTTGATGAATGAACTTTAGTACCTTTTATTAAAATACATTCATCATCGGAGTATTTAGTTTGAATAACCTCTTCAGCTAAACCAAGAGAACTTGCTTCAAAAACTTCATCACCTTCTAAATTTGACATTGAAGAGATTAATTGACCACCAGTGGCACGGGCAATTCTTCTTAAATCTTCTTTTTTACAACGTCTGACACCCATAACACCAGCTTCAACAAGTACTTTTAAACATAAATCATCAATACCCTTTGTTGTTAGGATAACATTTGCACCAGCACCTATGAGTAGTTTGACTCTGTCTAAAACTATACCAAATTCTCTTTTTCTAATTGCTTCTAATTGATCAGGATCATCAATATTAATTTGAACACCCAATGCCATTTTTGCCTTTTGTAAATTAATATCTAAAAATGCAATTTTTGCATTTACAATACGTTTCTTCATTGCTTGACTTGCAACAGTACAGTTTAAAGCATAACCTAGTACCAAAACTGAATCATTTGATGATTTACCATGAGCTTTTAAAATATTAACTGCTTTAATTGGGTATTTTATATCACCTTTTGAATTTATTGTTTTCACTGCTTTAATTGCATCAACAACCATTTTTGAAAAAAAATCAGAACTTGAACCAATGATTTTACTTGACATACTTGTTTTTGCAATGTTAATTAATGTTTGTTTCCCAATACTATCAATTGGAGAACTCATTACTTCATTAATATATTTGGTTGCTTCTTTTAAAGCTAAACGATAACCAGTAATAATTGTAGTTGGATGTATCTTATTTTTAACTAATTCATTTGCTAGTCTTAATAATTCAGCAGCAATGATTACAACTGATGTTGTACCATCTCCAACTTCACGATCTTGTTGTTGAGCTAATTCAACAAGAATTTTACCTGCAGGATGTTCAACATCTAAAAGACTTAAAATTGTTGCGCCATCGTTTGTAACAGTAACATCACCGATATCATCAACTAACATCTTATCAAGACCAACGGGCCCCAAAGAAGATTTCACTATATTTGCAACGGCCTGAGCAGCAAGGACTATTTTTTAATTGTTTGTTAAACATCTTGTATTTATATTCAAACTTCGATATCAGATTCAGATTTGTCAATTCTTACCATTTTGATTTCGGATATCTTCCCCACTCAATTTTTGACCACCCAAAACTAAATAAATCAAAGAATTATTAGCAAACAATTTCAATTTAAGGATAATCTAAGATAATAAAGGGAATTTTGTTTAATTTGGATCTTTACCCACGTGTCGTGTACGTGATTCCATTTTAAATATTTTATTTCCGTTATGCCTCCTCTATAATTCCCATTTAATTCCCTTTATTTTTTTTAGTTAACAGTATGAATATCTTACATAGAGTGTCTGAACGAGCAGCTGTGAAAAGTTGTGACATTTTCGAATACAATAGAAGGGATCAAATTTCAAAGAAGTTTTGTTGATACAACCCTCTTCCAGCGTACATCTCAGCACAAGTGGCTGTCCGGGTAAATACAGACTAAAAGAAAAAATTGTTTTCAGCACAAAAGCAAGTTATTATATAAAATTATAAATTATAAAATGATAAAGAAAAGAAAATAAAAACTAAATATTAAATAAAAATTTAAATAAAATTAAATGAATTTATTATCCTTAGATTTATTAATATTATCAATTCATCGATTAAAATAAAAAAAAAGTTTCAAAAATATAATAGTAATAGTAGCATCAAGCCATTCATTCCATTAATATTAATATTGTTTCTAACTGTAAATAAGCTTAAGTATCATATAATTTAATATTAATGTCTTTAAACCCTCCCAAGCAAAATTGAAAAAACCGCAAAAAACATTTATAGAATAACACATTTCTTACTTTTCTTGATTACAGGTGGTTCTAAAGCAGCAACTATAGCCTCATCAAAAACGTTCTTTAATCCTTTCTGTGTGAGGGCGGAACATTCGACATACTTAACGGCACCTAATTCACGAGCTAATCGATCGCCTGCGTCAGAATTTATTGGCCTCTGTCTTTGTCTTGCCAATTTTTCTTGTTGTGAAGGATCATCTCTTAAATCAACTTGTGTTCCAACAATTAGACAAGGTACGCCTGGGCAATGGTGATGAACTTCTGGAAACCATTTTTCCTTAACATTCTCAAAACTTGGTGGGGAAACAACACTAAAACAAACAAGGAATACATCTGTTTGTGGATAACTCAATGGTCGAAGACGATCATAATCTTCTTGTCCGGCGGTATCAAATAGACCTAGAGTGTAAGGTTCATCTCCGATCCTGAGATCAGTTAGCAACTGGGTCTTGATTTATTAAAACAAATTAAAATACTTACATAATTGTAACAGCATAGTTGTCAAAAACAGTAGGGACATAATCCGAAGGAAACTTATTTGTAGTGTATGAAATCAAGAGACAAGTCTATAGTAAACCATTAGTCAGTAAAAAAGCGTACTAATAAAGAGATAGGGCCAGCAACGTAGATAGAACATACTTTACCAACGGCACCATCACCAACGACGACACATTTTATAGTTTGCATTTTAAGAGCTATTTAAAAAGGGTTGAAGAATCAATTTCGAAGTAAAAAAATAATAGATTATAGGTTGGATTGAGAAGGTAAAAAATAGTAATCTATAGCCAGGAGATAAAAATGTTAGTATGCGGCGTGATTAAGACAACAACACAAGAAAGGAGCGCCCACGCCATCAACCAAATCCGACGAACACGCAAAACGAATGCTCAAAACAAATGCCCACAGATACTCAAAACATCATAATTCTCTGAAGTATCCATTATGAATCATATTAATCGTGAAAAATAATTAATAAGACAAGAAATTGTAAAATAAAAAGGGACAGGGAAGAGGCGGGAAATCAACAAGTGAACCAATTGTGAGGAGAGACAACTCTACAACGTCCAATGACTACCTGTAGGATATGTGATAAACATGATCATAGTAAATGATGGTAGGAAAAGAAAAGGAAAAGTAAGAAGAATGGGGGAAAGAGGTGTAGATTCGCCTATATGAGCATGTGTCTTTCCCAAAAATAATTTGTATTCAGATTTGGGATCACAACTTTTCCGAAGCATTTGTATTTGAAGATCCGATTTGGAATGAATATCATGGAGATGATTAGATAAACAGGCAGGCCAGGCAGCAGACTGACAAAAGAGGAAGAAAAGACATACCAAGCAACAGCTATCGACTTGAAGTAAAATATAAAAAAAGAAGAGGTGTGTGTGAAGAGATGTTTATAATTATGTTACCACCTTTAGCCTGACATCATACTCATATCACATGTACGAATAAACAATATACTATTCACGCCAATATACTATACTAATTTCTTCAGTGATTGCTAATTACATCCTGCCAATTTCTTTCGTCGGCAGATGGGAATTATGCTTTGTAACACCGATGAAAGATCCTTAGGCAAAATAGGTTTAGGAACATAATCAGTCATCCCAGCTGCCAAACACCGCTCTCTGTCTTCTCCAACTGCATTGGCTGTCAATGCTATCACATTTGGTCTAGTCAACTCATCATATATTTGTTCTAGTTCAATAGTTGTCGTGATCCCATCTTTTCTAGGCATTTGTATATCCATTAATATACAGTCATACATTCCATTCCCGGAATTATATTCTTTTTCACACATTTCTAAAACCTCAATCCCATCTTTAGCGTGATGCGCCTCATATCCCATTCTTTTTAAATGTTGCAAAGCAACCTTTGTATTTATCATATTATCTTCCGCTAATAAGATTTTAAGTGGATTGGTATCCGATATTCTCCTTTTTTCTCTTTCTATCTCTTCACTTATAGACTTCTTCTTTTCTCTTTCAGTATCTGTAACCATAGGAGTGGTCATGGCTTCATTAGAATCGTTAGAACCAATGCTGGACCTAGACTCCTCTTGATTATGATCTGTCTCCAATCCTTGTAAA
Source organism: Alloascoidea hylecoeti (assembly GCA_001600815.1). Lineage (NCBI taxonomy): Eukaryota > Fungi > Ascomycota > Alloascoideomycetes > Alloascoideales > Alloascoideaceae > Alloascoidea > Alloascoidea hylecoeti. Next base: position 489,869 of record BCKZ01000001.1, read on the forward strand.
CATTTTGAGATAATATCAACAAGTTTAGCTAGTTGGTATGGCCGAAATAATAATCTTGAATTAATATTAATATTATGATCTGTTTTACAATGATCATTCTTGATCTTTGTTCCAAAATCATTCATAATGATAGTTTTTGAACTAATTGACAATTTTGATAACTCTTCTTGCTGAGAATCATCAAGTTTTTCAGTTAAAACACCATTTTCAATAAATACCAAATTATAATCTCTAATAATATCATTGGTAATGAAATTACTGCCATTGAAATTTGGATAGTAATCAACTTTAAATCCAATTGTTTCTAAATCATTCTTCAATGACTCACTTGATAATTTCTTGTTATCAAATAAAAGTGCATTTTTATTCTTGAAAATATTTGCATTGGTCTGTTTTATATCTTGTCCTTTTGCAATTAAAGAAAATTGAAATGTAGTTCCTTCTCCTTCAACACTTTCAAATGTTAAATGTCCTCCCATTAGTTCAACAAATGTTTTTGAAATTGCAAGTCCAAGTCCTGATCCTCCAAATTCTCTTCTTAACGTTCCATTAACTTGACTAAAAGCTTTAAAAACTCTATAAAATTAATTGGTAATTAGTAAATTATTATAATTAATGTTTGTAATTGCAGATAAATACTTACTTATTATGCGATCCTGGGGGTATTCCAATTCCAGTATCTTCAACTGCTACAACTAATTCATATCTATGATCAGATGAAACTCTTTTTGCCCTTGTTGTAATTGTAATATGTCCCTTATTTGTAAATTTAACAGAATTTCCAACAAGATTAATAATAACTTGTCTTAATTTATTTGCATCACCATATATTAAATCCAAATCATGACTATAATTAAAATGAACAAATTCTAAACCTTTTGATGTTGCTTGTTCTGCTAAAAATTTAATTGAACTTCCAATACATTTATTGAAAGAAAATGGTAAATTTTCAATTTCAATTGTTCCTTTTTCGAATTTTGAGAATGTTAAGATATCATCAATTATACTAAGTGTTAATTTAGAAGATGCTCTAATAGTTTCAACATATTCTTTTTGAATATCTGAAAGATTTGTTTCTAATAAGAATAATGAACAAGATAATAAAGCATTAAATGGTGTTCTTATCTCATGAGACATATTTGCAAGAAAATTGGCTTTTTCAACAGTTGCTTCCTCTGCTGCTTTTTTTGCTAAACCCATTTGATAATAAAGTCTTGATTTATCAATTGACATTGCTGCCTGTGTACAAAACAAATCAATTATACAATTAATCCTTGATGAAAATACATGGGATAAGTGCGTATTCTCAAGATATAAAACTCCAACTGTTTGAACCTGACTTATGATTGGAACTCCAAGAACAGAATGACAGAATTTCCTATCATAATATGGATCTTTGCAATGGATTGTATCAAATTTAAAATTATTTTTATTCCTTGATATACTTTCACCAGTTTCAGCAATTCTTCGGATTAATGATTCAGGGCATAGGTGTGGTAATGATGATAATGGTTCATGCTGAACACTTTTAATATTATTGAATACACCAACTGCATCAATAAACAATTCTTCATTTTCCAAAGAAACAAAAACGCAATAATCTGCTCCTGAAATGGATAAAACACTTTCCATTAACTTTTGTACAATTGATTTAAAGTTTATGGATTCTGAAATATCTAAGCATGATTTTAAAATTCTACCAAGTTCTCCCTCACTAAAATTCCTGGGCTTATTTGAATTTGCTGTGGGTGATAGCAAATTCTCATTTGTATATGTCAATAAATCCATACTTGATGTATTACTTGTGTTTGATGAAAATGAATTCGAACAAGATTTACTTCGCATACTATCTCTTTTATCACAACTCGTCTCACTCAGAAGTGCAAGATCCCTAAGAACAAATCTTAACGGTGAAACTCCTTGTCCAACACTTGGACCATCATTTAATGCACCATATCCACTGTAACTAGCTATGGGAGTTGAAAATGGATCCGATATTGTAGTTCCATCCATATTATCTTTATTAGTTATATTTCTAATCATTGCTTCCATTGTTGTGAAATTTGATTCAAACTTATGAATAGTTGAATTATATCTCATGAATGAATTTGCAAAACTTTGAAGTTCCTCAACTTTTATTGTAGAACCCCATTCTTTATATAATTCAATTGAGTAATTTAAATTTTCTAGACTTTGAAAAGGTGCTGTTTTATATAACCATATCGAACTTCTTTCATTTATTTCTGCTGCCTCATGAATAAACCCATTTTGAAGTGCTAAAAGCGAAGATGTTTGATATATATCAAGAACAACTAAATCATTTTCGTTTCCAGCGCTCATTTCTGCTTTAAAGAATAAATATTTATGATAAAATGTTGCAGGACAAGTTTTTGACCAACGATGTAGATCATTATACCACATTGTTAGTAGTTCATAGGAATATGTATTCAAATCTTTATCACATTGATGAAGTGTTAATAAAGATGTTCCGAAAAACGCTATCGGTACTGAGAAAACTATATGGGGGAAATCTTTATAAATATCTGGTAAGATATTAGTTACAATATCCATTGCCGTTTTTGTATCGCCAAACATTCGTGACATTGAAAGTTTTAAAAGATAATACCATATAATATACATCTGACTATCATAATCAGATCTTTCAAATGAAAAATGTTCATCGAATCTCTTTTGTAATTGAGAATCCATAGGTACTGCAGTAATTAACGATTCAAAAACATATAATGTATAGCTAACAAACGTTCTTGTATCTTTTGATAAAAGTTCATTTTGATCTTGATACAAATAATAATTGAGTGATCGAAAATAGTCGGCCATAGATGCTAAACTTTTACCAGTTAAATATTTATATATAGCTCGAACTCCACTATAAAAAGAGTATTATTGATATTAGTAAATCCTAAGAATGAAAATACCATTTTTATTATTTGATTGTAATTGTTAACTTACAAAAAGTTATCAAATTTAAAGGATACATCATTCAACATGGTCCTTCTTGGGGGCGATGCTATTATTGTAATGTATCTGAAATTATAATTAGTTAGTTAAAGTTCGAAAAGCGCTTGAAGCGATTGTCAACTGCCACAAGTACTCACTTTTGTATATCCGGTAGAGGCTCAAAAAACACTCCCACTGTCATTGCATAATATTCATAAACAGTCAGGGTAAAATTAACCCAGACAATATTATCCGATTCCACTACTGTTGTAATCAATTTGCAATACTCATAAGCTCTAATCGTTGAAGAGTCTTCTTTTTCATTTAGAAACGTCATTGCAAGATAAACTAAAGCAAAACCACATGTCGAATTGATTCCATAATCAAGCATATATGTGACGGCTGTGAATGTAAGATATTCAAGAAGGTATCTTTTCTTTGCTAATGTTAATTTAGTTATTATGATTGCAATAAAATTCTGTATTAATTCAATTCTTTCATCATTAATCTTTGAAAACTGAATGAATTCTCTAATCTCTGGAATTGCTACCGGCATTCTAGGTGATAGTTTTTGAATTTGCACTAAGTTCCACTCAACATCATCTTTGGCATTAACACCTAATAGATTTAATGCAATAAGAGCGAATTCTGTTGCTGATTTCGTTTCTTCTGTAGCATAAAGAGATCTGACTTTAATTACAAGAAATTTAGCCTTTTTGATTTTGCAATCAACCGAATCGATATATTCATCGGCAAGTCTTAAAGTTTCTTTATAATTCATTTGTAAATATTGAAGTTTTAGCAACGATAATCTAGTTTCAAATAATTCTTCTTCATCCTTTAACATTTTTCTAACAATATCATAATACATGTTTGCTTCATTATAGTTAAAATTAGCTTCTAATGCATGCTTTCCTGCTTTCTTTAAAACTTTGATGTATTTTTCGTATTCTTCAGGCTTTGCAATTGTCCAAGATTTTGAAAAATGAGAGGCAACAGCAGACACGCCATCTATCACTTTTATGGTACCCCATATCTTTTCACTATTTAAAAGGTTCATTCCAACCTTATTATGAATTTGCATTTTATCCTCTTCTAAAATCGATTCTCTAATAACATTCTTAACTTCAACATGAAAAAATCTAAACTTTGCCATTCGTGTTAATATTTCATATTCTTCTGGATTTTTTTCAAATATCTCTTCAATATCCCAAAATGGATATTTATAGTATTCAGAAGTTGGGGCTAGTAATTTCAGTTCAATAGCAAAGTGAATTGCCGAAGCAATTGTCTGGGGAGAATAACCACAGACACATTCAATAAGAAATAATGAAAAAATATCTTCATCAAAGCAAGAGCATATTTTTAATATTTCCACGTAATCTTTTGGAAGCAATTTTAAAAAATGTAAAACATATCCGTCAGCTGAATTTGGTAGATTAACCATCTTAAGTTTTTCAAAATCAATAATCCAATTGTAATTATAGCCACATTTATCATAATTTGGGTTTGAATTTTGAATTTTAGAGGAATATACACAATATTTCAATATTCCTTGTTCAAATAAATACCTCATTATTGTTTTCATTAATAAAGGATTTCCTTTAGCATTTTCATAAATAATTTGAGATAATGATTCAACCTGTAAGGATAATTGAAAATTTGGAATTGTTTTACTTAAATTTCCATTAATTTTGTAGGCTGCTTCATCACTATTTTTTTTGTTTTGATATAAATCCTTATCGTATAAAGCGCTATATATAAATTCTGTTATTTTCTCTGAAGAAAAGGGATTTAATTCTATTATCACCTTAGGTACTTGTAACAATTCTAAGGAAGATAAATAATCATCTGGACAACCCTTATCAGTAAGATATGTCAAAACAAATGTAATATTCGTTGTTTCCACCCCAAGGTCATTAATCAAATTGAATAATTCTTTGAGTGGTGTAGGGGAATACCATTGTATATTATCCCAAATAATTGTCAAAGATGTAGAAGAACCCAACAGAGAAAATAGAATTTTGAGTGCGTGCTGATATCTTAATCGTTGTTTCAAAGGTCCTTCTCTAGGTAAATTTGGAAGAAGGTCGATATAAGATTGACCAAGTAGTAGTTTTAAATCTGGAATTGAATCAAATAAAATAGAAAAGTCTGCATACGAGTTCATAGAAATGTAATCTTTCCATCGAGAAATAGATTTCGGTGAACCAGACAATATTTGACTTATTACTACTCTAAGGATATTTGCAATATTTGAAAATGGTGAGATTCTTTGCAAACTGTATGGCGAAAGATTTGCAAATGCAACGAGACCTTTGACAGAGACAGCAGATTTTCTCAATTCACTAACCAGTTTTGTGGTACCACTTCCTGACTCACCAGAAACTATAATGGCATGCACTCCTCCACTTTTGATACTTTTATCATGGGCCTCTGTAAGTTGTTTCAATTCTTTTTGTCTTCCAAAAAGATGGTTTGGAATGATAAATCTAGCGCTGAAGTTTTTATTGAAAGACTGTAAATTCAAAGTAGAACTTAGAACAGGATAATTTCGTTCGCCAGTACCAATATTGAAAATTGAACAAGTTGTCACTAGTGTATATTTTATTTCTAGTAAATCATATATAAGACCCTCTGCACTTTGGTAACGATCTGAAGGATCTTTCTTTAGTAGGATCATCATTAGATCATTTAAGGCTGGTGAAATCCATGGAGCATCTTCAATAGGTGGTAACGGTTTTTCACTTATCAATTTTTGAAACAAAGAGTTTTTATCAGAATCATTGAAAGGTAGTTTACCTACTAAAAGTTCGTATAATACTGTACCCAAGCTATAAAAATCCGATCTATAATCAACTAAACTATTGATTTCTCCTGTTGATTCTGGTGAGGTATAGCACAACAAATTTTTGAAATCTTTCTTCATTTCTTTTCTATTATCATACATATAGTTAAATAGTGGTTCTCCTGAGGATAATGAGAAACTTAAATCCCAGCTGGAAATGTATGTTTCGTTTTCAATATCAATGAATACAGTAGATGATGATATACAATTATGGGTGAAACCTTTGTGATGTATTACCTTTAGTGTCTCCAAGATGCGAACAATTACAGATATAATTGTAATTACTTCTTCATTTGTTCGTATAAAAGCTTTTTCATCATATTGAGGCAAAAATCTTTCTTCTAAGGTTAAAAGACCCTTCGAATTATCATAAACCAAAGCAATATTTAAGGGCGATTCATTCGTTATATTTGCAATCTTAATTGGCCTTAAGATACCTTTTACCCTCAATGGAATTCTAGGGAAGTTCAATGGTTCAGTAAATGTCTCATCATTTAGTATGAAAGAATAAGAAGCTGACCCTGCATTATACTGATATGGCTTCGAAGACTCTAGACTATTTTCGGTTATTTGGTTATATTTCGTCAAAAGATCCCATTCATATCTCACGTTTGAAACAGTGCTCAATTTTGTGCGCAATGACATTTTTAAAATGACCGACTTCTGGGTTTTAATATCAGTTCCCCTAAATAACGATATACCCTTAGGATTTAAAGCCCGTATCGGTGAAACATCCGAGTAATCTTTAATGTCTTTGAAATTTATAAGTTTTGAGGTTTGTATTGCTTTGAGATTCTGATTTAACTTTCTATGTAACCCATGACCATGACTGACTATTGAAGATTTCCCTTCTACATCGATAACAAATTTATTTTCTTTCTCCTTGCTTTCATTCCCTGAAGATCCTAGAAAGACATAGTCATTACGCCTGCTTACTGCCAACTGGAGAGGCCCTGGGACGGTGTCATATAAAACAGGCAAGTAATCCTTACGTTCACTGTTAAGAGAGGATCTATCAGATGTTGAAATCGAATGCCTCTTCGAATTAGTTATTTGATTTGAAAAATCAAGAGGACTATCCAACACAGGTATAGATAATGGCAATGATTCTTTAGGACTCACTGCTTGGGTTCCACAGTATCGGTACCCTTCAATTGTCTTCTCTCTATAATCAAAAGGTTTTCTAAAATTGAAGTAATCCGATAATGAGTTAGTAGTAGAGCCTTTTAAAGTTTTATATTTGCCTTGGTTTGTATTTTGAAATTGATCATCACAAGAAGTTGATTTTGAAGAGTTACTCCCGTTATTGCTGCTACTCATCTTAATCCAATAATCGTAATTATACATATATATATATATATATTATATATATATACTATATTCGCAGTTGTACTAATGCCAATGTGGTTGTATATGTAATGAATATAAGAACACAGTCCAGTTCAAAAAATTGACTTCACAGTCTGAAATTGGGGTTATATTTATGGCAAAAAAAGAGTAGAAATAGAATTAATGTCGAGCTATAAGGAGGATAAAAAGAAATATTAATTTGACATCACTGACAAACTCACTTCTCTTCTGATTGTATAAGACAACATCAATAGAGCTCTTTATTTACGGTTACGTGAAAAATAGAGTTGTATATATTACCTGAATAATTAATAATATGGACGGTCACTGCTACATTACGTGGCTAGTGGCCAACAGAACTATATATGATACACTATATGATATATGTGATTATTCCCAGGATTAATAAATGGAATAGAAGGGATTTTATATAACCAGCAATCTACTTCATATGATTATAATTTGATATTTATTATATATGTAACTAAACAAAAGTATATACTTGATGTCTCTAATATCTCGTAAATTTTTGTGTATCTAAAGCCTCTTAGAATTGAAGTCTTGTGGATCAATTTACTAATATCAAACTTTCTACTTAGGTTGAAACACAACCATTGTACTATAGCTAGTAGCAACCTGTCCCTTCATCTAGTAATAATGGCCTGGGCATTTTACTGTTTGCTCAGTACTCGTGACGTCAGCATGATCCTGGTTTACTTCCTCAGCCAGGCATAATATAACAAGCACTCGAATTGTAATTGTATCGAGGAAGTATTCATCGATTAAGGTGACTACTATTATATATCATATTATATATCAGTCAACTTACAAAAAAACTAGCCTTATGATTAGAGTAAAACACACCTGTTCCCGGATTAATAAATATAATCAAATGCTTATAATATCATTTACCGTGATTATGTGGTTGTATCATATTCCGTAAACCTCTATGTCGTCCTTACACTATAAATAGTCCTATTTATCCTAAATAAATAGTAACCATTATCTTTTACAATTACAAATCAAGGTATATTTTGAAGGTTACAAGTTTAACGTTAATCGTAAGCTTATTATTACGAATTTTTATACGAAGAAGCTTAAATATATTATGCATATAATAAGCCTAATAGGTTATGCAGCAAACGGCTTAAAATGTTAAAATCGGGGACTATTACATCTATAAACATATAAGGCCTTATAATCATAATCATAATTTATTGTTTTGCTGTCTCAAGTTTATAATTCATTTTATAGTCGTAATATTTTCATTCCATTGTATAATATTAAAATAACATTATCATCCAAACGGTGATAATTGCTGCTTGTCATCAGTCAATTGCATGTGGTTAAAATTTGGAAAGCAAGGTTTAGAACTATCGATTACATCGATTAAAAGCGCTCCCTGAAGCATTAGTGTGTATTTACAGAATCTACTGATTACGCAAACAATTTTACTACTAATAATTATTTGGAGTACATGTAGTTTCTAATAATTATTGATCACTTTCACGGGTACTGTAATATAGTAGTAAGTCTTTTTAAAAGGATATCAAGATAATTCAGTGGAGAACAAAACTTATAAAGTAGATTTTTTTCTCCTTTTATAGCTAATTTGTTTTATAACTATTTAGTGTATAACTATTTCTAGCGGAGTAGCCATTAAACTTATAGCTACTTCAATCGAAAAAAGCTATTTTTTATAGGGAAAGTTCTGGCGAACTTCACCTATAATCCAGGTACATTCTTTATATTCTTATCGTTATTTGTACTGTATTGTTCTATTTCAATCTTATTGATCGGCAATAATGAGTCAAAAATTCCACTATCTGTAGCTAACATCCGTGAACTTACAATAGATCCAAAATTTCATACCTGTCACTTTAAGCTATAGGATTCAAGTAGTTGGGTAATATACCTCAAATTAATTGTGACTCGTGTATCAAGTGCGACAGTGTGAGATTGAGGATAATTAAGGGTGGAAAAAATAAAAAATAAAAAATAAAAAATAAAAAATAAAGATAAAAAAAATAAAAAAAATAAAAAAAATAAAAAAAATAAAAAAAATAAAAAAAATAAAAAAAATAAAAAAAATAAAAAAAATAAAAAAATAAAAATTACAACATTAATGAAAACACAATTGATCACGAATCATAATAAATTAAACAGATAGAATATGATTATGCTCCTTCAATGATCTATAATCTAGTTTATTTATGTCATTGAAATATTGGTTAATTAATTAAAATTAAATTTAATATTTAATTAGGTGAAATATAGAATATCTCAAATTTTGATTTATAGTTAAGGCTGATTAATCATAATATAATTATATGAACGGATATATATTACTTACATGATAACCAAAAGTGAAAACAAATTTAGTTACATGTGCCAGAAATTCCAAAGATTAAATTAAATTTTATTCATCAGTCCTAACCCCGTTTATTTCGAGCCAAGAAACAACTTTATTTATAATATCGCCATTAAGAATCAATAATCCTTCCAGATTCTTGGAAACTTGCTCCACAGCTTGACATAACCATTGTACATCATAATATAATCCCAACTCCTGAAGACTATTAACTAATACCTTTTTCTTTGTGATAAATTGATCAACACAAAAGTGAAATATTACATCTTCATCAGGAAGCCTGATATTTGAAGCTAAAGGTTTTGGAAGTAATTCTCGAACTTTTTTAATAATATCACCAATTGAAGATTTTGGGAATAATCCGGATGTTAAACAATAAGGATTGTTGCACCATGATTTCCCACAGCCCCGCGAAAGCTGTAAAACATATCGTCTTTCAAATCGGCTTATTAATTTGATTCCTGTTGGATCATGCACAGTAGTATAAGAGGGGGCAAAACATTGTCGACATAAACCGAAATTTGTTATGTTTAAATCTTTATCAGAAACAATATTAACACATTCCTCATTCGTACATTTTCTTGGCCTTGGTTTTGAAATTCTATCCATATCATGCATTTTCATATGCGATTTTAAATCTCTTAGTCGAATGGGTCGGGAACACCTCTCACAATCAACAGTCTTGGAACTACAATCCGATTCATGATTCGTGAAACCTTGAATTATATCCATTGGAGTAGCTTTACCTTGTGGTAGTTCTAGATGACAAAATCTACAGGCATGAAGTTTTTTAGGGCATATTGTGGCTTGATGAAGAGCAAAATTCACAAAGTTTGGAAGAACCTCTCCACATTTGCAAGTTATTTGTTTATGATATAAATTATAGTGTTCCGACTTTGAGGAGATAGTATTTCCCCAAAATCCATCATTTTCTTCACAATGCCAATGTTCGGATGGTATTTTCTTCTGAAATATTTGTTTGCAACCTAAAGGACATAGTTTGTTATGCCTGAGGCAGAAATTATAATGCAATTGATATGTTCTATTTGGAACTGTTGATTGACAGTTGGAACAGATGATCGTGTCTGATTGTCCTGATTGTTGTTCATTTGAAGCCGAAGAGACACCCTTTGTTCGTAAATTTAATGAGAAAATGCTAGAAGCTTTACTTTCGACAAGAATATAAATACTTTTGGCATCGTCTAGATATGCATTTGTTCCACTAATGATAACACTTTTCTCGTTCGAGGAAGTATCACCGAGCGAAGACCAGATGAACTGTTCATCACTAACAAAAACATCAGTTGAAATATAGAAATTTGCAGGAGTTTGGTCTGAAATATCATCAAACTCTAATTCAACTATTAAAGATTTTTCTCTATCTTTCCATAATATTAAGTCAAGTTCCCATATCCGTATTGCATTTTCTTTAAACCGAAAAGGTCCTAGAGATTGATCTAGAACTTTTAGTGGTATTGGTTTTAGCTTTTCTAACTTTTTATTTTCATTTATTCCTTGGATAGCCTGTTCATCCGATAATGGCACAATATCAAGGTCCACATCGGTATCCACAATGCACACCGCATCACTTGGCTTTAGGTCCGAAACTAGAAATTTATATACACGTCCGGTATGATCATCTATCTGAAGTATTTCATTTTTAGTTAAGGTAGTATAAGAGGAGTGTAGTTTACTCTCAAACAATGCCCTCCAATCATTAATGTGATAACCTGCCTCTAAAGGCTTGATTTGAAGATATGAACCCTTTGGTAGTTCAGAAAGTGAAATATTAACAGCTGCCCCAGGTTTGAGTTGTAATTTGTCAGCTACAACGGGTGGAAGATAAACATAACCTTCGGGGGCGCTAAATTCTCTCACACCAACATGAGTAAGCTGCCCATTGATAGGGCTTTCCATCTTGAAGGTTAAAGGCGATGGTAACGGGTTGGAGTCATTTGACTGAGAGATCAGGGTGTCTAATACTGAAGCAGGCAGGATTATTTTATCTGAGTAAGTTAACAGTGAAGGAAGAGTTAGATCTTTACTCGTTGTTTGCGCTGAACCCTGATTAATACTCAGCTCCACAGATTCCTGTAACTCTGAAGGAGCTTCATAAATCAATTGGGAACGCCACCTGACGGAGGAAGAGGTCATGATAATGAGAATAGTTTTGAAGATGGCAAATTTAATCAATAAATATTAATAATCCATATCTTCATGGGAAATTCAAGATCACATGATTAACCATTTTCACGTGTTGACACAAATCCATTTTTATATCTTTATGCCCTTTTTTTTGTTTATTTCGTCTTTTTCATTCACAGCGCCAAATACCCCCTTTGGAATGAAGTTATCGTGTCACTTTATTGCACATTTATTTGCTTGCCAGATCATCCTTTTAGGAACGAAATGCGAAGCAACTGTCTTGAATCCTTTCTGTAACCAGAATCAAGTATTTAAATATGCTTCAAACCTAAAAGCTCCCTTTCCAGATTGGTTATCACGCTTCACTGGCTTAACTGATTGGCCGGATGAAACGGTCGATCCACCTTATATCCCACTTGATTTTATTGATTCCAAAAAGATACCCTATTATCCGAGAAGAGGTAAGGATAATTGTAATATTACAAGAGATGGTTGCTCGTTTGATTGTTACCATTGCATAAAACCAGATGAAATAATGGGTTGTTCTAAAATGAGCCAAACTTTTGACGATGGCCCAAGCCCTGGAACCGAGCAGCTTCTTGATCATATCACCCATAATACCACGTTCTTTACAGTTGGAACACAAATAGTGAATTGGCCTGCTATCTTTGTAAGAACGGTTAAAGAAGGTCATCTAGTTGGCTCACATACATGGTCCCACAAATTCTTGCCATCTTTATCAAATGAGGATATTATTGCACAGATTGAATGGTCGGTTTGGGCTATGAATGCTACCGCTGGTGTGATACCAAAATACTTCAGGCCTCCATACGGTGGTCTTGATGACAGAGTTCGAGCTATCACAGGAATGTTCGGTATGACTAATGTTTTATGGGATCACGATTCATTCGACTGGAAATTGTTCGGTGGTGAGATGAACAAAGATGAAATTGTTAATAATGTTTTGGGTTGGAATCATAGTTCAGGTTTGATATTAGAACATGATGTTTTATGTTCTTCCGCCCAAATGGGTGTCTATATATCAAAGATCCTGGGCGACGATCAGTATACAGTTGCTGAGTGTGTTTCTGGAAGGAGATACATGAACATTGTTTAAAGTATGATTGATTACACATATACAGATTTACACTAGTATTAGACAAGACAAACTTATAAGAGGCTGCTAGTTTATTATTATGCTAATATAATTTAGAATGAATATCATTTGACTACCATCAATAATCTTTTCTTGTCGTCATCGGTAAGTTTCAAAACAGTGGAAAGTACAGGTAATAACTGATTTCTTTGCTCCTTGTGTTCTAAAAATCCAAGAATGATGTTTTTTGCATAAGCTATACTGACTTCTGAACCTGGGGTCGAACTTGATGAAAGAGTAAGAGAAGATGATGATGCGTTTTTAGATTTATCGCTAGCATCACTCGAATGTCTATTTCGTCCTGCCTTGCGTTCAATTTTATAATTTTCTAATTCTATGTTCTTGAACTTGTTGATTTTGTTCATTTTCTCTAATTTCAACTCCAAGTCTTCATTTTTCATCTTTAGATTTCTATTTAAATTCTCATAATTATTAAGTTTATTCTCATTCAAACCCAGTGAATTTCTTAATTCGTTGATTATATTCTTATGATTAGCTAATTCAGAATTATGAGATTCTAGCTTAGACTCGTAATTTGCATTTATAAACTTTAATTGATCTATCAATGAGATATTGGTGGCTAATTGTTGTTTGGATAATATCACCTCATTGGTCAATTCATTTAATCTAATTTTTAACTCTTCAAATTCTCGGGATTTCCTTTTTGTGAGTAAAACAGCTTCAGATTCAATCTTATCTTTTGCTTCTTGTAAACTCGTTATCTGTTGAGTCAATTCCAATACTCTAGAATGAGCTTGAGTTTCAGTTTCAGTCAAAAGACGTCTCATAGTTGATGTTTCACGACTACGTTCCTGTAGAAGCATATGTGTATCGGTTAACTCCTCTTCTATAGTTTCTAATCTTGTTTTAGATTCATGGGACCTCATAGATAGTTCATCACTTTGATTCCTAACAATTAACAATTGATTTTTAAGAGTATCATTTTGTTGAGTTAATTTTTCCACTGTATTCAGATGCGTTGATATAGTAGAGTTTAAATCGTTCCTTTCTTTTTCTAATTTTTCAATCTTTCTTAAGTAGCTCGAAGTATCAGCATCAATCTTGTTAAGTTTAGCAGAAATATCATCCTTTTGTTGTGAAACCGCGAACTTCTCTTTATCTAAACGTGAAATGGTGTCTCTCATAGTTTGAGACCTTGATTCTAAAGATGAAATATTATCTTTCAATTTAGAAATCTGACTTTCTAACTCTTTTGCATGCTTATCATTTGACTCGGCAGAAGTTTTCAATCTGGAAATTTCCAATTTGTAAGACATTTCAGCACCCTTTAGTTTCTCAAAATCAATGACCTTTTTATCAGCAATCTCTTTATTAGCGGTAACTGTTTTAAGTTCATTCTCTAATGATTTTAGAGCTTTAATCTTATCTTCGATAATATTTCTACTTTCTGTGAGTTCCTTGAACCGATTTTGAGAAAGTAAGATGTTCGTTTCGTTTTCTTTTACCAACAATTCATACTTCTTGTTAAGTTGACACTTTTCATCTTCATTCTTACTCCTAGCTATCTCTGAATTTTTCAATTCCTCTTCTTTCTTCGTCAGCTCAGCTTCCAACCTCATATTTTCCTCTTGCACTTTTTTATATTTAGTTTGTAGCAAACTTATTTCATGTTTAAGAGACTTCAGCTGTTCTTCGTTAGCATGAATTCCAGCCGTTTGTAATTCTTTAATGTCATCCCTTGCTGTTACGAGTTCTTGTCCCACATCTCTAAGCATATCCCTAACATTATCTAATTCTTCGTTTTGCGATACTATTTTTCTTCTGCTAGATTGTTCTTTTTCTATAAGATCTGTTTTATCTTGTATTAACTTTGAATTTTCTTTCTTTAATTCTTCGTATTCCTCAGATAGATTGGATACAACCTTTCTTAAAGCATTAAGCTCACTTTCAAGTTCGCTAGATGTCTTGGAAGGAAGAGCGTTAACTGGTGTGTCTGGTTCGGACACAGTCTCCGTATCTTTGGTTGCACTTTTCTCCTCCTTTTCAGAATTTTCTTCAGATATCTTCTTCTTCTTGTTCTTCTTCTTCTTTTTATTCTTGCTCACCGGAGAATTTATGGTAAGTGAAGACTGTGGTGAAGTTATAACTTTAGGTTCTGACTTAGATTCTTCAATGTTCTCTTGTAACTTCTTAATCTCTTCTGTTAATTTTGTATTTTCCTCTTCCTTTAATTCAACATCATTTTTTAATTCTGTTATTTTTGTTTGAAATGCAAGCATTAGTTTATTCTTGTTAGACAAAGAGTTTTTAAGGTCTTCTATTTGTGTCAAGTGAGTGGCTGAAGAATTTTCAACATCTTTTATTCTTGAAGAAAGTACTGCATTTTCAGATGATAACTGGTCAGATTTCGTAGTCAAGATATGTATACTATCTTTATCCTTAGAGCCCAATGTAGAATATTCCTTCAATTTAGTCTCTAATTCTTGCTTTTCTGAAGCAAGTAAGTCTCTAGATTGTGTCAATAATTTAATTTCTTCGTTTGATTTGGAGGTTGATTCATCATGCTCTTTCCGCAACTTATCCAATCCTTCAGAAGAAGCTCTTGCATTACTTGGAGATTCTAGCTCACTTATTTTTGAAGATAATTCTTCTTTGAGTTGAGTGATATCATTTTCTAACTTATTGACAGCCTGTTTCTGCTTTTTTGTAAGATCATCAATTTCACTTTTTCTTTCTGATTTAATAATACGAAGTTCTTTTCGTAATTTTTCAACCTCGCTGGTCTTGTCCTTAACTAATAACTCGTCATTCTTTAACTTTTCATCCTTTTCTTTGTTTTGTTTGGTAAGATCTGTCACATCATGTGCTAACTTTCTCATTTCATCATTCAGCATATTAGTTCTTGTTTTCCAGCTATCTAAATACTCAATTAATACTTCGGGTTGAGATAGAGATGGACATGGTGTGTATTCTTGGAGAATCTTTTCAAAATGTTCAATTAATGGGCCTTTTTTCTTCTCTTTTTTATAAGCTGCTAAGAGAAGAGGGTATTTATCTTCATATTTTTTGAGTTTGTAAAGTCTAGATCTCACCTCCGGTGGATATTGACTTGTTTGGGGCACAGTTCCATTACTACCATTGTTTCCATTACTCCCATTATTTACATTACTACCATTATTTCCATTATTTTCGTTACTACTATTGTTTCCTTCGCTAGCATTGGCCAAATCCGGTTTGGGAGTAGATGGTCTAGATCCGGTTGCCCTCACAGTTTCCTCCGATGGCGGCCTTTTGACTTGCTCTTGTGGATTGGAAGCTGTTTTTACGTCTCCTTGCTGGGGATTAACTTCATCCTCTTTCAACATTAATTCGGTAACATCTGGTGTCTTAGCATGTAAAACTTCATCGCCATTATTAAGGGCCTTTTGACTTTCGGCCAAATTAGTTGGGGCTTGTTGTCGTGTTCTATTTTTATTTCTATTAGCGGTACCCTGTGGTGAGTTATCTGTACTATCCGCAGAAGCCCGAACAGCTTGCTCGAACTCCTCCGACAGATTTTTTCCGATCTTAGTGAGTCGAGAAAACATGAATGAGTTACAGAAGTGATCCGGAAACTATCCAATTTTGCAATAGTTAATGTTGGCTGAGGATAAATTAATGGATAAATTATCATGACATAATTGCTTATTCATGCAGATAAATCTGTGAATTATAATTATGCCTGAGTCAATTAAAAGGACAACAAATTTCAATTTAAAGGTGAAACCCTTTTATGGGAGTTTTCATGATCATGAAGGTATGAATTTCAATCTAATTTTTAATTAAAATTTTGATTCCAAGTCAGGTTGCAATTCTGTTACTTTCAATTGTCCTACGCCTATAAACCTTACTATTACACAATAGCTGCTAGCGCTATAGTAATATTGTATATGACACCCAAGCATGTGTACAATAATACTTGTTAACGTTGTTAGCACAAAGTTTTATAACTCAAAGTCCACATTATATTGACGTATTTCTACTATTATCGACATGATCGCATCTATATCACATTCATGATCATATCATAAACATATAGCTAGTTATAATTATATCCTAACTCCTAGCGAACGATATATTTCTTCATTAATTGTTTTTAGACATATTCATACTAAAACCACGCAATTGCAAGAACGAGAATGTTGACAGAAGTAAATCATTAAATGAAATTAAACAACCGTAAAACGATCACTCCCTCAATCGATATATATTTTTTTTATATATATAAAATGTAAAATAATAAAAGCTAAACTTAAACTTAAATGTAAATGTAAATTTTTTTTCGATAATCGTGATCGAAATCATAATTAATTAAAAAACAAGTCAAAAAAACTAATTTGAAAGTCATCAGATAAAAAAGATTGAGGAAAAAGCAGGGGTGGTGGTGTACGACAATATGATACAATATGTTAAAACTTCATTCAATTGCAACAAAATCAACCCGTTAGTACTGATTAGGATAAACCGAATTATTGCCACTTTTAATATTTAACGCAGCAAGTGCTTCATAAGGAATTGAACCATAAGCAGCATTAGTAGGACGATCTCTTGGTTCGACACTAAGAGAAAGTTCATATTGATCATCAATTGGAGGACTAGCATCAAATCCTGTAGACAAATAATCTTGAATTTCAGAAATTTCCTGCAAATTATATCTCGTTACTTGATATTGCTGAATTTGTTGCACTAAATTAAAAATTTTAACCCTTTTACCAAAATGAATCATATTTGGGTTACCCAAATAGAAGTCAGAGTTACCACTTTCAATGAAAATCAAATCTGTAAGAAAAACACCAAAGAATGGAACACAAGGAGGGTGAATAAGATTCAATAAATCTCTATATTCACCAAAATTCCTAGCTGAATTCATTAATTTATTCATAGATTCTAAAGATGACATTGTCTTTGGAGAAACTTGAGTCCAAGTTTTCTTCAAACGATGAATTGTAGAATGACATAAGGCTGTTAAGATAGCTGTCATAGAAGAAAAGTTATTATAACGGCGGCATTTCTCCGCAACCATAATAAAGTACCTGATAACGGCAACTCTCTTTTTAATATCACGTTGCCTTAGAACAATATAAGAAACCCAATTAGTTAACTTGGTAGAATTATTAATGAAATCAACAACATGTCTTGTACTACCAACTTTACCATGCTTACTACTCCAACAACGATGTAAACATTCCATTGGTGTAATATGACTAAACAATTCGCAATCACGGATTGTCATTTGTCTTGCCATTTCTAGAGGATCAATATCCAACAAACGAACCTTCTTAATATTCCTTGGGAAGATAGGTGGTGGCGGTGGCATATCAAAATGAGTAATAGAAGTTGGTCCACCAAACCCAACATTAATCTCTTTGCCTTGCATTCTCATGTTACAATATTTCAATAATCTAGCAACTGGGAACTTCTCATTTAATAGAGGTGTAAGAAATTCTTTGATTGATGTAATAAGCTTCTTACCATTAGCATCTTCTTCATCAATATAAGTATCTACCCAATAAGATTCTAACCATGTCCTTAAAATGTTGATAACTCTCAATCTAATAGGTATTTGCTTTCTTTCTCTCCAAGTACCAAATTCTTGATAACTAAGACCTTCAGGAGGTTGGATTGTAAATCTTGAAACCAACATTTCAAAGAATTCAATTGGTGACATGATACTTTGAAGAGTTAGTAGCATAACTTTATTAAAATTTGAATCCAAAAAGTCATGATGGGTCAGCCTCTCAATAAGTGCAAACTTAGGACCGGCTTTGACATTTTCACCATTTCTATCAAAAAGCAATTGATTTTCATAGTCAGGCTGTAAGAACCAGGAAAGTTCTGGATTGGTATGCATAACAGGTATAACCTTGTCAATACTTTCATCATCTTGTTGCTCTTGATTATTTTCAGTAACAAGATTTCCAAAATCACTATTCATAGCACGAGAAGTATAATTAACTAAAGCATCACGCTCTTCAATCAATTGTGAAACATTAATAACCATTTGCTTCAAGTTATTCTTCAACTTTAAACAAGATTGTAGCAACAAAGCATCGATGTCAATAAGGCTTAGCGTCTCGCTCACTGTAATGACAACATCCTCCTTTCTGCTAGAAACTCCAGCAATAACATTTTCTACGGCTGTATCGCTGTATGATACAGTCCTTACCATATCTGGATCTTCCATAGTAATTGTTTGACACGACATTACAAGTTCCATAAAATTATCATAAAGTAATTGCTTAACCTCAAAGAACTCAATAAGAACAGGATATGAAAAGAACAATAACGAATAAATGTAATTAGAATCTTGTTTAATCTCATTACCATCCTGATCGATAATTGTAGAGCTTCTTCTAATGGACTTGAAGACACTAAAGTCAATGGCTTCTAACAAATTCAATATGCCACTAACGGTATTCATGATACCATGAACTGTCGTTACGATTATTACATTCCTTTCTTCTGTTGTTAGTGCAGGAACTGGTCGCAAATATGGATGAGAATGAGAATGTGAAAGCCTTGGACGACTTCCCTGGGGAGACTGTGGTTGCTGATTATGAGAATAAGGCAGATTACTATTATTACTGATGCCGTTATTGCTATTATTATTATTGTTGCCATTACCGTTATTATTGCTGTTATTGCCGCCATTATAATTAGATTGGGGTTCGCCTGATCTCACAACCCTCTCTAGAGGCGTCGAAGTGGATAAAGTACTATCCGGATTCTCTAAACTCTTTTCAACCTGTTGAATGATACCTACTGCAAGCAATCTCTGTCTCTCTAAAATAGCAAGTAGATCATTATCCAAAACCAGAACAGCTAAATCAGTCTGCGTGCTATCAACACTAAACGGATTAGAAGGGGCGATACTTGGAGCACCATGAGCTTTATCTTCTTCGTAGAATGGATTGGTCCAGTGGCCTCCAACAAATCTTTGAGCAACAAATCTGGGATTGTTTTGAGGTAAAAGTTCTTTAAATTCTTCAGGTTCAAATTTACCTTTAATTGATTGGAAAACATTGATAATATTATCAAGTTGTTCAACTAATGCACTACCTGCTATTTCGCATTGTTCATAAAAATATGAAGATTTAAAGTATGATAATGAATTTTCCTCGCTGGGTGTTCGTTCTTTTTCATTATTGTCCGATTCCGCTTCAGAGTCAGATTCTTCGGAATCAGGCCTAGATTTTTCAACGTTTTCTGTTTCGGTATGTTCACCTTCATCATCGTCATCAATTTTATTGTTATTATCATCATCATTATCGAATTCCGTCAACGAAGTAATGGCTGCCTTTGTTTCTCTGTCTCTTAGACTATCACGTCTAGCATAAGTATCAACAAAGTCGGCCTCCTTTTCTTTATCTTCATCTTCCTTAGCACCAGTCTCAGCTTCAATTTCATCTTCTTCAATTATATCAGAAGTTTGATGGACGCTACCATGCTCCTTATCTTGTAGATTTTCAACCTCTTTTTCAAAAATTTCTGCTTCCTTTTTTAATCTTTCTATATCTTCAGTTAACGCAATCTTAGAATTTTCATTCGTAGTATTTGGTTTTGAACCTTTAGCTTCAAAGTATAAGTCAGCATTAACAACTAACCTTGATAATGAAAAAACAAAATTTCTCATAGCTTTTGCTAAATAATCAACATTTGGATCATTTGGACGATATGTACCGAATTTATTGTATAATCTTAAAATCTGATAAACCCTAAGTACAGAACTGCTAAGGTAATAACATTTCCCTTTTGTTAATTCGAAATCTTCATCTTTGATTGATTTTAATGCATCATCAATGGTTTTCTTGAATGCTTGATGAAAGTCCGCCCAGTTAACAAAATCGTCCTCATCAGTATAAAAATCCTCATCCTTTTCAGGGTATATAGGATCGCTATATGTAGAATCTGAAATACGGACAGCTTCGGCATTGCTAGGTTGTTTAGTCTAAATTAAATGATTAATGAAAAATGTTAGTGATCTGCAAATTCAATCCAATAATGTAAAAGCAATCAAGACATACCTGAAATAAGTATTGCCCAAATTTGAGATTTAGATCAGCTAAATTAGTATCTGTATTTGTGCTCGATTTGCTAGCGGAATCTGCAACATCTTGCGGCACGGTAGCAGATGATGGAATAACAAGATCATCCGGTCCTGGTGGATTATCACCATTATCCATAGGTTGAAAAGGAATCTCTGTAGAATAAGTGCCACTTATTGGTTCAAAATAAACCAAATTTCCCTTGTTTGTTGCTTGAGGGACCCAGAAAGCCTGTTTCTGAGGAGGCTCTGAGGGTTGGGCATTTTGAGCAGCCGATTGAATTGGTGAAGAGTTGCCAGCATTTTGAGGGGCCTGAGATGGCTGTTGTTGTTGTTGTTGTTGTTGTTGTTGTTGTTGTTGTTGTTGTTTATTGGCGTAAGGTTGAGATGGTTGTTGTCCACCTTGGTTGTGTCCCCTAATCTGCTGCTGTTGCTGTGGATTTCCTCTATTATGCATGTGCATTAGGTTTTCCTCGTTTCCAGCACTAGAGTGTTCGTACATGTATTTTGAAGTAACGGGATGATGAGGCCCCTGATGTTGAAAATTTTGAGATGATCGATGAACAAGTGTCGTTTCTCCGTTAGGTCCTAAGGGGCCCTGTGCTCCTTGTTGTGAAGAAGATCGATCACGACCTTTAGATCCAGGCGACATCAATGGCTCAGATTCCAGTTGAAGCATGGTATGAGCACCTGGGGTTCCAGGAGCAGCATTATGAGAAGGAGAATGAGGTGTCGTAGATTTTGGTGAACCTTCGTTGGTAGGGCCAGTGTATTTAGGCGATCTCGATTCTTCAAGTGTTTCATCAAAGGTTTCTAGTGCCGGTGGTGCCCTTGGATCTATTCCAGAAACGCCTGAATTCTGTGACAATCCTGGAGGAATATCATCAGATACATACGAAATTGTGGAATCTTTTCGAGAGTTTGAAGGTTGGAAAGTAGAGGAGTTTAAAGATTCTGAGTCATCTGAAGCAAAAGAGAATAAACTAGTGGAACCATTAGTTGAAAGGTTTTGAGATTGAATAGTTATATGGGACGCAGTACTGAATGGCCTGACATAAGTGCTGGGGAACCATCCTCTCTCGCCTTCTCTAGAAGGATTTTTATTCAAAGCATCTGAAACAATTACTCCGTCCCACCAGCCTCCGTCGGATTTGATGACTACCTGGATCACATCCCCTTGAAATAATGGGAGAAAGTTAGCTGGAAGACCGATAGATTCGCTACCAATTAAGGAGTCGGGTGAAAAATCGTATTGCACTACCACACTTTCTGTCATCGGTGGCTGAACAAATGGCTGGGTGGAAGCCATATTTAAGGGTGCGAAATTATTTGTGGGTTAAGCCAAAAAGCCAAAAAGCTAAAAAATATCAGTATAAGAAGAACAGAAGGGGAGGTTTAAAAGAAAAAAGAGTTGAGGAGGAAGAGATGTAACTCAAGAAAGCTAAAACAGGATATTATTACAATAAAACTTCCAATTCTCTTTATTTTTGTATTTTTTCTCTTTAGCCTGCCTGCCTTTATGAATTTCTTGTAATTGATGTGCCTGTAAGTGCCTGAGTTGATCTATGAACCCTCGTAATTTATTATTCTACAGCCTAATTCTCACATGCGTTACTACAAAGTGTATGGTGTGCCTAGTATTATCCTGATCCGTCGCTGTTGTTGCTCAAATCCATCAAATCCTTACTCAAAAATTAAAATATCCTAATAAGACCATAAGTCGCCTGAAAACCGATGCCCAAATTACCTTCTTAAAGGAGTTCGTAAGAGATCTCTCGGGTTTTAACTTATTACTTTTGTTCTCACGGTGCCTTCAATGCCTTAATAATATCCTCTCCATTTTGCTCCATACTTGTCCTTCTTACAGCTAAAATCTCACAACAATTGTTGAGCATTTGCTTATGTCTAGACGTTAAAGTTAACTTTCGACAGTTTAATTATGTCCTGCTTATAATTATAATTAAACGTTAAAGTTAACCTTAGACATCTTAATTGTTAATATGCAAGCAACGATCGTAAGTAATATACACGATTTTGGCTTTTAGTTTAACCCGGAACACCTTGTCCATCTCTGACACTAACGTTCATTTATAGAGTCTACACTGAACAAGACGCTTATGTCTTCTTCCTATTCCGATTCTGTAATAATGTGTCACTTAAATCCTTGAACTAGTCATCCCGAATCTGGCCTATGCTGGACTTCTACTTATATCATACATGCTCATTTATATGTTCGTATTATCATCAAAATAAATTGCAATTATCTTTTCAGGTGTATATCAATATCGCTTTCTTGTACCCGACTTTAATAGAAATCTTCATTTGTATATTTTAATCAAAACTAATATTGTTTTAGTTTTCACACATAATATATAAGGCATTTGCATACGTACACCGCGAATATGGCCCTGAACTTATTTATAGATAAATTTAAGAAAAACTAATTATGAAGTTATTTGTTTAAATTATAATTAGTGAAATGGCAATATATAGGGCTATAGATTTCTTTTTAATTGCTGAAAGTGGAATGAATCTGTTAACACCGAATGCTCTCATCTATCTAAATTCATAAATCTAGTAAAGTTAAGTCTATAATTAGCATAAATTTTCATGTTCTTAATGTTTTGACCATTAACATTTAATTAATTTACGTTTTTCTTTTTTTTTTTTGAGGTTAATGAGCTAAGATCTAGATCACCTTACATCTAAATCATGATTTTTAAATTTTCTCTATCGATATCATAAGATTTTTACAGTATAATCAAAGAAATTAGATACAGAGAGATTACAGTATTGCATGCTGCCTACGTTACAATTGCATACCCTCCTTATAAGATGAGTTTAAGTTTTTGCTAGTTTTTAACTCATCGTGAGAGCAATGCTTATATTTTTCAAAAACCAAGTAATAGAAGTGAGTGCAAGTTTAAAGTTGATATAATAATGAAATAAAAAGCTTACCCGATCATGAATCATGATATATTAATTATAGACCTTCGTTTGAAATATCCTTGACATAGGCCATATTTTCTGTTTTCTTCATCAATGAAAATTTATATGAAATATCCAAATCTACATACATGATGTCTCTCATGCCCGATGCATGTAATATTAAAAGTATATAGCTAATTAATATATTGAGAATAGAATATAAAAGCAGATTGACGCATATGGTGAAATACTTTCTCTTCTTATCATCAGTCATATTTAAATTTTGATATTATTCAATTATTGTATAAGAAATAATATTCATCTTTAAATTTTTATAAGTTGGTTGCGAATAAGAACAAGAACAGGTATTTAAACCTAAGTAACTACTAACTACTAACTACTAACTACAAACTATAAACACATGGTAGTAATGTATCTCTATATCATAATTCATGAGCTATATAAACAAACTATTTATTCTTAACTGGCAACTGAGCTCAGCGGTATATTCAAAATTTTAAAAAAAGCTTTCGGATAGCATCTTTCCCCTTCACCACTCCGTACTTACCAATAACTGTTTTTTTATTTGATGTATATATACAAGAAATATTACGTCAAAAGCTGTTATAAGAATTAATTCCTGTATATAAACTCAGATAAGTCAAGTCTTATAAATGTATCAGTGTGAAAAATATCTATATTTCGGAGAATATGAAGGAATGGATATTATAATTGTATAATCATAACGCTATATTTTTCCAGGATATTCGGATCAAATAAGTGATTCTAAACCCTCGGCGCGCGATTGTACCACTAAAAAAAATATAATAGCTACCGGTATAGATGTTTTTCTTCACCTACTCTACAACGCAGAGCTTACTTTTTATGTTATTAAGCTAATTGATACCTATTCATAAATCTAGAATTGCAAGTTGCAACTCATAAAAATTGGAGCTCGATCGAAATTCTCAATACTGCAGTGATTATAATATTAATTAAAAATAAACAGCCGTATACAAAGATAATTGTGAGCCTATCCTGGTAACCAATTGTAGTCTACGGACAATTAATACTTCTCAGAATTTCTGTTTTAATGATAGCCATTCTTTTTTGAACAACACAAATGTTGTTACCGATATACCACGTTTGCCAAGATAAATGATTATGGAATATGTCAAGCCGAAATCTAAAAGGTGTTTGTATTTCCTTGAGGGAATTAAGTTTGTAATTATGTCTTAAGATTTCAACTGATATCGATCCTCATCAATTATAAGGTTAAAGTTCAACTATAGTTAGGCTTCAGCCGTAGGTTAAAATTTGATCTCTCAAGACATTTCATTCAACTGCTCCATCCCCGGATAAATATAAATCAGCAGTATCATCGGACTATTGAGAAGCGTTGGACAATTTAGATGCCACAATAATAGCAATGTATGGCGCTTAGCTATAAATAAGACTACGAATAACTGTGAGTTAATTGTATTAGCTATACCAACAATGTTTCAATTTCATTAATCTGGTGCATTTATTCTTTATTTATATTAACGATTACTTTTAGCAATATGATGGCTGAATATGATTATTATTGAGGTGAAGAGTGTACGAAGCTGTCAGTACGGTATGATGAGTCGCCTCCAAAACACAATGAGACTCAATATGTCAAATATATGTTAAAGATTAATATTAATACATCATTGCAAGTCACGGTACAACAAAGATAACGATAAGTCTAAGTAGGCATAAATACATTTACAAATTGTTTGATCGTTTATCTTAATAGAGTTGAACAAATAGATTTATTGAAAATTATTCAACGCCAAATTTTCGTAGAAAATGGTTGCATTGTTTAGATCAGCTTTAGTCATTATCATACGTTTTCTAGTCTTAATGCTAGAATATAAGAGACAGAAAAGTGTCTTTATATCACTATTAATCTGTCAATATCATATCTACAAATAATAATTTAATGCTGTTTACTGTTTGTTCAATATGTAAAAGTAAAGTTGTTAAATAGTATAACATCTATTGGGATCTGTCATTAATTTTCCTCTTGGATTTGTCGTTCTTCTTGCTCCAGTAGCTGTTTCTGTCGTAGTAGTCCCTCTTTTTTCTTTCTCTCCCTTCGCTCTTCTTTTGTTTCCTCTTGTACGTTTTTCATTTTCTTATTTTCGTTTGTACCATCGTATTCCTGTTTAATTAATTTTGAAATTGATTCATACAATTTATCTCGTCTTCTATAGTTTTCTTCAAATCGATTTCTAGCCATCGCCGTCAAAATTTTCAAATACTCCTCTGTTACGAGCGGCTTTATCACTTCTTCTCCATCTGGACCTACGTCTAAGTAAGCAATCGGTGCATCAAGTCGCAATGAAATTCTTATACCTACAATCAAATTGGGACCTATACCAGTTTCTCTAAATCCACAAGCCATACTAACCGAATATAAATGATTAGCCGTTTCTTGATCTCGACATTTAACATGCAAAATTAATGGTTCATATTTAAATAAGATATATCTTGTTTCTTTATTTAAATGAATATTATTTTCTGTTGATGTTAATGAAGAGATTTCCAATTGTGAACTAGATGCGATAATACTTTCAAACCATACTTTCTTATCATTTTCAAGATCCTTTAAATCATGAGTTATATAAATCCATCTACCACCATCACCTTTTCCCCCAATTTTTGTTTCATCTGAAGTTAATTTATGCTTTTTACCTTCAAGAAAAACACTTAATCGTCCTGAACATGATGAAGTTGTAACCATCCCAGGATGTGAATTGATAAGGTGAATTAAAGGAAGTACTTCATTATCAATAGTCCCTTTAGGTGATAAATCAGGATGTGAATCAGATGTTATTGATATTTGTTCCAAAAGTGCTTTCTTTTTTTGTTGGAAAGAGTCTAACATTGTTGTATCAATGCATTTGTATTCTTAAAAATTTCCATATAAAACCTTGCCTTACCTGAACTGATGTTGGGATGTTATATTAATATTTCAAACCATTCTTATCAATCTATTATTTTCCAACACATTATTTCATTTCAACCTAAAGATGGAGCATTCGGTATACCAATCGATGGCAAAGGCCGTCAATGGAAAATCGGATAAAGCGATGATACTACTCATGGGGTTACGAAGGTATGCGCCTAATACTTTTTCTCGACTTCACATTCGATGAAGAATGTATAAATGTTTACAAAGAAACACCTCTGAATAACAGAATATTGGAATGGGGATAACTAATACGTTTTTTTATTCATTTATAGAGGAGGAAAATCATCAATTTGTAAAGTTGTCTTTCATAATATGCAACCATTAGATACCCTTTATCTTGAAAGTACCTCAAAACCTACAACAGAGCATTTCTCGTAAGAATTTATTTTTCAACAGAATATAATATGACACTATAACTAATTCTGTATAATAGTTCTCTTATTGATCTAGCGGTTATGGAACTTCCTGGACAATTAAATTTCTTTGAACCAACTTTAGATTCGGATCGATTATTTGCTTCAGTTGGAGCATTAGTTTATGTTATTGATTCGCAAGATGAATATTTAAATGCCCTAACAAATTTTGCAATGATTGTTGATTATGCAATTAAAATCAATCCAAAAATTAATTTTGAAGTATTAGTTCATAAAGTTGATGGATTATCAGAAGATTTTAGAATGGATACACAACGAGATATAATGCAAAGAGCAAGTGATGAATTATTAGATTTGGGTTTAGAAGGAATTCAAGTATCATTTCATTTAACATCAATATTTGATCATTCGATTTATGAAGCATTTTCAAGAATTGTACAAAAATTAATATTAGAATTACCAACTTTAGAAAATATGTTGAATGTTTTATGTCATAATTCATCTATAGAAAAGGCATTTTTATTTGATATAAATTCAAAGATTTACGTTGCAACAGATTCGAGTCCCGTCGATCTTCAAACTTATGAAGTTTGTGCTGAATTTATTGATGTAACTATCGATTTAGATAATCTATATGATGAATCTACAACAAATGATGAAGAAGATGATGATTATAATCAACAACAGACTCAACAGGGGAGAAGAAAACCACTAAGATCTATTTCAACGTTACAAAATGGGGTTGTATTATATTTAAAACAAATGATTCGAGGTTTAGCTTTAGTTGGATTAATAAGAGATGATAAAAATTATGTTGTTTCTAGTTCAAATTCCTCTATTAGTATGGGACCTGGAAATGAATTAGAGCATAATATTAATAGAATGACGAAGATGGCATTAATAGATTATAATGTGGATGTGTTTTATAAAGGGTTGGAAAAAATATGGAATTGCAATTAATCAATCAATATAATCAACAATAATAACAAAAAGTTACAGATATTGGTGATCATCACCGTTTACATAAATTTAATTAATTTAATAGAGCACACTTTGTGTTTTAATTCCTCGATAGGTAAAACCTTATATTCAAACTCTATAAAACTATCTAAAAATTGTAGTAAAAACCCCCATCGAAAATTATTTATCGCCTAAGATTTACCTTCTCTTAGGTTTAGAAGTTGGGGCATCAACTTCAACTCTACCAGATTGAATATCATCCAAATTTGGTAACATATAAGTAATATCATCCCATGGATGTCTATACAAACCAGTTCTTAATCTCTTTTGATCTAAGTGATGACCAATCAAACCAATACTTCTACCTAAGACAAACAACCCATTTAATACACCATTGTTTAAGTATTGTTCAACTTCTTCTGGTTCAAAAGCACCACATGATCTCATTAAATCAACAAAGGCACATGCTACAACACCATCAACATTAAGAATTAAATTATCCTTCTTTGAAGTTGTAACAGTTTCAACAGCTAAAGCATAATCAACTAAGGTTGTAGATGGGAAATGTTCTTTTGCAAATTCTTTAACTAATTCAACACGATAATCTGGATTATTCTTAGATTTAACTTTATGACCAATACCTGGAATTAATTTATTTTGTTTTCTCATGGTCTGAACAAATTGACGTGGAGATAAACCTTTATCATAAGCATTCGTAAATTCAAAAGCAGCACCATCTAAAGCACCACCAAATCTTGAACCAATCGTCAATAAACCAGCAACTAAAGAAGAAATTAAATCTTTACCAGCACGAGTAGTAACAATTGTATTCATAGCACCAGAGACAGCTGGACCATGGTCAGCAACAAGCATTAAGACCATTTCCAAAAATTTGGTTGCATAAATAGGTAAACGACGACGGAACCAAAGTAATGACATAACACCACCAATACCGATATCCTCTTTAAAGACATCAGTGATTGGCATACCAGCATATAATAATTCTTGACCACGATCATCGGAAATTGTTGAGATGAAAGCAGCTGGTTTACGAACAAGACCTAATTGTTGGGCCCATGCATAATCCATTGGGATCTTTGGTGGTTCTTCTTCATCCTTTGGAGTAATGAGTCTTCTAGATACCAAAGATTCATAAACTTCACGGAGAGCTTCTGGGAAATCTTCAAAAGTATCTGGGACAATAAATCCAGCTTCTCTCATAGCAGCATTCTTTGCTGTAGCAGTTTCAGCTAAAGAGTTAGCCATAGAACCAGCATGACCGAATTGAACTTCAGTCTTGAACATAGAGGCACAAGTACCAATAGCCCAAGCAACAATTGGCTTAGTAATGATTCCCTTCTTAACGGCCTCAATGACACGGTATTCTTCAACACCACCATTTTCACCGAGTAAGACAATGATCTTACATTCTGGATCAGCTTGATAACGTAAAATATGGTCAATGAAAGTAGTACCTGGATATCTATCACCACCGATAGCAACACCTTCCAAGACACCATTTGTGTTTTGAGAAATGATATTGTTCAATTCATTTGACATACCACCAGATTTGGAAACATAACTAACAGAACCTGGTCTGTAAAGTTTTGAGGCGACAATATTATCCATCATACCACCAGTGTTACCAATCTTAAAAGCACCAGGTTTGATACCACCAACAGTAGCTGGACCAACAATGGTGACATTCTTCTTCTTAGCCTTGTACAAAATTTCTCTGGCTCTTCTTTCTGGAACACCTTCAGCAATGATAGCGATAGTTCTTAATTGGGGGTGTTGCAAAAGTTCCAAAGTTGAGGAGTAGACAGATCTGCAAGAAGCAAAATTGACGACAACATCAACTTCTGGGTGAGCCTCAATAGCGGTATCAATTGATTGATAAACAGGGATCAATGTCTCCTTAGTTCCCCAGTAGAGTTTAGAGACAAACTGACCACCGAATGGATAAATGATACCAGCGACAGATGGAGTCTTTCTTTGGCAGATGTAGTCAAAATCCAACATACCCTGGCAAGCCTTGGGTTGCATACCATAAACGAAAGAACGGGTCTTGTTATGGAACAATTGGTATTCAGGGACGTGAGAAGCAGGGCCGGCTGAAGGAGCGAAACGCTCGATCTTTTCATTGGCGTTCTTGGACATTTTTTAAAAGGTTTGTAAAAAGGGATTACAATTAAGAAGAAAGAAGAGGTTTCTTTGCAAATTTAAACTGTTGAGGATTGGGGGGGGGCCCGACAATTTCTTCTCCTGATCTACCCGGAGAATGACGCCCGAGACCGGTGATCCAACGGATTTCTACACACCGGAACCTTCTGCTGAGATGTTCCGGACAAAGATCGGAAAATGGCTTTAATTATATAATTATAATTAACATGTTATACTTAAATAGTACTTTGCCACTTTATCCAAACGGTAGTACAGTATTTATATAAACCCCTGGAAATCCGTATTCGTCGTCTTAAATCTTAATTATCATGAATATGCCTTATCATCATGCTCACTTTGGACCTGACGGTCATCCCCACCCACATCATCAACATCGTCATTATCAACAACGACGTGAGCAACCAGATAACAAACCTGGCCCATCTTGTCGACAGTTTAATCAGTTCAGAGGAGGTCTGTTTTCCCTTTCAGCACTTCCTTTTGCTGCTGCAAAGTTTGGCATGGAACTTAATGAAAACCTAAATAACATGCATCGCTCAAGATCAAGACAGTTTGGTAGGCACCATTTACATGCTTCTTATTCTAGAGGATGTCATAATCCCCACGTTGATCCACGCGGTAGCACGCATCATAGGTCAAGAGATCTTGATTCTAGAAGATTTAAAACTAATTCTACAAACTCCAACATTAACCCAAACCAGATGCCACATGCACACGATGATGATAGTCGTATACATATGCATAAGTCTAGCAACAAGGGTAAATCAAATAAAGAAACTAATGAATCATTTCGTCCATCACTGGATGTTTATGAATCAAAAGACTCATTTATTATATACATATCACTTCCTGGTGTTGCCAGAGAAAATATAGATATAGATTTTGACCTTGTTACTCAAATCTTAACAATTAAAGGGGTCACTACAAGACCAGAAGAATTTGAATCTAAAAAAGCTATCGTTAGACGTTCAGAAGGAAGTTATGGAAGGTTCACTAGAGCCTTACGGTTTTCAAGATACTCTAATAATGTTATTATTGATGATAATAAGATAACTGCTAAATTAGAGAATGGTTTACTAATCTTGGAGTTACCCAAATTAAAACAACCAAATGGGAAGAAAGTAATATCTATTGAATCGGATAGCGAAGAAAGTGGCAAAGAAAATGAGAAGGAGGTAGAGATTAAAGTTAATAATAATGCTGGTACAAAACAAAGTGACAAAGAAAAGGGAGATGGAAATGATATTAAGGTTAATCAGGTTGGTGACATTGAAGAAAGAGATGCTTCTAATTTTGCCACATCTCGTACAGCGTCAATCTGCTCATCTCCAGAGTCACTTGGCCCACCACCCAAGTATGATGAGCCATCATCATCCCCAGTCATCGCTGGAACTTCAGATAATGATGATGAGATATACCAATTGTCTTCCACTGTTGATCATTCAACTTCCAAACCACAGGAAGTGGAGGTAACAAAATCAAAATCAAAAGTGCCACTATTCTTAGATCTTGAAGACGAAGATGAAGAAGAAAATTGGGATTTGATTGATTTGGCCCCAACCCCTTCGACTTTTTCCATGGTTTCTGATGGTGAAATATCATCTCATTAGTATGCAATGCCATTTGACAGTTGCCTTATATGGCCAAAATTAGTAATTGATTTACGTGTTGAATTTATTGTTGGAGATGTCGTTTCTTTTTTGTATAGATTTATTCATATGATGGGCTCTTATACATTTTTTTTTTTTTTTTTGCCTTCACGAATAAAATGGTTCATACCACACATATTTTATAAATACATGCATTCCTTTACCAAATATTGTAAACAATTATAATTCATTCCCTTATTATTTATTGCTACTTAACTTCTGGATCGTTCCACTCCTGCTAAGCTAGTTCATGATGAATATAGCATCGGTAGAGTGACTCTACTTAATTACGGCCATACTGGCTACTAAATGATGGCCTTCACAACAATTAATTTTCGGCTGCATTATCACCAGTATTACCCATTAATAAAGTTTACACACAATTTCGCTTCAACCATTTATTGGACTATGTATTCGCCCCTATGAGTTTCATTAGCTTGATCACGGATTATTTGGAGTGTTCTATGTATTATTGTAATAACTTCAACTTTATATTCTCATATTTTCTTATCGAAGATTTATGGTTTATGCAGGTTCAGGGTTCAACGGGATATGTTAGGATTATGGTTGATGTATGAAATAATTTTATGTTAAAAACTTCTCCTATATCTTTCTCCACAGTTCTCAATGAACTTCTCATACTATCAATATTTTTTCTTACTTTACTTATTTAGCTCCACGAAATTATTGTTGGGTAAGTAAAGTCATCAAAATCCATGCACTTGAAATCCAAGCTAAGTAATTACACTGGCATAGTAACCCCACAATAGTGTAAGGAAAGAAATCATATAAATAGATAAGTTAAAAGGTGGAGTCCAACATTTTTTCACTGAAGTGGGGGTTTGGAGTATTTCATATCATTATCAATTGCACGTTTTTTGTACATTTAAGTTCTTCAGAGTTATGTTCACTTATTTCTTTTTAATCTTGTCCTGTAATATTCTTAAAGCTTTGTTATATCCAAATAATAAACTGCCACAGTCTTATCAAGAAACCAAGGCACCAAAATATTAGAAAGCTTACCATACAACGATGAACATATAATTCCAGAATCTTTTGGAGATTATAAAAAATAAATGAGGATTCGAAACGGTAATGTCAATGGTGTTTCTATCATCGAATATTCGACTATGTTACAAAAGTGAAAGAGCACAACTTCAAGTTATAATCTAAAATCTTATAGCTATGTAATTTAAAAGTTTTATGTAACTTTAATAGCTAATGGTTCTCTTTGAACAAATTGACCTGGAGTCTTATAATCATCAATTAATTCGGGTCCGTTTGAAAATCTCTTTGGAGTATTTGTAATACCATTTGAATTTTCACTAGGAACAATGATTTCATCAAACATGGCCCCCCATTCATATTCACCTTTTTCCAGAAATATAACACCGAAATCAATGATTTTTGTACAATTTGGTTTAATTGGGGGAATGATCCTCTGTAACACTCCATTGAAAAGTATTTGCCTGTCCAGAGAGTTATTAGATGAGTTATTATTGGCTGCTGGGGTACTGCTAAGATTATTATTGTTAGCATTCCCATTCATATTGGAATCATTTGCTGATAGGCCAGGTGCAACTCCAGGAACATGGCGTAGAATACCACAAATTGAACGAGAGGTATTATTTATTATTTTGGTTTTAATAGTGACAAAGGTCGCTCTCTTAATTTCCCAGAAGGGTCCTCGATTAACTGGGGTAGTATCATTACTTTCTTCATTAACAACTTCTGTGACCGTAGTAGGGGAATAAATATCATTATTATTTAATTTGGTGACTATCATTTGTCTTTCCAAAGTCGTTTCCATAGTCATTTGTATATCAACATCATTTACTTGTAATACATTAACCATGTTTTGTGATAATCTAACCCCTCTTAATTCAACCTCCCCAGATCTTCCCATGTCCTTGACGTTACCTATAGTACAATTTTGTTTTTTCTCATACCATTTCCCGCGTAAATGTCTTAATAATTCTTTTCTATACCAAAAAGATTCGCGCAAAAAGTTCCCATGCTCAGTTCGTGACGATTGATCTAAAATGAATTGTTTATTTCTTAAACTTGGTATTTGTTTCATTAACTGTTCTTTTGGAATTTTGATTCTTTGAATGGGCAAAATAAATCTTGTGGTTCTACCTGGGTCGATTGTTTGTTCAATTTTATAGATATCTTCTTCTATTGTTGTAGAAACATCATCTTCATCTATTTCATCTTCATAGAATGTACCATTGCTACTTTCCAAAATAACTGTAAGCTCATTAACCCAAGCATTTCGTAAATCGATAACTAACAAACAATAATCTGCAACTGATTTTCCTTGAGCTGATATATTATGAATAAATTTCCAAATTTGTGCATCACTTATAGTACTTTTGTTAGCATCACCATTCAAATTTGAGAGGGTTGTTGAATACCCAGATTTTAATGCAATTAAATCACAGCCAGCTAATTCAACACTTGTATTTACTGTAATATTTAAAGGAACAGTAATACTTCTAACATAATTTTTATATCTTTCCATATTTTTTGAAAATTTTTTTGTATCATTAGATGAATCAAAATATATTGGATCATGATATCCATATTCTATTCTAATTGTTGCATCTTTCATACCTCTTTTTCCAAATGTTTCTAACTCTAATTTAAATGATGAACCACTTTTAATTATAATTTCATTTCGTTTATCACCATTATTATTTTGATTAATCCATTTTAATGAATTTTTCATCAGCAAAAAGTATTCAATTTCAAATACTTCATTTAAAGGAACAAAATCTTTATTGTTTAAATCTTTACCTGTATTAGAAGCGGAATTAGATTTTTCTAATGCAAGTTGAAGCGGTGCAATTGTAGAGTCATTAAAATATAGTTCAATAAAATTCACTGGTATATTTTCTGAAATATTTTGAATTGAGATGCTAAATACATGTTTCTCTCCTTCAAGTAACATCAGCCAATTATGTGTTAATGTTATATCTGTGAGTTTAAGAAGAGGTTGAGGAGGTATTATAAAATATGAAAGAGTTTTAGATTGATATTGAGGAATAAGCTGATTGGGTCTGGTTATTACATCATCCGCTATGATAGTATCTGACTGTTGTAATCCAATTACTTTCAATTTTTCAGGCAAAGCACCATTACCAAGTATCATTTTAGAACCAATTTTGAACAATGATTCTTTACAACCCCTTGTTTTAACAATGACTCCATCAATTTTCAATTCGCCTGCACCTTTTGGAATCACAGTTAATTTTAAATCAATAATTGAATTTGCTGGTAATATGTATGGTTTCTTAGACTTAATCGTCTCTAATGTTACACCCTCTTCACCAATAATGCACTTTGAAGGTGTATGAAGTTCAATCTTATCAATTTCAATGTCAATTTTCATCTTATTTAACATTTTCAATTGAAATTCTAATTTCTCATTACTTGTTAAAACTATATCTGATTCATTTGTACTTGCTTCTTTATTAAAGGGATTAAAAAGAATCGATCCTTCGGTGCTGGCTCTCTTAATTGAAGGACTATCGGTATCAGAAGTAGTACGTGCACTTCTTGGAGTTGAGAGTAAACTTGTCATAGGCGAACCATTTGAATATCTTGATGAATTTGGTCTGGAAGATGAAGGCGGTTTGGAAGAAGGTGCTGGGAGTAGTAAATCTTCAGGTAGAATTATCATGGCATCTCGGATAAAATTATCATCCCAATATTCAACTTCATCTTGTCCAAATTCATTAACTTGATTGTTTGGTTTTGAATCTTCAACTTTGCGCTTTCCTTTCTGGTTCCTTAGTGCTTCAACCGAATGATCGAAAATTGTATAAAGCTTTAATTGTTCTTCATCATCCAAATTCTCACCAGCATGTTTAAATAGTCTGCATATAAAATTAATAGTTGTCTTTGGAGATGGTATGGAATCAGCAACTAAAATAAGCGATTTCAATGTAGATAAATAAAAGTCTGAAAATCCATTGTCAACTCCTAGATCTGTTGATGGTTTATAAACATCAGCCAATGAGTATAAAACTTTAATTAATCCAATATTTTCTTCTGGACGGTTATTAATATGACTTCTGTCATGTTGATTTTTAGTTTTTCCTAGTTTCTTTCGAATACTTAATAATAAATCACGAATTATTGCTGCTTTTTTCCTTTCCATTTTTAAATCATCATATAGTTTTGCAACATTACTTAAAACATTAGTTTTTGAATAGATATCGAGACCACTTGATGAATTTTGAAGTTGAGTTAATAATGAGGAAATATAAGGTTTTGTTAGAAATTTGTTATGTTGATTTAAATAGTAATGAGAAAGAGAGGCTGAAGATGGGAGAGGTATATCTAATACCATGGATGTTAAAACCCTCTCATCAAGTCCATAATTATGACTATGAGTTAATAATGTGGATAATCGTAATAAGGTATCTATATATACTTGTGGAGGACATGAATCAGACGGCTGTAATTGAGACATTGAATAATATTGTAGAGCTTTTGTTGTAATGTCAGGGATCACTTCCAATAAATCAACCTCAACCACGGGTCTTTCCCTGATATCGCCTATAGGAGATGACATAGAATTTCTTGGAGACGAGATAGGAGTTAATATTCCAGCGATCCCATTATTATGAGAACCGCTTAATATAGAGGGTACTTGAAATGGAGCATCGACATGACGAAGTAAAACCATTGATAATGCTATTCCATCAATAGCTGAGCCTAACCATAAATGATCTCCAGCACTTTTTAACTGTGTAGCAGCCTCCGTAAACGTTTTCAAAGCTAAGCTATACAAACCAGCCAATAAATGGCAATTACCTGTGATCTTCAATAAACGCCCTTTAGCTCTTGCTTGTTTCTTATCATGAGACCCTAGGCTGCTAGTGCTTCCTGTTTTTGAATGAACCGGTGGAAGATGAGATAAAACTGCTCCAACAGATACGGGTGATCTGATAGTCACAGGGGTATATGATTGCATCAGAGTCCCCAACTCTCTTAAAAACGTTGAAGTTATATCACACATGACTGTTCCTAAACTAGCATTGGTATCAACAAAGTACATTCCTTCCTCATCTTCATTTGTAAGATTATTACTGTCATTAGGTTGTTCATTTTGCTTATAAAATATTATAGCATGCATTATAGCAGATGGATACTTCTTTTTCAGTTTTGAGAGACTCTCACTTGCATCATTTGAAGGCCTTGTTCCAATTGCCATAACTATAAGTGTTCTTCTCCAAATATCAAAATCGTGCAGATACAACGTGTCTTCACTAGAACCACTAACATGAAAATCATATATAACTTTTCCACTAGGAAAGGCCAATGGATTAAAAGGACCAGTTTGGTTATTAGGGTTTGAGACGTCAACAAGTCGAACCTCATGGGCCTTTTTCAAAGCATAGATGTGAGATCTGAATTCAGAAGGAGTTGTTTCTGGCCCAGGAAGGACCAATGTTCGGACACGGGAGGGTAGAGTGTATTTCATTCCAATCCTGAATCATATACATATATGATCATGAAACGTAGAGGGGACACTTCATTAGGTATGGCTACACCAACTCAACTATAAACACCCACACACCTTTTATTCCTCTTTTCCTACATCAACACTTTTGGTTCAACTTAAGTTTATTGCCACCTTCTTCATCTATTATCAATTCCAAAATGGCAGGCCTAAGTTTCGAAAACTACCAACGTAATCAATTCCTTGCAGCCAAAGGACTCAAGGCATCAGCCACTTCAACAGGTACTACTATTGTGGGCTGTCGTTTCGCCACTGGTGTTGTAATCGCCGCAGATACAAGAGCTACATCAGGGCCAATTGTTGCCGATAAAAATTGTGAAAAATTACATTTGATCAGTCCCAATATATGGTGTGCTGGAGCTGGTACAGCAGCAGATACCGAAATGGTAACACAATTGATATCTTCAAATGTTGAATTGCATTCATTATATACTGGAAGAGAACCTCGTGTAGTTACAGCCTTGACTCAATTGAAACAACATTTATTTAAATATCAAGGTCATATCGGTGCTTATTTAATTCTAGCTGGTATTGATCCAACTGGTCCTAAACTATTTGCAATTCAGGCCCATGGTTCGACTGATGTTGGTTATTACCTTTCTTTAGGTTCAGGATCTATGGCCGCAATGGCTGTATTAGAATCAAAATGGAGGAACGATTTGAATAGAGAAGAGGCAATGGCACTTTGTACAGAAGCAATTGAATCTGGTATTTGGAATGATTTAGGTTCTGGTTCAAATGTTGATTTATGTGTTATGGAAGCAGATCAGAAGACTCAATTATATAGGAATTACAAGACACCAAATGTTAGAGCTCAAAAGGAGAAATCATATAAATTTAAAAGAGGTACAACTGCTGTATTACAGAAATCAGTATATGATATCGTTGAGGTTTTGGAATTACCAGTTGAATCTGTTGGTGGAAATGACATGGAAATAGATTAGTTAAAATTAATATTTATCAACATAAAAATAAATCATTAGGACTGTAATGTGAATAATCAATCGTCAGATCTAGCACTTTGTTATACTTATAAAGTGAGACTTTGAGTTCCACAATTGTTTTTAATCTCACATTTGTGCATACATGTTCTGTTGTAGCCGACGTTATTATAAACTACCTAGAAGCTCAAACAAATGGACCCGCTGTGAGCACATAAATTAAACAAGATTCTTAGTGGTTCATACTAGTTCTTGAAAATAACCCCCACTTAAGCCGATTTAAAGGCTAAATATTGGATAGACATAAACGATGAGTAAATGAGCCAAATTACATAGCTCAATATTTTTTCCTACCGTAGACATACACTTTTCAATGGGGTGTTTACAAAAGATCGTTCCCTCCATTAAACCAAATTTCACAAAAAACATTGCTTTTGGTGTTATGTTTCTATAGCTAGAAAAAGGTGAATATGAATGTGGCGCCATGTGTGATGAAATCATTGTTCCTAGTGAAAAATTCAATGCGGATGGTAGATGTACATTTATTACAAATACTCCAAAGATATTTTCAAACGGACCCGAATCAGTTGATGGTTTCAAGACTTTAGCAATTTGTTCGAAGAGAACCATAAAACTTCTAAATTACATAGTTACAAGATCTAGACCTTAGATTACTATGCATATCACTTTTGTAACATGATCAAATACATTATGATAGAAATTTCATTGGGGTTACCGTTTCGAATCCTTATTTGTTTGTTATACTTCCTATATATATACTACACGTT
Organism: Alloascoidea hylecoeti; assembly: GCA_001600815.1. Lineage (NCBI taxonomy): Eukaryota > Fungi > Ascomycota > Alloascoideomycetes > Alloascoideales > Alloascoideaceae > Alloascoidea > Alloascoidea hylecoeti. The sequence continues at coordinate 529,099 of BCKZ01000001.1, forward strand.
CTGGGCCACAAATCCGGTGGATAAGATCATGTAGCTCCTGATAAGATTCGGGTTGACCACTCTTCAAATATTATTAGTAAGAGTACAGTCATCTAGTTAAGCGCTCTAATCAAAAATGTCAAAAAGTGGAAATCCACATATTCAAGTTCAAAAAATTATGGAAGAAAATTTCCATTGTTGTATGCGATTATGGGGCATTTTGTTTATTGTCGTAAATCTGAAAACTTAACTAATTGATGTTCTAAAATATGACCACAATAAAATTGGGTCTGGAATATCTGAGAAGAAACTTCCAGGTATATATATCACTGGAAATTAATCTGGAATGGATATTGGAAATTTTATAGAAGAAAATTTGGAAACCTTTGAGAAACTACTATCATTTTTATTCTCATTTCAATATCACCATATTCCGCTTTTAAATGAAGAATTAATTTTAAGAGATTTTTTAAATACCGTATTGTCACATAGTATTCTCGTTTATTATTTGCTTTATGCTCTTATTCATGTTTATATTTCACAAACGATTCAAAAATCAAAAATTTAAGTGCCAGCTGCAGTTTCTACACATTATCAGAAAATTTGATAGTTGAAAAAATTCTAGATCTCCTTCAATAACATTCAATCATTTATAGCAAGAGAAATTTCTGAATTACAAAATAGGTTACACAGTCTGCTAGATATTCTTCAACGGAAACAATGTATAACTATTGGGTAATTATCGTCAATTATACATCATCTCTCTCTTTCGCAATCTAAACAGTTTTTAATTATGACGCTTTTACTTTTTGCTTTTCAGCCCATACCATAAATAGTTTTTAATACAAAGGCTTGGTGTGACTGTTGTGGAGCATATAGAATCCAGATCCCGTATCCGGATCCCGTATGACATTCGTCACAAAATACAACACCATCGCAGATGTCATGAAAGCGCTACAACGCTCATTATTTGATTTATTGCCCTTTCAGTAAGTCCTACAAACATTCCTGCTGAATGAAATGCAACACCAGAAAATTGTTGAAATATTTATTTACTGTGAATCGCACAGCTGAAAGTGACCCGTGTAATAATGCCTTCCGTTTATTTCAGAAATTGAGAAGCTATTCTGCTCATATTACAAATTTTAATTCGCTTAGTGGTTGTAAATATATTTTAAAATTAGAATTATGTAAGTTTTCGGTTAATGGAGCAAAAAAAGGTTGTGCTTTTTGGTGTGGTATATGGCAAAAAAGGCACAACTTTATTAAGTAGTACCACCATGTGTACATAAAGATTAATCTCCCAGCCCTTTTTCACCCGAGCCTTCTTGCCGTGAGCCCCAGGGTTCGGAAGCTTGCAATCCGAGGCGTTGGATCTTGACTCGGAAAGCCGGATATTTTCAATCCTAGGCGTCGGATGTGGACTCGGAAAGCAGAGTGTTTGCCAAAATTGGCCTCGGGATTGGACTCGGAGGTATACAATGAGCTAACCTGTGCAGGACTCGGGATTCGGAATTCGGAGGGCTTCAGGGTCTCTGATATGAATAAACTTGCTTGAATTGTTTTAAAAGATAGAGAACTTAACTAGCCATTCAAGATTCTGATAATGAATAGAAGGTGGCACTTAAATTACCAATTTTTGAATCATGAACGATGAATAAACATCAATAGGAACACTCTCCTTTAGCCTCTGCTTGTGTCTACGGCGGTAAAAAGGTTCAAACATTTAAATTCTGCGTAAAAACAACCCACATCCCCCCAAAAAGAATCCCTCTACTCAAAATTCCCCACCATCAAAAAGTAGAATATCAAAACCTTTCAAGCCGATTGCAAGATCATGAAACTTGTTTTTTTTTTTTAAAAAAAAAAGACTAAATTCCCCTGGAAAAGAGTCCTCTCTGAGTAATAAGTACGTGATCACCAACTCTTTTAAACCGAATCCAATAAGATAAATAAAAAAAGTGAGCCATTAACAGAAATATTTCCCTCACCATATTCTCCAAAGAAAGTACCGTTATAGCAACATGTATGTCCCAATCACTACAGTGCTCTGTCCGTACATTTTGAAATATTTATAGAACTACAATTTTCAATGACATTAGTTTCAAACAATGGTAGGTACTAGGTAGTGTAGGAGGTTGAACTGGAGATCTAAGTTATACTGTGGATGCTCAAGTGATTGTGATTCTAAAACTTCTGCCAATTGGCACACACATCAAAATCTTTCGTCAAAGCAGAATCAAACTATCCGTACCATATCTCAACATGATTTTGAATACCGATAAAGTATATGATTGAATTGAATTATCAGAACTGTTATGCACTCTAGGATATTTTTCAAAACACCCAACCACCCGACCGATCTTAGATAAATTCTGATCTCTTTCCTTTTATATTACTCCATAATGTCTCGACACCCAATTACTTGTCATATTCTAGATACAACCCGTGGAAAACCAGCAGCAGGTGTCTCCTGTGCGATCTTTCGAATTGCAAATCTTCCAAATACAACAGATAATCATCCAGTAAACCCAACAAATGCTTTTGGTATCGCAAATACAGATGCTGATGGTCGGATTTCCAAATGGACTCTAAATGGAAATGGACTTTCTTCCTCCTCAAATAACGTTTGGAATACTGACAATTTACTTCCTGGAATTTATAAAATCCGGTTTGAAACTTTACAATATTTTGTAGAAGCTGCAAAAGAAGATTTAAAAAACAATGGAATTATTGATTTGGAAGCTTCAAAAACTTTTTTCCCATTTGTTGAGGTTAGTTTCATTGTCAGAGATCCTCCAGATGCTCATTATCATATTCCTTTATTATTGTCAAATTATAGTTATTCTACTTATCGGGGTAGTTAAGGATGCAAATCCCAAAGTGGTAATTAAGTCGGGAGTTTCCATATATACTTATCCGGCACGTGCTCTATTTAGCTAAATAAAAATTCAATTTAAAGTATCTGCAGTGCCGTTGTTTTGGAAATACCTTCAATTCTGAACAGATAGTGCAGAACGCGTTGTATCTGGAGTGAATGATTTCTTTAGATCTTGATGTTGAAAATTTATAATTAAAGCTCTGATATGCATCTATACATATGCATGAAAACACTTTATACTTAAATAATTAATAAATAGCCCTGAAATAATAATACTTAATCAATTAATCAGATTGTTAACTATAATAATAAAAGATCAAAAATCAATATAGATTGTTTGCAATTGCAATAAAAAAAGTTTTACAGAAAAGTTAAATCAACGGTAATAATTAGTTAAAGCTTTTTTATAAAAGCAAAATCACTAAAAAAGAAAATCACAAATCAATTGCAAAATATATAGTTTGTTTGTTTTGAGAGGTGAACAATGATCATGAAGTATAATAATAGCAGTAATAATATTAATAATAATAACAAATAATGATTAATATGAACGAGATAAAAAAAAAAATTTAAAAGCAAACGAAAGTGAAATAAAAGCTTAGGAGTTAAAATAATGAAATAAGATATCTTTTTTTTTTGTTTTCTTTGTGTTTGTTTGTTTGTTGGTTAAGAGGAAGGACCTAAATAAAGTACTAGGTAGTATTGCAAAAATTGTTAGCGTTTTTGTGAAATCAAGTAAATTATATAATATAAGTAATAACGAAAACAGAAACTGTTTATTTCAAAATTGTAGTCTTATCTGAATCCACAATAAATTAGTTGAGTTAAAGCAAAATGAATATTATTTGTGTTATATAACTTAAGTTATTGATGTTTAGTGATAGTGTTAATAAGCAAAATGATTGTTCTTTCATATATTTAGATTGATTGATAACATAAAAAAATGAAAGATATAGTTTAGTTTAGTTTAGTTTAGTTAAGTTGAATTGTAATAAAAAAAGGTGATAATTTGTTTGGTTGATTGATCAATTAATGTTGATTTATTTGAAAAAAAGCAAGAATAAATATGAAGTTAAGGTATGAGAGAATATAGATGCAAAAACAATTAAAACTGGTAAAATTTCAAAAGAAAGCAATAAAGGAAAGACTTGTATGTGTTATTATTATAACTGTTTGATTTTGAGTATGTTAGTTGATAATTAGCTTTGAATAGTTGTTTATTTAGAATCATATTCTGTTGGTCGTAATTGTAATTGTTTAAATGTTAGTTATAGTACCGCAAATGACATGTATGCTTGCAATCGAAACATAGTAGTATTTAAAAAGGAATTAAAAAAGAGAGGAATAAAAAGAATCAATATACCGGTATACCATAAATAGTTTAAATAACCCAATGAAAAGATCAGCGTCTTCAATTATAAATGAAGTTCCTTGATTTCCACGATGCATGATCAGAAATCATGAATGCTTTGAAGTGAATTGATAGAAAATTATAGAATAAAATATAGTTTGTTTGGTTTTTTTCCCTGATATTAAATTATAATTAATAAATAAAGAAAAGCATATGCATGTGATTTGTATAATGTGTAAATGAAACAAAAGTATATATAAAATGAGATGATCACCTTCTCTTATCTTTATAAATAATATACTCCGAGTTTATATTATGAGACGAGACCCCTTCACTAAATTGCAAAAATCATGTATAAAACCATAACCCCCAATTAATGTTTTATAAAGTACTAAAAAGTCCATCCATAGTTTTCAATCTCATTTTATATCATATCAGTTGTATTTGTCATTTGGGTGTAGGTATTAAAAATAAAAAGCCATTTATGAAGAAAGCAGAAACATGTCAAATACCATTTTAGCAAAACCATAACTAGATTTAGTTGTTGTTTTATAGTTAAAAACAGACTAAGAAATTTTAGTTACTCAATGCAAAAGCGGATAATTTTAAAAAAAAAATTACAATAATGAAATGATAAGATAACAAAACATTGCATTCTCTTTTTATAAAATAAACAATTATTAAGAATAAAACCAAAGAAACCAAGTAATATAAAACAAAACATGAAGAAAAAGAGTATCAAACATTTAATAATAATAATAATAATGATAATAATAATAATAATAGTAGTAGTAATAATAATAATAATAGTAGTAATAATGATAATCGTATTAAATAGTAATGAAAAGAACAAGTTAATAAAACAAAAAATGGAATAGAAAAGTTCAAACAAAATCAACAAATTAATTCAAATTCAATCAACAAATTTAAAGAGAAAGAAAAAAAAAAAGAAAAAGTGAAAGAAAAACTTTTTTTGTAAAATAAAATCAAAATATTATAGCATATTATAGCAAAATTTGTGTGTCCATCCATTCATTAATCAATTGAACCAAATAAAAAATCAATAAAGAAAAGAAAAGAAATGAAAAGAGAAGAAAGAAACACAAGAAAAAAAAAACAATCGAGATACACACCCTCCCCTTATAATTATAAAGCTTATTAAATTATATAAGACATACCACAACTTATTTTTTAAACTCATGATGACTTTTATTTCTTTAAGCAAAGAAATGTGTATAAACCCGTGATGCCTCAGCAACTTCCATTTCCATCTTCAAATCATTTAATTCTTGTTTAATTTGTTGTGCAGTGAATGGATTTAATGAATTACAAGTTGCTAATTCCGGTTGACGATCATAATCATTTGCATCATAAGTATCAAATATAATAATTTTACTACTAAATCTAACATTTTTTGATTTTGTTTGTTGTTGTTGATATTGTAATGGTGTTGAAGAAGTTGAATTTGAATTTAAATGTTGTGGATGCTTTTGATAATAATGAATATGTGATGCTGATGGATAATGATGTTGTTGCGAAAATGTTTGGGGTGTAGATGGTTGTGGTATTGGGACAGGGATATTTGTTGATGAACCATGTGCTGGGGAAAGATTATTAGAATGTGGATCATGACGTTGATGAGAAGAAGAAGTGGAAGAAGTTCCTTTATGTTGTTGATATCTATACCGAGATTTAGTTTTTTTGTTTGAATTTGATGCCGTTGCTGAAGATTCAGGATTAATTAAACTTTCTGAACTATTTGAAGAAGAAGGAAATTCATTATCAGTAGTAGTAATATTTTCATTTTCAGGTATTGAAGAAATACCTAATTGTTGAATTTTTAAAGAAGTTGAATGCAAATCACCATCTGAATAATTTTTTTTAATTTTTGTTTCTTCTTCAACAGAATTGTTTAATTGTTGTTGTAATCTTAATTGTTCGTCATTGATTAAATTATCAAATTTTTTGATATTTTCTTCAACAATTTCTTCATTTGATGGTAATACTTCAATAATTTCTTTATTACCCGATTTTTTAATACTTCTTTTACGATCCATATCAGTTGATGCTCTTTTTTTTAAAGATTTTTTCCGATCTAAATTTCTCTTTAATTCTTCTACATTTTTGTTTTCAAGAGATGGGAAAAGTATTTCTCCAGATGTTACATCTTCATCACTTTCACTTTCTTTCCCATTGCTATCATTCTTATTATTGGGACTTGTAGTTGTAGTGGTGGTTGCAGGAGTTGCAACAGAAGTTGCAGTTGCAGTTGAATTTACAGTTGTAGATGAAATTGTATGAATATTATTAGGTTCTCTTTTAGTTTGAGAAGGAGATAGATTTTGTAAATATTCAATTGCACCACCGGTAGTGCCATTCCCATTAGATCTTGGAAGATCAGCTTCAGCAATTGCCATGGAAGGACCAGACATATAAGCAGTTGGAGAAGACGAAGCATTTTCCAAGACAATTTTTGAATCACTTGTTTCAGAAACATTTATTTTATTATGGGAAGAAAATTTGGAAAAAGTCTTACCCAATTTATTTCTAACAGACATCATACTGATTTTGGAAGACACGGAGAAATTCGAGCTCACGGAGAATTTTGAAGATATTGACATTGTGTCGGAGGATTTTTTCCTACGGAATAAATATCTGTGGGATTTATGATCACCATCATCCAAATCTGCAGTGTGACTGCTGGCTGGGGTGGGAGGCGCGGGTTCTTTTTGTTTTGTAGAGCTCCATAGTTTTTTCTTCAAGTAGCCACCTAATCCTGACTTTGAAGTTTTCCTTGTATCTTTTGCGGGGGTGTCCTTGTATGGAGTGTTGGGATAGGACTGGTCGGGATCAATAACCGGCCTGTACAGAGGAGTGATGGGTTGGTCAAAGTCGATGTTGAGGACAGAGGTGGGCTGAGGGGTGGGGAGCTGTGCGGGTGCCAGTTGGGGGTCCGGGCTGGCAGGACTGGCAGGCCGGGGGTCGTGGAGTTTTGGCTTAGGGGTTATTGTTGACAGGGTGGGCACGCTCAGGTTGGTCTGGATTGTGTCTTGCGAGGCCCGGGCGTGCTGAACGGGCTGCACCACCTGCTGGACGGCATCTGCCTCGACAGGCGACAGGGGGTGTGTATGCGAGGGGGACGGGGACACAGGCATGGAGACGTGGATGGGCTTGGAGGAGTGGGTGGTGACGGAGGAGTTGGGGGAGTCAGCATCCGGCAGGTCAGAGTCCGAGGAGGAGTGGAAGGACAGGGAGTGGTGGAGCTGGTGGTAAGGCGTGAAGGGGGTCGCCGCAGTTGGCGAAACGGACGGGACGGACGGAGCGAGTGAAGTCATTCTAAGGGCACGGAAGGCACAGAAGCCACGGGGGGTGCGAGGAGGCGGGAGGCGGGAGGGTTGGAACGAACAGAAACAAGCTTAGTACTGGTACAACAAGCAAACGATTAAACTGCTTCTGAAAATTTATAACTCAGCACTTTTGAGATACTGGAGGGGCTCATGTGGCTCCGCGTAATCCTCATACCAGCGACATGCATATGTTCTTTAAGTTAGTCTTTCCACATCCTAGCCCAGCTGGAATCGGCCAAAAATAGGATTCCACCGAGTATATCATACAAAACACATTTATGATATTCGATTAATATATTATAAATAAACAAAAACTAACAACAGTAATGATACAACTCCTTTAAATTTTATACTATATAATATAGTCAAAAAAATTATCCCCAAAACCCAAGTTTAAAACAAATTTCTTTTTTCTTTTCTTTTTTTCCTTGTTGTCACATCATGACTAAATTAATACAAGTTTGGATTTTCTAATATTTTTGTTCGATTAAAGTTGTTTAAATCTCATCATCTGATGAAACATAATCATCACCAAGAAGCTTCTTCTTCTTCATCCTCTCCTTCTTCTTTCTTCTCAATTCCGCCGACGAAAGCTTAGACTTCTTTTTGGTGCTGGAGATCTTATTACCCATAGCGTCAAACTGTTCTCCATCTTCTTTCTTCTCAATCCTTGGTCCTGTACCTTGACCTTGAATCCAGTTATGTCCGGATGGGATCATGGATCCATTCATAACCGCCCAAACTTCTTCTGTTAAATCTTTTGTAAACTCAGCACTATGTGTAATGATTACAACACCACCATCAAATGCTTTCAAAGCTTTCGATAATGCACCCAATGAATCTCTATCTAAATAATTTGTAGGCTCATCAAGAACAATTAAATGAGGTCTCTGCCATGTACAAGCTGCCAATACCAATTTAACTTTTTGTCCTCCAGATAACCCCCTAATATGTGAATGAGAAACTAATTCAGCTTCCAGTCCCAACATTGCACAATGAGCTTCGATTTCCTTTCTTGTTAATGGTCTAAATTGTCCTGAAGCCAAAGCTTCCTTCATATCAATTTCAGCAACCATCTTAGCATGTGTTTCAACTAATTCACCACGGGGTAACCAAGCATTATCAACTGACATCATTGGTATCCATCTTTCTTTATTCTTTTGTCCTACATTTTCTCCTAAAGCAAATGAACATTCATATTCATAAGAATTCTTAAATTTTCTTCTACCATGAACTCCAACAACACGTCTTTGAGTACCATCAATTTTAAAAATCTTATTCATACCATCAACATCCTTTTCATTGATTTTTCTAGATGCACGATCCATTGTTTCACGATCTTCACCTGTTTGGAATCTCCATTGAATATATTCAGAGGGTGTCTTATCCAAATGATGATCAATATGTGCAAAGGCATGTTGTTTAATATATGCAATACGACAGTTCTCATGTTGATAAATAGTTCCTGTAGTTGGTAACAATTCTCCAGTTAAAACATTAACTAGTGTAGATTTACCAGCACCATTTGGCCCGATAACTGCAATACGAGAAGATAATGAAACTTGGAAATTAATATTAACAAGTTGTGGCTTACTTGTACCTGGATAAGTAAATGACATATTTTGAACCTTAATAATAGCTTTTTGCTTTGTTTTAACACCTTCCAAAAAACCTGGTGATGGGAACTGAAATTCTAAATCTGATGCTCCTAGTTCATAATAAGATTTTGCTGATGGAACTTTTTTAACAAATTCACTTAAATTTCCTTTATATTTTCTTAATTTAAACCTTTCATAATGAATAATATATTGAACAGTTCTATCCAAAAATCCAGAATCATGAGAAACAATAATTGATGTAATACCACAAGTTGTTAAATAATTAACCAACCATGTAACATTAACTGTATCTAAATGATTAGTTGGTTCATCTAATAATAAAATATCAGCATTTTTTAAAACTGCTCTTGCTAAAGCTAATTTCATCTTCCAACCTCCTGATAGTGATTGAATTGGCATTTCAACCATTTCATCACTAAAACCAAATTCACGTAATTTATTTTCAACTTCTTCTTTTGTAGTTGAACCTTTTGGTAAATCATTTAAAACAAATTCATAAACTGGTGTTTCTGCTAATGTACCATCAATATCATGTTCAACATAAACTGTTTTACATTCTTCTTGAGTAGGGAAACCTTCAACTTGTCCATTAGCAATAGCTTTCATTAAAGTAGATTTACCTGAACCATTTGGTCCACATAAACCATATCTACTACTTCTTTTTAATCGAAGTTGAGTTCTATTAAGTAAGATCTTGGCACCATAAGCAAGAGAAAATTCACAATTACATAAATCTTCACCTTCATTATCATCTTCATCTTCAAAATTTGGACCATCTGGAATATTAAGAATAGCTTTTCTTCTCCATTGTTCAACAATTTCTTTAGCTTCTACTTCATGTTCCCAAACTGTAATATAAGGTAATAAATGAGACATCCAGGCTTCATCAGAAATTTCTTTCTCATCGATTAAATCACCAGCAATAGAAGATACAAATGTCTTAACAGCATCAAACTTTGAATCAACTTTTTTATTAATCAAAGTATTTAAAACTCCAAGTGTAACTTCTGTATCACCAGCAGTTGAAACTTCTGGAATTTTATCATCAGCTTTAATATCACCAACACGCTTTAAAGTATTAATGGCACGTAAAGTTACATCTCTTGCTTCTGGATCAGCGATATTCGAATAATTGGCTTTTAATGATGGGTATAATTTACCTAAGAAAGGTGCAACAATTTGTGGATCTTCAACCAATTTACACATATTATCAATAATAACTGCTGCCTTTCTCTTAATAGCTGTATCACGTTCGTTAAGGCCTCTAGATAATAATGGAACCATGATGGCCATAGTACCAACAGTAACTTCTGAAACAAAAGTTGTAGCACCTAAAGTATGAACTGTTTGTGGGACTAAAGTTGGTTTAGCAATACAGTGAATTAAATCTGGAAGAAACTTTTCAATATCTTTATTTTGGATAGTTTCGGTTGCCTTTGTTAAAGTTGAAGTAGCTGCTTTCTTCACATCAACTTTAGTATCCCACATGGCATCAGATAAAACTGGAATTAATTCAGTCATTCTTAAAGCAATTTGTACTGGTGCTACATCAACCAAAGTAGCAATAGCTTTTAAAGCAGAGATTTTTTCTTGCCATTTATTAGTTGAAATTAAAGAATTTATGATTTTTGGTAAAATGAATTTTGTTGCAGTTGGTGTAACTGCTCCAACAATCGCCTGTGATGCAATATTAGATGCTTTTTTAATTTCATTATTCTTTTCTGCTGATTTTGATAAAACATCTTCAATTAGATTAACAATATATGGTTCAACAGATGGGATTAATTTTTGATTTGAAATATGCGTTATTGCTTCAAGAGCGATTAGTCTCTCCTTTGGATCTTTTTTATTATTTAATGAAGACCTTAATTTAAGATAAAAATCAAAAGGAATATCATGATCGATTATGTTTGAAGTTGTCAAAAGTTTTGCCATGTTTTTAGCTGCTTCAGTTCTATCTGAAGGAGTGGTAGTTAACAAAAGTTTATCAAATAACTCGTTTAAAGCTTCAATACTATAACTTGATTCTTCAGACATGGTTTCAAATATATATGAGACCCTAAGGACAGTGAAGGAGTAGTTAATAGAAAAGAAAAAAAAGAGAGGATAAGGGTTGGACTTTATCCTTTTCTTTTTATAATCAGATAAAAGTGAAAATTTTTATAAGATATTTTATTCATCTGCAAATGTGTGTTATTATTATATAATACAACTATTAATAACGCGGTGATTATCCAAATTTGAAGGTTTTAAATAATTATCCAGATATTTGGACTGAGATATTATCAAAACAAAAACAAAAAATAGTTAAAACTTGAAAAAAAAAACTCAATGAATGATCATTGATCACAGAATCACAAATATTAAATTTCAGAAAAAGAGGCGACTTTAAAAGAACATTATTTTATATACAGTTATTATTTCAAACTTGATAAGATCTCGGGTGAAATTTTTGGTATAAATGAAATGGAGTTGAAGCCATCGTGATGCATTTATTGAAAAATGACATCAGTTACTCTTCTGCTTAATCTTGTATCCTTGTTTTTAATTTGGTCAGATCAACTCACTTTAAATGCATTTCTATGATGTAGTGGGATGATCACGTTCTCTTTTAAGGGAATAAAAGAAATAAAACACATTCCAGTGCATGTTGTCCGACCAATAATTAGTTTCAAAACCTGTTGAAATCCATTAATTAATGGTAATAGATCGAAAAATAACAAAAAAGCTTATAGAAGTAAATAATTATTATTACATAAACTATTAATGGTGAAACTTTCCAGTTGCAATGTAAATTTATAATTTTCATAGGTAGTCTACAATTATATGCATTAACCCAATTACAATTTCAAATTATTTCAATTTATACTTACTAATGTTACTTTTTAACTACAGATATATATAGCTATGTTTTTCTTATAATAATCTTATCCCTTTAAAATGTCTTCTTATGCTATTTAAATGAAGGCAATACATGTAGGAAGATTTTCTATCACTTATCAAGCTAAATCTAGACTCATATCTTTAGGTTTCAATGCAAAAGTTGCTTAGAGCACTGGTCTCAGACTTTCATAGTAACCAAATTTAAATGGTTATCTAACACATTGACTAGATGATATAAAAATGTTCTAGATTATGACGACCTGAGAAAAGTTTTATGTTCCATACATATAAAACAACACAACAGAATCGAAGTTTTAGATCAAATTTAGGTTATCCCTTGCTTTAGCCTTATTTACTGTAGTGATTCACAAGTTACAATTAATCTAACTTAGAGTATTCATGCCCTAAGCTTGTAAGGAATTTAAATATGGTATGAATTCATCTAGTTCCAAACAACAAAAGAATATATATAAGAAGAGACAACAATTTGTTGTGATCGATTCCACTCATTTGGCACAACATCCAAAGACCCAAACGGTATGAAGATCTGCTCACAGCATCCTCAGATGAAGTTTGAGACGGTGAGCGTAAAAATAAAATAAAACGATAATTATTATAAGTATAGAGCGGTTATAATCTGAGCTCAATGAGGATTTCTACTTTTATTTCTCACTGGGCCTATTTTATTGCCTTCTCATTCAGGAAAATGCTCATATAAACGGCGAAATTGCTTATGAGATTGATGATTCTATGGTTGTTGTCGTCTTCAGTTAAATTTCAAATCCAAAATTATAACTAGAAAAATAAGATCATTAACCATTCTTTGGAAAGATATTTATTAACCTTTTAATCACCTTCAACGAAAAAAAGTGTTCTTCAACTAGTTATAATTAAGTCAATTATACTCTCAACTAGTTATGCCTAGCAAAATAGATTAGATATAAAACTATTGCGATAGGCTTAATTATGAATGTACTGCAACTAGCTGTAATATTAATCTGTTTTTGTTTTAACATCCCTTTATCCGCAATTCGATCTCGGTAAAGACAGCAAAAACCCGAATAGGTCGTTCCGTGCGGATGCTGTTGATGAAAAATAAGTGAGAAAGGATTCTTTTGATGAATTTTGGGAGTAACACCAGCTTTTAGAACACTATATAACCCCTAGAAAAGTTCCAAGCAACCTCTATTTTATATATATAACCGTTATTTTTGTTAACTGTTAAGGAAACATTAACGTTGATTATTTTTGTCCGTTAAATTTGAGTTGATTCGTAAGCATCTATTCACTCACCCCACATTGGTGCGTTTATATTTGGTGGGGAAGGTTGTATTTCACAAGCAAACCTTTAAATATCTACTTAAGATTAAATTTTCAACGGTTTAAGAAACGTTACATCGTCTGTATAATGGCTTTGTATACAGACCTGAAATTGAACAAACAAAAGACAGATAATGGTACTCAGCTAACACCAACAAATAATACCTGCGATCCTGGACATCTTGATACACTGTTAGTACCACAAATCACTCACAAGACAAGTTTGGAATCTTCAGAAGCACAAAGATCTCCTAATCAAATAAGTGTTGTCACGCCGCACAAAATAGATAAACAGTCTTTGGAATACATACTGAAAGGAGGTTTAGCAGGTGGCGTAGCTGGTTGTGCTGTAAGTTTTACTTTAAATTTGGTTTATGAATAAATAATTGATGCCATAGGACAGGGCTGATCTTGTTGATCACCTCTTGACCGTACTTCACATATATATTTATCTCTTTTTGCTATTCGGAAAAGAATATAATATGTATCTATATGCTAACCAGCTAATAGGCAAAAACATTAATTGCTCCACTAGATCGGATAAAAATACTTTTTCAGACACAAAATCCTGACTTTAAGAAATTCTCTGGTTCATTTAAGGGTCTTTTCCAAGCAGGCAACCATATTAAACAAACAGATGGTCTAATCGGGCTATTTCAAGGTCATTCAGCAACATTACTTCGAGTATTTCCTTATGCTGCTATAAAATATATTTCTTATGAACAAATAAAATCAATACTAATACCAAGTGAAGAATATGATACCCAAATACGGCGTGGACTATCAGGTTCATTAAGTGGTGTTCTAAGTGTTTTTTTCACTTACCCTTTAGATTTACTTCGAGTTCGACTGGCTTATGAAACAAAATCGACTTTTCAATTGAATAAAGAGGGTAAAGTTCAGCATAATGATCATTACCACAAAGGAGGAAGATTAGTTCAAACTGTATGGAAAATCCTAGCAGAAACTCCACCCACAAGTATACACGATCCATTATTAATTAGAGTATCAAGGAAAATCTTACCAGAGTCATTGAACAGAATTAGTAACTTTTACAGAGGATTTACCCTTACTATTATAGGTATATTACCTTATGCTGGAGTTGCATTCTGGGCACATGATTTAGTTCAAGATTTCTTTAGATTACCTATGTTAGCTAAATATGCTGTTTTATCATCATATGACATAAGTGCAATTGGTGATGTCGAGGATGGAGATGAGATCACTTCTCCAGGGAGAATACAACCAACAGTAATGAAAAGAAAACAGCCTTTGAATTTTTGGGCGGAATGGATATCTGGTGCAATTGCTGGTCTAGTTTCTCAAACTGCCTCTTATCCATTTGAAGTAACACGACGTCACATGCAAGTGGGTGGTGTAAGCAATGGGGGAAAATATGTAAGTGCTTGGAAAATTGCTGCGAATATATGGAATAATCAAGGGTATAAAGGTTTTTTTGTTGGATTAACTATTGGATATTTGAAAGTTGTTCCAATGGTTGCAACATCATTTTTTGTTTATGAAAGAATGAAGTATTATCTTCGTATTTATGATTGATTAATTATGATCACTTCACATTTATAAATTGTGAATCATACAGTTGATTGATATATAACAATTTTAGGTGATTGTATAAGATAATTTAGGACAAAAAGAAGATGTTTTGCATTTAATTTCTACTATATATGTACTTTATAACATCAATATATATATATATATATATACTATACCATAGTTTATATTCTAATAATTTTATCAACATTGCAATACCGTTGGCAATATAATGACTGAATATATCTGTATATTATCGGAATGCAACTGCAATGAAAATAGGTAATTGCAAGGTCAAAAATACAATATTCCAAAGGCCGTACATATAAATTCAAGATCACACAAGATCGGTGGCCCTATAAACAACTTAGTTATATATTATATCAGTTGGAGTCTGGAGATAATAGCAATATTAATTATATTAATTATATATATCACAACTTCAAGCTATATTTCAACATCAATATATAAGATACAAAAAGAGACATTAGTAGTATAGCTAATTATGTATTAATTAAACGAAAAGCATTTTTTTTTGATGGGTCTATATCTTATTCATGAAATTGTCAACATATTGTAATCGTTTTCTTCCCAATTTTACATCCATAATTTGACAGATAACTGCAGCAATTATGCTAAGTCCCAGGATTGCAACCATCACCATATTACTATTTCTATAAAGATGACTAGAGTCTCCTTTCCAGCCAGAATAAAGAGCATAAGTAGTCATCACCGATCCTAAGTTACCTAAACCAGATACTAGGGCGGCGCTACTGGCAGCACCAACATCACCATACAATGGCGCATAAATTGCTGAAGCCCAAGTCATGCATATCGGAACTGTAGGGCCAAGGCCGAACCCACAGATTAATAGTCCACCATATCTAGACCAAGAGCCCGGTGCGTAAGTAGCAACACAAAGTCCAACAATAATAATAATGCAGCCAAGTATAAAGAAAATAGATCTATATTTCTTATATTTATCTGAAAATGGAGTGATCATTAAAATACCAGCAAAATCAAACAACCAAATTGGCGCATACAATAAAGAGAGATCTATATCAGATAAAGATGGGTTATTCACCGCAATGATAGTTGTTGCAAAAACAGCTAATCCATATCCAGTACCAACAACTCCAAAATACATAATAATTATAGGCCAAATTCTTATATCAATAATAATTGGAGTTAAATCCTTCCAGCTCCACTGTATATTTTTATAGCGATTAGTTATATCCTTCATGTGGATAGCATGCTCTTCGGGGGTTAATGGCTGTGATGGGGTTACAGTAAGCTTCTTCCAATATTGGTGAATAACACCTCCTTTATTTTTATCATCTAAGGTATCCGCAGTAGTAGGACGATCTGGCAACCACCAAAGCAAAGTAAAGCCTACACAGATACAAACACACCCGTAAACGAGAAACATCCATTGATACCCATAATATCCTCTTTGACCGTCCATTTTTTGGAACCCTGCGGCAACAAGGCCAGCAACAGCATATGCCAATTGAGCAGCTGTATAATAATATCCAATCCTCTTTGCCGTTCTGTCTGATGGATACCATAATGTAATATAATATGTCATGCCAGGCCAGCATCCAGCACCAGCGATACCGGTGAATAATCTAATTGCGATCAAACCTTTACCATCGACCAATGCAGTGTAGCAAGCATATATAAATCCAACCGAAATAACAATTCTACTTAGCCATTTCTGTGGAGGGAGTCTTGTCATAGCTAAATTCATAGGAAGATCAAATATAATGAACCCAACATAGTCCAAAGCACTTGCTGTGGACAGTTGATGCGCCGTAAGATTTAGATTTTGTTTCATAGAATGACCAACACTAGCATTCATTGTTAATGAGTTACCATATGATGCACCACCGAATGAAGTCATAAAGTATAAAGTCCAAAGAGCTGGAATAATTCTCCTGTCCAATTTTTTGTATATGGCATCAAGGACGTGAGGATCAACAGCTTCATCATCCGAAACGTTGACAGTTTCTGGATCGTTCATGTTCTTTGACTGCAAAGAATTTGGTGTAGAGTCAGACAATTCTAATTCCATCTTTGATTAATAAGATAAACAAATGCTGAGGGCTAAATGAAAAAAATGAAGAGTGGAAATGTTGCTTCTTTTATAGTTGAAGTTTCTTGTGTAGGGTGACTCGTACTTGTGCCTATTCTTAATATTTCAAAATGACTACTCAATAAGGTATATGATTGTGAGTCATTTGAGTCATCTGTCTGATGAGCCTATGTATGATTGGATGGAAATTTGAATTGTGCAGTGACCAAGATATCCGGTGTCCACCAATAAAACTCAATAATTTTGCAAACCCACATAAATTGAGCATAAATTAAGCCTTCAGCTGCATCTTTTACAATTTACATTCCGATAAAAAGCGATCAATCAATATTAAAGTTGGACTCAACAGTTAAGCTGGACTCAACAGATCCGACGGTGAGACATGACTCAAGAATTACACTGAACTTTAACCTAGCTCATGACTCAAGCTAAGTTGTATGGAAAATTCCAAATTATACCAAAAATAATAATAATACAACATTGAAGATCATATTGCCTTAACTAGTTATTTATGCGTTTATAGCAACTTATGCACTTATATTTACACATATACATAATTTTTTCTAGACAAAAGAGTCGAGTTAATTAATTCCTCTCCATTTGGTTTCGATTATCACCTTTTTATAATAGCTGGCGCTAGCTATATCTATATTTTATATTTTACATTTCACAATCCAACACCACCCCAAATTATAGGAAAAATACCAATATGAAATTATATTTTAGCGACAATTGCAACATAATTATTAGTTTAGTTCTTTTATAAACTACTAATATTTATTTATATAGGGAATGATATAAAATAATTTTTGCTCTATAAAAAAACTACGTGAGACAGATAGAATCTATCTATTCTCTATGTTAAAGTGTGAAGAATGACTCAACCTTAAACAGTGATAAACACGTATATAAATAAATCGTTTGTGTATTCCTGCTAATTAATTACTTATTACTTTAATCAAAATTTATCAAAATATATTATACCAAAAATGTTAGGAAAAGCTTGAGGTATTAATTGGAACTTAGTTATATCTATATAATTACCTTATACGGTATATCTAGAATATATATTACAATTGTTTGAGAACCTTCATATACATGTATTATTATTATTACAATGACTTATAAGTTAAAATAAACATCAGTATCAATATAGTATACGTATAAATTTGTGATCATGGTAAAGGTTGGGGTAAAATACAAAGTTTTCATTTTGGGTATAAACTATTCATACATACATGTATAAGCTGTAGCGTATGCATTAAACTATACATCTCCAACTTACAGGTATACTCTTCAGAGCGGCAAACCATAGTAATTATATAATATATATTACGAAAAATTTGACGAAGATAAACACCATCTCATAATAGCGCGAACTAACCCCCTTATAATCATGGTAAGTGATACGTAAGTAAGTTGCCTAAAATAGCAGAGACTATATAAATCTCCAGCTTTATAGAAAGAATTCCTCTGTATTAAGTTATAGCATATCTCATTGTATACGTATAAAGCGAAATGGAATCTAGACTTTTAATTTCTTTATGTTGTTCGAAATTTTCTGAGCCATTCATGTGAGAAATACCAGCTTGCTCTCGCTCAAAACTAGGGTATACCCATTGTCCCAGGCCACCGATACGCAGAAACGCAAAATCTAAATCATTTTTAAAAAAAATTTGACAAAATTATTTACTGTCTATATAAAACGTAGATATCTTTAGTGAGACACAGGAGAATCTGATGGCTATTTTTTTATATATTTTAGAAGTCTTCTTCGCATAATTGACCATTTCCACGACTTCATTAATGTTAAGAATAAATACATTCTCGGAATCCCCCTCACATCTTCAGTAACTCTAGAAATAGCTCATTCAAGTTTCCAGTGGATTCAGTGCTTTGAAAAGCGCTGGCACATCTATGATAGTATGAATTAGCGTCGACAGGACTGCAGCTAGTAGATCTAGATGAGCAGCCTTTTCATCAGAAGTCGGATTTTATTCCACAAAATAGGCCAACTACCTCAGTTAGTAGCTAGTGAATCCTTGGTATACGTAATACGTATGTAATAGACGTATTTTCAATCGGTTTAGCTGTGTTCTTTCCATCACTGCACTTCTTCAAGACTTCTTCTAGATTGATTAGTTTTTTAAAAAGAGAGAAAGCATGTTTTTCGGACGTCAATTCCGTACCGAGATAGCTGACTTCTTTAAAATACATGATGTTTCCATGCCAGTTTTGAAATATACTAATTAGATTCACTTCTTTTATGATAGGGAACTAATTTTGTTCGGAGGTCTGGCATTTGCTCCTAATAAGGTAATTATCAGTTTATTTATATCAAAACAATTTCATGGAAATTCACATGACAAGCTTTGCAATAGTCGTAAAAGAAGAAGACAACAAAATAAAGTTGATCTGAGTATCCTAAAATATAGTAAACAGTGATTTTTAAAAGAAATTTAATGTGGTTAAGATTCAATTTATATACTTACATGTAGGTAGTGTCAGAAAACATCTGGACAAAGTTACAGCGAGGTGTCACATGATTCAAAACTTCCCATCATCAATATGAAACTAGGGAAGCACCTTTAATAGAACAAACATATGGCCAACATGAGCCGCTATACTTCTACACAACAAATACTGGGGAAGGAGACATTTGATGCATTGAGAAATGTGAGTTTGATTGCAAAGAAGATTATATATTTTTTTCTATTATCTCTAATGTGGTTTTATAGGCAAAAGTTTTGATGGTTGGAAGTGGTGGTATTGGTTGTGAATTACTAAAAAATCTTATTCTAATGGGTTATGGTGAAATCCACATTGTAAGTTACGCGCCATTTTATTTTCGAGGATTACACAAACATACTAATGAATTAAAGGTTGATTTGGATACAATTGATTTATCAAATTTAAATCGACAATTTTTATTTGGACGCGAAGATATTAAGAAACCAAAATCAACAGTCGCCGTCAAAGCTGTTGAACCATTCAATGCCAACTCATCTAAGCTGGTGGCTCATCATGGGAATGTAATGGATACCGAGTTGTTTGACTTATCATGGTTCTCACAGTTTTCTATCATTTTTAATGCGTTGGATAATTTGGAAGCAAGAGCATATATTAATAAAATTGTACTTACGTTAGCAATACCTTTGATTGAAACGGGGACCATGGGATTTAATGGACAAGTTCAAGTTATTTTACCAGGCAAATCTGAATGTTTTGACTGTAATCCAAAACAGAAACCAAAATCATTCCCGGTTTGTACTATTAGATCTACCCCCTCACAACCTGTACATTGTGTTGCTTGGGCTAAGAGTTTTCTTTTTAATCAACTTTTTGGGCCTCCAGAAGATATAACAGAGGAGAAACAAGAGGACGAAGATGACCCTGATAAACGAAAAGAATTGGAGAACCAGAAACGCGAGTCTAATGAATTGAAGCAATTACGTGATTTATTATTGGATTCTAAGGATGCCAATAATTTATTTGAAAAAGTCGCAGCAAAGATATTTGTTGATGATATTAAAAGACTTTTAACACTGGATACACTATGGAAATTCAGAGAGGCACCAAAAATTATTAATTTGGAGCAGGAGGTTTTTTCAAAATTTGAAAATCTTAATCGTAAAGAAGTATTAGCTTCGATATCAAAGATTTGGTCTCTGGAGGAAAATTTTCTTGTTTTAAAAGACTCAATTGAAAGGCTTCAGGCACGCGTTTTATCGACGTATTCAAAAACCAATGAGATTCCTGAGTTAGAATTTGATAAGGATGATCAAGATACTTTAGATTTCGTTGTGGCTGCAGCTAATATAAGATGTTATATATTTCATATCACTGTTAAATCTGCCTTTGATGTTAAACAGATCGCTGGGAATATTATACCTGCAATTGCCACAACAAATGCCATCATTGCAGGTTTTGCAGCAATGCAATCCATTAAGATTTTACCTTTGAAGGGGCAGAATGAAGAAGAGAGTAAAGCCAACAGTACAGGATGGACTTTTCTGAAACGACTGGATAACTCATTAATTTCATCATCAAGATTGCATCCTAGAAATCCACATTGCCCATCGTGCTTCAATATATCTAGAGCTGTTGTAAAGATAAACCCCTTAAAACTTACTTTAAAGACTCTTATCAATGATTTATTTATTTCTAAATGGGGGTTTACAGAAGAACTATCAATCATCAAGGAATCTAATTTAATTTATGATGTTGACTTTGATGATAATATTGATAAAACAGCATCAGAGTTGGGATTTAAAGATTCTTCTTTCATTGTTCTCATGGATGATGATGGTGTTAAAGTTAATGTGGAAGTATTTTTTGATATAAGTCTCAAAGATGGATATAAAGACTTTGCAACAATAATTAATGATATTCCAGATAAAATCACAATTCCCGAAGAGGAAGCAGAGGAAGAAGGAGAAGTTGTCCAATCAACCACCAAGCCGGTACAGGTTGACTCGAATGGGATTATCTCTCTTGAACTCGATAGTGAAGTGACAAGTCCAACCGAAGGGAAACGCAAACTAGAGATTCAGGGCGAGGATACTCTTTCTACAGAATCGCCTTCCAAGAAGATTAAGTTGAATGACTCGGATGGCAACTCTGTTCCTATAGATACCATCACATTGGAAGACGAGGATGATGGAGCAATAGTCATAGATTAATCATTGTTAACTAACTTATTGGAAACAATCTTGTCAAATTAGTATAATTACGAACAGTATGCATGCATCTATAAATCCAAATACTTCGTATAGCTGTATAATCAGTGTAGATAAATATAGAACATCAAGACAGCATGGAAATATGCCATAATCTAGTATTTTTAGGGTCTTTCTTCAGGGGTCCAGGTTTACATGCATTGCCATTTAACACCCGAACACCTATATACTTTACCTCTTCTTGGTCCTTCTCCAAAAAACTTCATACAATTCCAAGAAATGGAGAGCGAGTCACCAGATCCACAAAAGTCGCTATCACAGTGGTGGAAACAGTTCAAGTCAAAGGACTCAAATACTTCGAACCCCCCGCCTGGGAATTTTACTAGACCTGTTCTTATGTATAAGTCGAAGTCATCAAACAGTGCGCTTAGACCTATCTCAACTATTGCTCTTGATTCCGACTTGCAGATTCAGAGGGATAAATATTTCAACGAAGTTGCTGCTGCTTATTCAGACTCTCATATTTTTGCTACCGAACTAGATGAGTCGGTGAGATTTGCATCTGCTAATATCATTTCTACGAATAAAGATGGTGTCGACTACCGTTACGGCAAGATTCCAATTGTTGTGGCCAAATGTGGTGTTTTTCTGAAATCAAATGGTTTGAACATTGAAGGTATCTTCAGAGTTGGTGGGTCTGCTAAAAGAATCAAGGAATTACAATATATATTTAGTTCTGCTCCAACTTATGGTAAAAATCTTGATTGGGATGGTTTTACGGTTCATGATGCTGCTAGTTTACTACGACGCTTTTTGAACGCATTACCCGAGCCTATAATTCCGCTGGATAAATATGAACAGTTTAGAGAACCCTTGAGAAGTAGACCGAGTATTATCAAGTATATGAAGAAACGAGCATCACAAAGAATAAATTCTTCCGTTCCACAAAATCAAGGTGCTTCACTACAACAGACGCGCAATAACGGAAAAGAAAAGCTTAAGATGCCACAAACCACAGAAGACAATATTGCATCCCCAACTCAAAATGCACCTTCCTTACACCAATATTTAGAGGAGAAAGATGGGGTTAGTGAAAATCGACCAGAATTTGAGATAGAGTCAGAATCAAAAAATATACCATCTCAACAAAAAAAGGCCACCAAACAAGAATTTCAGTCAGCAGAAGAACCAACCAGCAATGTTTCGGCGAATATAGATGAATCTGAAATAAATACTATTTCTAAAAAAGGAATACAAGTTGTGGGACATATGGCCAAAGATAAGTCAGAATTAAAGGAAGCTAGCGAGGCTGACGACGGCGACATTGATTCAGAACCCGATTCAGAATCCAAGATAAGGAAATCTCACAAACATTCCCAATCTCAATCATCTAATCATACACAGGACAATAATAAAGATGAAAGACGTTCACGACGCGAGAAAAAAGAACGGCACTTAGCCCACGAAATTAAAAAATCACTAAAGGAATACGAACTATTAATTATATCTTTACCCCATCGAAATCGACAATTGCTAATGTATATCTTGGACATGTTATCTATTTTTGCTGCTCATTCAGATGTAAATCGCATGCCTACTTGGAATCTAGCTGGAATATTCCAACCCTCAATTTTAAGTCATCCCAGTCATGACATGGTAATAGAAGAGTATGATCTCTCGAGGAGCGTACTAACTTTCCTAGTAGAATACTGTCACAGACTGAGTCCCAAAATCGAGGAATATGTATTTAAAGGTATTGAAAAGAAAAACAAAAATAAACAAGAGCAGGAACAGAGACAACAACAAGAACAGGAACACCATCACCTAGATAATCCCCAGAATGAGAGTCAACAGAAGCAAAATGAACCACTCCAAGCCTCTGAGATAGCAACTTCAACTCTAGAAACTCCTAATCCAAATAGTCTAGTGGCTTCACCTACAGTAAAAACACCACCCCCAAGGCCCGATTTAAGTCACCAGAATTCAACTAGTATAGCTCGACATAAAATCAGATTATCATTGGACCGAGGTTCTCCTCATTCATCTCAGCAACCCATTTATCCAATATCAAGTCCACCGACTGTGGTGCCCACTGTGCACCGTCATCGTAGTTTAATCTCAAGGCCCCATAGAAGACATTCCAAGTCTTTGAGCAGCGCAAAACCACCCGACCTACCAGATTCTTTGACGATGAATGTCAGTAAAGGGGGGATAACGGATAAAGTGTCATTGTTCAGGCATAGGCAATCAAATATACCTCGATCAGCAAACGACAAAGCGAAATTAAGTAATACAATTGAAGATGCTAGTGAGTCGGAATACGAACATTTCGATAAGAACAGATCTTTAATGACGGTGACCAACAACTCTGGAGCTACTAATGGTAAGTTTTATAAGAATCCTAGCTCAAGTACGGGAAGTATTAGCGATGACGGCAAACGAAACACACCAAATTATACTCAAAGGCAATATTATTCACAGTTAAGTCCCATTTCGCCATCTTCCCCACTGGACTCTAATTTAACGCGCCCTGTACGACCATTTTGTAATGATAGAAATATATCTAACTCTAGCATTTCAACGGTACTAAGTGATGAGGAGTTAACTAGTCCAGGATCTGATAGTAGACTATCCAGATGGCGCAGAAGTTTATTACATCTTAACAGTAGTAATGAAAATACAACCACAACTGCCATCACAACTTCAACTGCAGCCACTTCTGCTACTCCTGTGGCACCGAGTAATACTATTGCAATTACTACATTTTCCAACCCTAATCATCATGATGGCCATGTTTTTTCCATGGTTGATGCTGCTTTGGGGAGTGATTCTGATCCAAAGTTGCCTGTAACCGTCACAAGACACGCAACCGTTACCTCAATAATGACAGCAAAACCAAAACTTAAACATTCGAATACCATCTCCCTTTCTATTGACAAGAATCAACAGTATGATTCTCATGCATCATTATCAGGCTCTTCACCAATGTCGCCAACTAATTACGAGCAATCGTTGACTTCGGCAGGAGATTCTAAATTTGATAAAGATAAAACCAAGGAGAAAGAAAAATTGAAGGATAAAGAATCCGGAAATTGGTTTCGAAGACTTCGGAGTAGAAGCAGAAGTAAGGAAAAATTATAAGAGAAATGATGTTCCCTTAAATGAGAGGGATTAATCGCTTAGCACCTTTGAAAGACAGTTCAATTTTCCCTTCTCGTTGTTGAACCATATAATTCTTCTCCATTATAGATAACTCACTCAACCTTTTGTTTCTTTGTACTATTTATAATTGTTTATGTTGATAATACTAGATTTTTTTTTAAAATATTCTTTTCTGTCTTAATTTTCTCAAGTTTACAATGTTAACGTTATATTTTGCTTTTTGAGATTATTTGATTTGTTTATTAACAACGTTCTAAGTTCTAATTCACCGATTTTCCGGTAATGGCTATTTTTTAATATTTTTATGCTCTAGCTAAATAAGAAATTTTTTTGAATTATTGCATTTTATTTTTACGTTAATTATAACTTATATTTAATATTATTAATAATACTTTATATATAGGCTCTATAAATAATGAGTCAATTGACATACGACTCTCATGTTAAAATGAAAAATTAGTTAGTCGTACAGTTGGATTTAGTTCCAGACTTAGAATCACCTAATAATAAGCTATTAAATATATAGGTAAAATTTATAAAACCTGAAGCCTCATATTAGTTACCTCATTCTTGATAGGTGTAAGTTGTGAAAATATTAATTTACAATGATGTTTTTGATAGGAGATTTAGTTCCTTTTATGCACTGCATTGAATTCTCCAATCTGAGATTCAATTGAGAGGAGCCTATTTGACTATTTCAATGGAATTCGAAGCTGATTAGTAAAAATGAAGCGAATTATTGTGGAAGTGCACAAACCATCTTTCTTGTGTCGATATTTACTCTAATGCTCATAAGCCTTATGTCTTCCCTTCGAACCTGACTAGAAGGTTGTGTTTGAATTCCAATATCTAGTTAATTATTGAGATTGAATAATATTTGTATTCGAATAAAATAATATCCAAAGCTTGAGAAGACTCTTCTTTCGTTTGGAATTAAATGAAGCCCAAATATAGACATAATATCTTATAAATAAAACTTCAGAATAAGTTAATCGTATTAAAGAGATTTTAGGGAATTGAAATTAACATTAAGCTTGATAGTAGTGCGCATATTTAATTGCTAGCTAATTAATATATGTTATAAAACCATGAATCAATATTAACATTACGTAACTTCGGATAAGGAGTAGTAATAAATTTAGTATACCCCGATTATAAGCAATTTCAAATAAAGAGGTAAAGTCTCAAGAAAAATGTGGGAGATAAATCCCTATAGTTAAGTGAGTGGAAAAGGAAACGCCAGGAATATAATTAACTGTTTCTTCTCCACGTTTTAAGATATCCGAAGATGTAATTGCAATGTCGGAAGTAAAGCCGAAGTTTCCGGGTATGTGTGCATATGCATAGTAATGTGGAGAGGATCGGATAGTAAATCTTCGTTGGTGTGCGCTATAACACCCATATGTTATGCGTAAAAACTTATACCTAGCTATAATATGATACCAAAATGCAAAATGAAAAGTCACCCGAATTGTGTTTGGTGCTGATATATAACTATGCTAATTATAAGAAATTGTACAATTGGACCAAGTCTTTCTGTATTATGATTTCATAGAGCCACTAATATTGACAATATTGCAACTGGAAGCGAAAGATCTAACTTTTGAAATTGAATAAAAAAAAACTGGTCTTTGATTTAATATTAATGTTCAAAATTTCAGACTATTAAAACTCTTTACTGTATTGTATATAATAACAAAAATGGCTATACTTGAAAGCATGAGTATAACTTATATTATACGCTTTCAATTATAATCAATCGAGATTGTAATGAATTGCTAAGGAAATTATAGCTGCAAGTCCATCTACATCCCAAACTTCTTTCAATTTACTGGTTCAGTCTAACGTAGTTTCCAGGGAAAACTCCTACTACTCCATTTAGCTTACCTGTCCACCACCCATTGGCGTCTGGAGTTCTTTGAACAATCTCAATTAAATCACCGGTTCTGAAAGTCAAATCGCCAGTAGACTGTGCGACAAAATCATATAAAGCTGTACAGGTTTCAGCGCCTGGTGTGATACCTGGTTTTGGTGCAATTGGTGGTGCTCCATATGAACCACTAGCAGTTGGAGAAACAGGTGACAACAGTTGTTGATGTGGTTGAACATAAGAAATTGGTCTTGTAGTTTGTTGTGTATACTGCTGCTGTTGAATTGACTGATCATAAGCACCTACCTGCCCATAAACAGGTGGAGCGGAGCTAGGGGCTTGTCCAAACTGTGATTGTGCTTGTGGTGTGAATTGGGTTTGAATGCTTGAAGGTTGTGGTTGGCCATACGTAGCCTTTTCATTTCCATATCCACCTGGTACATATGAGGGACCACCATTCGAAGCCGGTGGAGTATAAGGTGGTAAAGTACCACTACTGCTGGAAACAGAGCCATATGTAGACGAATTTGCTTCCTGATCTTTACTATACTTTTTTTTCGTCAATTCCAATTTTTGTTTGGCATGTCCAACACGAAAATGTGTAATACCGATAGCATCAGCTTGATCGGCGATATCACCGCTTTTATATGTGAATCCTTCGACAAGGTCTGATTGCAAATCAAAGTATGGGATTTTCAAATCTTGCGTTTTCCCATATAAAACATAAAATACGTTTAATTGCATATAGTAAAAACTCACAAACAGAGGTCTGATAAATTCACTTTGTAATTGAAATAAAAGTGGCAGATCTTGTTTCAGCATATCATTAAAATAATCATATTCTTGCTTAGCAATTTCAAAATCAGATTGTGCTTTATACATTCGTTCCTCATCTTTGACCGTTTTTTCCTTTTTAGTTTCATATTTTTTCACTGTGCCTTCAGTTCTATCATAATCTAATTTCTTGTGTGATCTTTTCGTTGCCAACTTCCTAATAGAATTAATAATCTCTAATAATTGATTAGCAGGAAGAATAATTCTAGTCTCAATCAACTCAAGTTCAGGTTTCAATGTTTCTTGTAAATCTTTTACGATGGCCGAATATTTCTCAGCTGCGTCAATGCCTTGAGGATTTCCCTCGGGTATAGCAGAATTTGGATCCGAAGCTTGACTTGGTATAGGCTTGTATAAATCTTCTACAGCCTTTGAAAACTCAAGCTGATGAGATAACATTCCATTGATGGAATCAAAATATTTCTTTGATTCCGTATGTAATTTTTTGGTTTCTACCTCTAGCTCTTTAAACCGTCGTTCTGCATCGACATATACTGAATCATCATCAGCTCCCTACAAAGAGAGTTATAATTAACATATTACCATTTAAAGTTTAGACATTGAAGGGGACTTAACTTACCTTGTGAAACCTTTGTTTCAAACTTTGAGGGGCCTATATGAAGATGGAGGAGTAACAATTAGTTGTCTATAATTCCGAGATAGTCCACTTGTTTTGTACCTGTAAGCGAAAGATCCGAAAAAAGTCAATTCAAATCTGAAGTTCCCTTTTATTCCGGTGCAGGTTACAATAAATCTTACAAGTGGTTTGTAACTCAAACTGAACACTTACTCTTACCACCCCTTTTCTAAATCCTTTAAAACTCATGTTATTGCCACCCGATAATTGTGAATGAGAAAAATGTACACAAAGAATTAGGATATGGGAAAATTTAAATACGCTATAAATCCTTCGTTGTCAGACACACAATCACTGCCCGCGCGGGCCACGTGATGCTGGGATTATATATGCATAAGACAAGACGTAATGAATAATTGCAATGCTTCCATCCTCCCCCGAAGCTCCTTTACTGTCAGAGCAGAGATCACCTCTCCGCTCTTCTCCTCACCCATCCCAGGAAGATACCTCGATTTTCAATGAAAGCACGTCTACGGACTATGATTATGACTCCATAGAGGCAACAGAAACCGGCACTTACCTCATTATCATTGTCGGAGCGGCAGCAATAGGAGGACTTCTCTTCGGCTATGACACAGGCGTCATTTCCGGGGTTTTAGTTTCTATAGGAAATGATCTTGGCGGAGTGCCACCAAGTAATCATTCCAAGGAACTGATCACTTCAATAACTTCCGCGGGTGCCTTCTTGGGAGCTATCATTGCAGGTAGCCTGTCGGATAAGATGGGGAGGAAATATACTTTAGTTTCTTGTTGTTTGGTCTTTTTTCTCAGCTCTATATTAATGGCCTTTTCCTCTTCAGTTCTGATGTTAACGATAGGAAGAGCTATTGTTGGAATAGCCGTGGGTGGTTCGTCTATGGTTGTGCCTGTTTATATAGCGGAGGTTTCTCCATCTGCACATCGGGGAAGGTTGATAACGTTGAACTCGGTCTCGGTCACCGGAGGACAATTGATTGCATATATATTGGCGATTTATTTTGACCGACTAAAGGGTGGTTGGAGATATATGCTTGGATTAGGGACTGTACCGCCTTTCGTATTCATGCTATTAGTTGGGTTCATACCCGAGTCTCCAAGGCTATTGGTTATGAAAGGTGATACGATGCACGCTGGTAAAGCTTTACATAAAATATTTCCCAATGCTACAAAATCACAAGTTCAAGATAAGTTGATATTAATTCAAAATGATTTAAAACATCTGAATTTAAGCGAAAAGAAACCTATTAAATATTACCTTTTAAAATTGTTTACTATTCCAAGTAATTTTAGAGCTTTGTCGATTGCGTGTGGATTAATGGCATCACAACAACTATGTGGATTCAATGCATTCATGTATTATTCATCGACATTATTCGCCATGGTTGGCTTTGAAGATGCAATAAGTGCCAGTGTTGTAGTTGCGATGACCAATTTCCTCTTTACATTTGTTGCAATTAAATATGTCGATACAGTTGGGAAAAGAAAAATGCTACTAGGAACAATGTGGATACTAGTAATAACTCTATTAATTGTAGCAGTTACTTTTTTATATCTGCCATTAGATGATAATTTAAACGTCATTACTGAAAAAGCAGCACCATGGGCTCGTAATACTTTATTGGTTGCAATAATGATATACGTGGCTGTTTATGCTGCTGCCTTGGGTAACGTTCCTTGGAGTAGCATTGAATTTTTACCACTTGAGGTTAGATCACTCGGTTCCATGTTTATGTCTTGTACTAATTGGCTTTTTAATGTCGTCATATCAGGATCGTACCTATCAATGATGTCAAAATTCACACCATCAGGAACATTTTTGTTTTACGCAATATTGGTTTTTCTTTCATATGTTGGGATATGGTATTGCTATCCTGAAGTATCAAATATACCATTAGAAGATATAAGGCATGTTTTTATTCAAGGATTTGGATCAATTGTTCACAACGCTGAAGTATTGAGAAAGGAACAAAAACAATTGCAAGTGACAAGAAGTTTACCAACGGGACTAGTTGATGCTAGACAATATACTGGTGTGGCTAATGAAAATTCAGAGAGAGCCTCTAGTATTGATAGTGATAGCTTTACAATTGATTATTCTGACTAGATAGATGTACTACTATAGTTCTTTATTACAATTCAGCGAAAGCGCTGCTACAGTTGTAATTTCTTATTCCATTTTTATGATATTCAATTATGTTTTTTATGGTCAGTTTTAGCTTATTTGATTATAAGTTATCGCAAGATTTTCATAGTTAAATAATGTAGTTTTATAATCTTTCTTTTAGTTCATTTATAACGTGAGCTGATCGTTACAGTCATATCACTTAATTTCGGACGTTCTGATTAATAAATATCGGACACTCCCACAACTAATTCTCGTATCCTTTTAGGTATAGGATAGCCGCTGGGTTTTATTACACCCCTCCTGAGAATAGCTGTAAGCTCCCACTCGATAGTCGCACCCCCTGGAAACCTAATTATATATTTATTATTATTATTATTATTATTAATTATCTAAAATATTATCACTAAAATCTATTTAATTTCATAGTTCTGATATTAAATGTTCGAATATATTTTTAATTTTGTATTCCTTGTTAAGGTGTGCCGGTAATAGACCTTCGTTTCTAATGTTTAGTCTCAATTTCAAGCATAATACGATTATCTGATAAGACTGATACGGGAATAGCAAAATGCCCCTATGTTCGTAGAATATTCTTCATATTTTATTCTTTTCTAATACTGTAGTGAAAGGTGAGAAATGAGGAGATAGTTATAGCTATGGCAATAGAACTTGCCTCGAGCAGTGGTCCTGCTTTGACTAATTTACCAGGTAGAAATCAACTATAACATCTCCTGCTTAAGCAATGTGCGATGTGCATTCATTCTGCCTTATTCAACACCATTTCATCATCTCCATCGCTTTCATCATCCTTTATCATCCCTGTTTCAATGTCACCAACGGAAAGCTGATCTTCATCAATAAGAAATGTTAGTAGATTACATCTTGATAACATACACTGGGTTAAACCCATAATCATCATTATAATGCTCCATTTCAGATGATCAAGTTAATTATATCAAACAACAGTTAGCTCATATGATGCACTTTATATTTTGGTTAAAGTGAAAGAATTTAGTATCATCTAGTTAGCATCGGTATAGACAATGTTAACTTTTGTGTTCTCGTAATATTAATTTCACATTACAGTAACGCTAAGGGTGTTATACATATGACATTTTATAACTGTGGTTTATTCAATGTGATTGATTATATAAATAAACTTATATTATACTTCAAGACATCAGATTTCTATATCATTATGAATTCGAAAAAGAATACAAAAAGCGAATTAAATCCACACAAGAACACCAGGAAGAAAGGAGCATATTCAAATGTATCAAATATATCCAAATTTAAGGCATTGGTATCAAGCGCTCTACTTTTCCCTTTGCTGTTGGCACATTTTGTTATCAACAAAGTTTACTTTATTATCAGACGATTGTTCAAACCCCTGTTTGCCAAACCCTTTCAATTTGGAAGAAGTTGCTTCAAAAAAGTCTGTTCGATAACTTCTCATGAACCCTTCGAGAAGCACTTAACAAATGGTTATAATGGAAATATAAACAATTGTAACGATTGCAACAAGCATATGCCGACCATGACTTGTGGTTTCAGTAAAGAGCTCGAGACACCAATAACGTTGGTAAATGAAATTACAGAGACTAAACTTCATTCAGATACCATAATTTCTAGAACTAGTAGGGTCAAATCAAATGATGATGATACGTTTCATTCATCAGGGCCCTCGCGAATCCCTGGTGTTTCGGATCTTTACAAAGATGAAAAGCAAGATATCGACAAATATATTAATTTACATGATGAACCTGATTATGATTTGAAGCCTCTACAGCTAAGGTTGAGACATAAAACAATGAAAGAGAAATTAAGCAGAACTTCTGGAGAAAATTTTCCCAGAGTTGAGGAATCACAACGTCAATTCAACGGCGCCTGTCCTTTTCAAACTTTCCAAAAACAATTTGACTTGGGTGAGAATTACTCAGACGTTTCAGCATATACTAATACTGATGATACCGCCGATAGCGCCTATATAAGATCACATTTTGAATCACCTCCTCCCTTACATATTAATTCCAATGCAGTTGAAAAGTTCAATGCAAAATCATACAAAGACACGGAAACTTTATTTGCTTCTAATCCTAATAAAAACCACCTTTTGGGAAAATTTAGGAAGATGAGATTAAATACTGAGAGTAAGAAACAAGACCCTCAAAAGAAAGTACACTTGGGATGTAATGAAGCTCGATATGATGCTAAACGCATGGAATTACAAAATTCCCATAAACCAAATCCCCCAAAGTATATACCAGATGGCTTTTACAAAACCCAAAGGAACTACAAAAATGTTAAGGATGCGATTAAGAGAATTTTGTCACAACCTGATTATGATGATGGGTCTGTAGGGCCTATTATTGTTAGATTATCGTTTAACTGTGCTGCAACTTTTGACTATGAAACTGGCACCGGAGGAACAAACGGAGCGACAATAAGGTAGTGATATGTCATTATTTAAATTTAGCTTCAAAATACTAACATAATGTGAAAATATTCATTCTAGATTACCCCCTGAATCTACAGATAAACAAAATGTTGGGCTCACCGAAGCGAGGAAGTTTTTGGAGGTAGTAAAGCGAAAGTTCCCATGGCTATCATACTCTGATTTATATACTCTTTCTAGCTGTGTCGCCATAGAAGAAGCTGGTGGACCTTCAATCGAATGGAATCCTGGCCGAATTGACACTTATGATTTAAGACGTGTCCCATCAAATGGGAGATTACCTCAGGTATTAGAGAGCAGAGATCATATAAGAGATACTTTCTTCAGAATGGGGTTCAATGATTGTGATATTGTCACAT
Organism: Alloascoidea hylecoeti; assembly: GCA_001600815.1. Classification (NCBI taxonomy): domain Eukaryota; kingdom Fungi; phylum Ascomycota; class Alloascoideomycetes; order Alloascoideales; family Alloascoideaceae; genus Alloascoidea; species Alloascoidea hylecoeti. The sequence goes on from BCKZ01000001.1 coordinate 562,225, forward strand.
TGATGGGTGCACATTGTCTTGGAAGATGTCACACTAAATGGTCTGGTTGGCATGGACAATGGACACGGAATCCTACAAGATTTAGTAATGAATACTTCAAAGTACTTTATAATGAAACCTGGAGAGCATATGATTCTACAGATACCGGGAAATTTCAGTACTTTAATGAGGATCGTAGTTTAATGATGCTGAGCTGTGATATTGTATTAATTCGCGACCCTGTTTTTAAGTATTGGGTTCAGCTTTATGCAAATGATGAAGCGTACTTCTTCCAAAATTTTGCAATTACATATGGAAAGTTGATAGAATTAGGTGTACAAAGAGAAGATGTATAAGAATATTAATATATTTTTGCATAACTAAATTAAATTAAAAAAAATCTGTTGTAACTTTATTGCGTGAACTCAAGAAGATGTTTGGTGGTCTAGTAAACAAACTATCAACATAAAAAGTCATATTAGTAGCACTACGTATACTACGAGAAAGAACTGTGAAATACCAATATAATTACAAGAATATAACCGCTTAATAAGATATGGATTTAACTGGTCCTTTAAACCACATGTTTTTAGAATGGCTCGAGGAATGGCAAAGGGAAGCAACACAAAAACAACTTCGAATTGCATCATCAATAAATAGAGCGGCAGATGTGTTAAAGGCTTGTCCAATCGAATTCAAACATCCCAATGAACTGCTGGATCTTAAATATTTTGGGCCGTCTATAGTTGGAGTGTTGCAACGTCGGTTACAAGAATATTGCACGGCGTATGGTTACAAACTACCAGGTAAATAATAGGTCTTTAATTTTAGTTGAACTCCAACTAACATATTTTTAGTTAATAATGCTTTACTCTTACCTACATCATCAACTGGGAAATCAACCGATGGGGTACCGGTGAATGATAAACCCACAAAAAGGAAGAGAAATAAAGAGAACGAAGATAGAGACAAAAATAAGAAAGGAACCAAGAAACCCTATATTCCAGCTTACCGGAGTGGTGGCTACGGAATTCTTCTTACATTATTTCGTCACGATAAGAATCGTGGTGGGATGAGCAAAGATTTAATTATAAATCTAGCATCTCCACTGTGTGACAGAAGTTTTACTTCTAATCCAAGCTCTGGAGTTTACTATTCGAGTTGGAATTCAGTCAAGACGTTGATAAATAATGATCTGGTATATGCAACTAATAGACCAACACAATATTTTATCACTGATGAAGGTGAGCGAATTGCTGAAAAGATGTTAGAGGTTGCAAGTTCCAATAAAAATAACAAGCATAATACGGCTAATCTTAACAAAGAGAATCCACAACGTATTACAACACCAACATCAACACATCTTAAAATTAATAAAGATAGACCTGCCATATCTTTACTGGATGATAATATTTATGCCAATCCCAATAATAGAAGAGAATTAAGTCGAGCTAATAATTCGAAGATACTTCAACCGTTGGACTTGCATAACCCAAGCAAACAAACTAACATCTCAATACCTAAAAAATCTTCTCATAGCTCAAATTCTGTAGTCTTAAATCCAATTTCTTCAATAGCAGACCACACTGTATGGGAACCTGGATCGTTCAAGGTTATACTTGTAATTGATAATAGAGAGGTAAAAAGTCAAGATGAGAGAAACTTCTTTCAAGAACAAATATCGTTATTAGGTGTTGAAAGTTGTGTGAGGCCATTAACAATTGGTGATGCTTTATGGATAGCGAAAAACTTAAAAACAGGTCAAGAAACAATTTTGAACTATATTTTAGAAAGAAAAAGATTAGATGATTTAATGCAGAGTATTAAAGATGGAAGGTATGAGGAACAAAAAGTAAGAATGCGAAGATCAGCCATTGAAAATATTATTTATCTTGTAGAAGAAACAGGTGCTGATCGAGGAATAATGGCAGAGGCAATACAAACTTCTATGTCGAAGGTTATCATGATCACCAACTTCTTTTTAAAAAGGACCTCTTGTGTGGAAGAGTCAGTAAAATATCTCGCACAAATCACAGAGCAGATTAAAGAGGTTTATAAAACGAGAAAGTTATTAGTTCCAAAGATACCTCCGTTGGAAACCCAGGTGGCTTTCAAAAAGTATATTAACGGACTTCAACATAATTTTAAAGGCTATGATATTTCTGTAGACTATGGACAATTTCAGGAAATGATGTCTAAGACAGGTAACTTCACGTTGAAGCAAGTTTATCTACAAATGCTAATGGCTACAAGGGGTGTGTCATTAGAGAAGGCTAAAACAATTCAAAGAAAGTACCCTACTCCTAGCCATCTTCTTAATTCATATTCGAAGCTAACGTCTATATCTTCTCGGAAACTATTATTATTCGAACAATTTGGTAAAGAAATTGGAAATAAGAAGATAGGGAAAGCACTGTCAGAGAAAATATATGAAGTATGGGGTGCAGGTGCCTAGAATTAACAATTTAAACTTATGTCATTATATATCTTAGACGTATATATATAATCCATAATCCAATTTTTTTATATTGGGATTAATAGATCTAGTGGAAGGCAAAGCAGAATCAGATAGGTGCGATTGAAACATGTTTATATGTATTATCTCTCGTCAAATTACAAACTATTACCCGGATTTGAGTTTTTTTCACCTCTAACAAAGTGAATCGTCACTAAACCACCTTTTTAAATCAGTATGGGAAAGGGATTTTTTAAGTATGGCAAGTCGGGTATTTTACCCAAACCTAGGCCCCTTTTTAAGACACCAGTTAAACCGTCACTGATTCCAAACATTGTCACTAATAACCATGGATATGCTCCTGATATTGTTGAACCAAAGGGATCACATCGAGATCCATTACCACCTAAATATGTCTCTCTTGAGAAAAGAATCGAGTTGACGGTCAAAGAACCAAAACCCCGAATCTCCGTTGGAAACGAATTCAAAGCTCGGAGATCTAGTGTGCGTCGTGAATTTTTGAAGGAGACATTAGCAAAACAAGTTGAGCTAGATGAGATTGCAGAAAAACGTATACTATCAAAACGTCATAAAGAAAAAGAAGACTTGGCGAATGCCATAAAATCAGTGAGGAATGATGATATCTCAGAAGCTACTCGATTAACATTGCCAACAATTGATAGTTTTCTTAATGGCCGTTTGATCGAACCTCTTACAGCGGAGGAAAAACAATTAATAGCTGATAAAAAGAAAGCAAATTACTTGACACAGAAATTGAAACTGCAGAAAACAAAGGCCGAGAATTTATTCACACTTTATCAAATGTCCGAAAGGTTTATTGTAACAGAAGATCATTTAGATGCAGCTATTGATGCGGCTTTCCCTTCACCCAACGTGGACCCAAATGTTGCTGTAAAAATGGTAGCCGATAGCTTAACTACAAAGAGGACGGTAAAGAGTGCAAGAGATAATACTGGCTTAGATAATGTTCATGTTGGTCTTTTGGATGCCATTAGGGCTACTACGGCAAATGGTAAAGTATCATTGACAGAGGTGGACGAATTTCTATCTGGCGAGTCTGAAAATTGGAAAAAGAATGTCTCAAAGGCAGAAGCCTCAAGAAGAAACTCAGGAGGGTCTAGGTAATGTTCCAGATTACTGGAGTTTCTAAATGACATCAGAATTTTTAGAAAAAAATATAAATAGAAAATTCACTGGAGCCTTTTTGAATTGCATTTTGTGTTCCGAAATTATAAAAGTTTGTAAATAGAATTTATGCATGATTATAAGCTTGTAGGTATAATTAACGTTAATGGTATCGATCGTGTTTCTCTAACTATTTAGTATTATTGCAAAGAAATAATGACTATAGCTGAAGAAACAAAATAAAACAATTGCAATAATTGAAACATAATCTAATTTAACTTATAACTCGCGGCCATGAATCAAATTTATAAGAAGAAAAGTCAACTACGGTTAACTTGCGCTAACTATAAATATCAACAATATATGAAATAAAATAAAAATTGTAAACAAATGACTAAGCTTGAAGACAATAAATAAGAGGGCTCTTTGACTCCGAAATATCGACAAAAGAATCGGACAAATTTGAAAGCAAAATGAGAAAGCACTATAATCATCGTCTTCTAGATTTCTCATCTCATTAGTCCTATACATACTTGTAAGAGCTAAATCTCAAATTTCTATGTCATAATAACTTTCCCTATGATACATATGAAGAACTTCAATCAAACAGAACTTTGCTTAATAAAATTATAATCTGTAGCTAACGAGAACACTGACTGTAGAGGTCTCATGGCCAAACTTTAGCAGCTAATCAAATTACTGAAATTGAAACGGACTAGTTCAGTTCAATTAACAGATCACTGTTTGGCTAATATCCAACTAATATATACATATAACCCACGGTTCTCACTTAAGAATAAAAAGTATAAGAAAATGATGAAGATGAGAAAATGGCCAAGAAATTAGACAAATTGTGCATTAATTAATATTTAAGACCAGTCACGTGGTACGAGATACGCTCGCTTGTGTTTTATAATACCATGATCGAAAACGACATTAGCCAAAAAAGTTGGGATATATGACCGACTGTTGTCATCAGAAGTTTCAATATCTACGTGACTCAAGCACTTCAGGTTAGTGGATACAGAATTCCTTAAATATATACACTTTTAGAAGGATCTAGCTATAATATGAGTATTGTGCCATCATCCCCATCATCCCCTGGTGACTATAATAATGATTATATCCTTCCTTACAATAATACATTAACACAAGATAATTTAAGGTCCAAAGACACATATAACTCTATATCCGAAGAAAATTCGGTTAACGAATCCCAGTTTTATCAATCAGTACTAGGTTCAACCGCCAGAAGGATTGAAATGCTCAGTTTAAAAGACGATAGAAAAGAATCTGAACCGTGCCCTCCCAATTTATTTGCAACCCATGATCATATGGATATTGATGATATGAACGAACCAGAAACTTCCCAAAACATTGGTTCTTCGGAACCCAATCCCGACGAGATATCATCTCCAAAACAGCGATCGAGAAGGTGGAAATCGGACACTAGTATCAAAAAGTATTCATCACCGTCAAGAATAAGAAGAAGGCGAAGAATGAGATCTCCCCCTCCTCCACTTAGTACAGCTAAATCACAACTAGGAAATCTGGAAAAGATAAATGGTGATTCTGGGGGCGTTATTTCATTATCATCCACATCTGATCGGAAGTTGCCTGATCAAGAAGAACAAGAGATTGAGAAACTTTATCCGCTACCTCGACAGAAAACTGAACATGAGAAATATATAAGAAATCAAAAGCGAATGGCACAGATAATGGCTTACAAAGCAAATGAACTACGGGAAGGAAGAATAAAAAGATATAATAATAGAGAAAGTATACGGAATAGAGGTCGGGTAGTAGTTTCTGCACCACAGTCAGAAAATTCACATCAAGTACCTATCGGAAAAGGAAAAGGAAATGGAAAAGGAAAAGAGAGTACCACTACTGACGACACCCCTCCCGATTCTCCTAAACAGGTGCGATTTGCCGAGTGATGTTTTAACGAACGTTCTGATTGCTATGAAGTAACAGAAACTGAAATTATTCTTACACTAAATTGGGATTGAATATTATACTCATATTGATAATATGATTGAAAGGATGCCATGCAAAAATGCATCTAAAATGTATTATATTTAAAGCAAATTTCTAGTTGACAAAAACTAGCAATTTTCAAAGGTGTTTAAGATAAATTGGAAATATTAGCACAAAAAGAGCATATGCGATTAAAATGATAACCTATGAGAAAAAACTATTGTACACGGTAAACATTTCAAATCTAGGCCTCAAGACTAGATATCAGTGTGATATTGTCACCTTTTAGAAGTATACGTCCTTTGAAAATGAGTATAAGTATTAGTAAAATAGTAGAGAGAGCATTGAAAGAGTAACACTTACCCAAATCTCGTCGTGATGCATCTTTTTGATCAACTTCAACTGCATTGTAAACAACCAAGTTCATAAATTCATCAAATCCCTATCATATAATTAGTTATTTAAATTCTTGAAGAATATTGTAAGAGGTGTACATACTTTTATTTGACCTTCAATTCTTGAATCTACCTGTTCATATAACCATATGCTAACTTTAGACTCTAGTTGTAAATATTTGAAAATGAGATTAATGGGAGGAACCATCTAATTAAGGTTAGTGATAATATCATCCAAAAGTAATCGTGCTAAGAATAACATACTACTCTCTGTTGTCTTCTTCCTGACATTTTGACGTTTATGAAATTCTGTTGTGTTTGCCTTGGTGAAGGAGTTTTTTCTTTTTGGCTTTTACAACATTACATTTTTTACTGGTAGCAAAATTTACAAGATCTCTCAGAGCACTTGCGTCAAGAGAAAAAAAAAAAAGGGATGCTACTAAGCACCATCTCAAGAAGTCGTGTTGAGCCGAATACATCGATAGATTGCTAGGGACCCCGGATTGACCCGTTTTACCTTCAATTACCCTATCAATGGATTACAATCCTGATCATCGACTTACACTGAAGGGAACAGGCATTTCACTATGCATAACTATCTCTATTCACTAGATACTCCCATAACTCACTTCTGGCTCTTTATATGAAATGCATGTGAAGTATCATTTCTTCTAGTATTTATTTGACATCTTTTAAATGCCGGTTTACACGATACCAATCTTTCATTTTTCTTAATCTGTTTTACTGTATTTTCTACGTAATTCTATTATTTACTCTGATTCAACCTACTTTTGGTGTTTCTATCCCATACTCCAATAATTTAACCCTACGCTCTGCCCAGGTATTTCGTGGCAGTTCTACGGATTTCAAACGTAATCATCATAGTATTGTTCTTTTGGAGTTCAAAAATAAGGTTTAAAATTTGTAAAGAGAACAAAATTTTGTAAATTGTGTTACCCTGATGAAAGCAACAAATTGAAAACACCAAGCAGATCAAAACTTATTCATAAGAATTCAAGTATCACCATCAAATTATTGTATTTTCAGCACTACTTCTAAATTTGCTTTAGTCTTTACAATGGCGACTCTGGAGCAATCGATACTACGTCTTAGAGACGCTTTGCAAACTATGTATAGTAATGCTAATAGGGAGGCCAAACAAGAGGCGGGAACCCTACTTGAAGAATTTCAAAAGAGTGTATGTGATGTGTTAGAAAAAGTTTGAAATATTATAATCATTAAAAAATATTGATGTCTATATTTACCACTGGTAAAGGGCAATAGTTATTTATAATGAAAACAATGGAAGGAAAAAAAACTATAAGAAAAGTTTTGATGATCTGAAAATTTACTAACCATTAATAAAGTCTGATGCTTGGAACGTTGTACACGCTATTCTCTCTGGTTCAGACACTGATTTCCCTATTCAGGTTAAGCTGTTTGCTGCTCAGACTTTACGGAGCAAGGTATGTACTTATTTCGGATATTGGTAGCTAGCATTGTTAAGCTCTATATTAACAATATTTGTCCCTTAAGATCACATATGATTTGAATCAAGTTCCTATAGACGCAAGATACCAGTTAAAAGAAACACTTTTAAATTTATTAGTTTTATATAAAAATGGCCCCAGAGTAATGCGTGTTCAATTATCCTTATCACTAGCAAATTTCAGTCTACAATTTATACAATGGAAGAATTCAGTTGATGAGATTATACAAAAGTTATCTAGTGACACTTCTTTAATACCTTCTTTATTAGAATATTTAAAAGTTCTTCCTGAAGAATTAACAGATGCTAAAAAGACCCCAATTAGTGATGAAGATTATCGAGATCAAATAGATGAAATAATCACAAAAAATACAAAAAAAGTACTATTTGTATTACAAAATTGCTCCGCAACTGCAACTTCAAGTTTTTCGATACAGGCTGAAGTTCTTGATTGTCTTAACTCTTGGATTAGCGAAACCCCAATTGAAGATATTCTTTCAACGCCCTTAGCTTCATTAATCTTTTCGGCATTAGAAGCACCCGAATCATTTGAAAGTGCTATTGATTGTTTATGTTCAATTTTGCGAGAAACCAGAGACATCGATAATATGGAAGTTATAGAAGCGTTATTTCCTCGTATAATCGCGTTGAAGCCATTGCTTGAAGAACACCAAGATGACCCCGAGAATTTCAAATGCTTAACAAGATTGTTTGTCGAAGCAGGTGAAGCATGGCATATTCTAATTGCTAAAATGCCTAAAGATTTTAAGCCTTTGGTTGATATTATTGCTAAATGTACAGCTTATGATGAAGACTTGGAGATAGTTAAGTATACGTTTGGATTCTGGTATTACTTAAAGCAGATAATTACTATGGCTAAATTTAAATCTGCCAGAGATGAATTCGCTGATGTGTACCTGGGGCTTATTGACACTATCATTAAACATCTTCAGTATCCAATAGTTAAGGAAGGTGAAGATTTATTCGGAGCTGATCGTGAACAGGAAGATAAATTCAAAGATTTCAGGTATGATATGGGTGATGTTCTAAAAGACTGTTGTGCGGTTGTTGGTTCTAGTAGAGCATTGAAACAAGCTCTTTCAAAGATAAATGACTGCATTATTGCACAGAGTAATGGACAAGAACCCCATTGGCAATCTATTGAAGCGCCTTTATTCAGTATGCGTGCAATGGCAAGAGAAGTTAGCCCAAGCGAAAAGGAAGTATTACCAATCATTATGAACCTATTGGTTCAATTGCCTGAACACGAAAAAATTAGATATGCCGCGACCCTTGTTTTAGGAAGGTATACTGAATGGACGAATGAACATCCCGAATTTTTAGAACAGCAGTTAAATTATATTATTAATGGTTTTTCAACCGCAAATTCGGATGTAATGAAGGCCGCAGCGCAAGCTCTCATGTTTTTCTGTCAAGATTGTGCTACATTATTAACCAACTATATTGAACAATTGTACACATTTTATAATGGGGTTGCGTCTCAATTAGATGTAGAATCCCTCTATGAAGTTACAGATGGTATTGCACATATTGTTGCTGCCCAAGACTATAGCAATATTTCCAGGGCCGCTGAAATGTTCCTCAAACCAATTGTGGGCAGGCTGCAAGAGAAGGTTAAAGCTCCTGCTTCAGAAGAAACACGGACTGCGATTGCCGATGAGGTTGAACTATTAACTATATTTGTTCGTGTTATTAAGCCGGAAACATTGCCTGATTCCTCTGATAATCCAATGGCTACTCTCGTTATTCAAATATTTCCTATCATTTCTCTTCTACTTCAAAATCATGGTCAATCTGCTAAAGTATCCGAAAGATGTTTAAAGTTCCTCAAATACTCAATGCATTCATATGGCAGATTTCTCGATCCAATTCTTCCAGACATTGCACAAACACTGATTTCTGGATTTGAAGCAACACACTTTGGATGCTATCTTTGGGTTACAGGAACTGTTATTAGAGAATTTGGCGATGAGTACTCAGATGAAGCGACACAAAACTCAGTTTGGGCATTCACTTATCAGCAAATGCTTAATATTTTTAGGTATTTGAATGGGGTTACCCCAAAGGATATTCCTGATGTTATTGAAGACTTTTTTAGAATGATGGCAGATGTGTTAATGTTTTTCCCTTTTAAGTTTATAGCTAGTGATCTGTTATCTCCAACATTTCAATCTGCAATGATATCATTGAATCTCGAACAGTTTGATCCCTTGATTACAACTCTCCACTTTTTGATTGATCTAATTTCCTGGGGATTTGAATCTCCCCCTATTTCAATATTTGACGAGGTTCCAGAAAATATAAGGTCTATAGTAATATTATTTGCCTCAAACCATGGTTCAGACTTAACAAGCAAGCTATTATCGGGGTTAATCTTTAGTTTTCCCAAAGACACCCATCCAGATGCTTCCGAGCTATTATTAAAACTATTGAAATTGACTGACGATCCAAATAAAGTGGCTGAATGGCTAGCACATACTTTAGATTACTCTTTACCTCCTGGAACGGTGACTTCTGAGGAAAAGGAAAAATTATTACTTACTGTTCAAACAGCGTTAGGCTCTGGTGATTACAAGAGAGTTAGATCTAGTATCAAAGATTTTGTTACATGGTATGCTAGAAGAAATGTTACGCCAAGAACACAATTTGCTGGTGCGCAACAGGACTTTCATTTTGCTGATTGACATATATGATTAAACTAGTGTCATCTCTTCTTGTATAAATCTATTGTTAGCAAGTTTTTAATTAATCAGACACCTATAGATATTAAAATATATAATATTTGAGAATATATTAAAATCTTGCAATCTCAACTGTTAATTATAAGTGTTATCTTTAATATTTCTGATTATAATTATAAATAAGTTAAATTATGAACTTCATGATCATGATAAATAGATTAGTGATATATACCTATACCTATGGTTTAAAATCTTAATTAATATATGTGTAAAGCCGGAGTATGTAAGGTCAATCTTCTAGAGTCAGCGGATCTGTGTTATAAGAGTTGTAGTGTAGTTCTTGGACATGATATAAGTTTTTCCTAATTTTTAGCTCCGTCCAGGATGGGATTTGATTAAGACATATGGAATGTGTCACAAAACTATCGGTCTAAAACTTCAAATTTTAATGCCACCTCTACCGCGGATTGGCTTAAGAATAAGCCCGTCAAATTCACCAGAAAGATGATCACAAAATGTTACTAAATTACTACTAATGTTTTGGAGAGTAGTGAGGGTATAAATTAGAAGCAAAATTAAAGGAGTTGAATCCAAATTTATTCAGAGGCAAATCTAAACTTAATAAATATGTCAACAATTGATTTTCTAAATACATGCCGGGGTATATGAAACATTTATTTCCGATTTATGATAATTATAATAGCTCTTCCAATTATAGTAGTACGTAATTACGTATGCGGTACGTTCATGTATAGAGAATCCAGAGATTCAAGTATATTCAGAGAAGTGGAGAAAACCTTTATGTGTAGATCTAAATATATTTACAACGCCTAATTATAAGAGCTGCTGCCAATCAATCGATATCTTATAAATATCACAACGAATCCTTTAATTATCTTCTCCTTGTAGTTATTAATAACAATCTAGCTAATCAAGTTTTATTATCGAGAATTATGACATCGTACGAAACAATTACTATATTAACATCCAAAATATAGCTTTAACGTGAAAAAGTAATTCCTATTGTTGTTTATTAATTGTTCACGATTCAAAAATCAAAAAAAAACATCAACAATTTAAGTGCGATCTCTTATTCATTATCAGAATCTTTGGTGAATGACGAATTGAGCTCTTTGTCCTTCAAAACAATTCAATCAAGTTTATTTCTATCGATTTATGGCTGGTCATGTTTCAAGGCCATGGACCTTCTATGGACTTGGGCTTACATTTAGCACCATAAAAAAAATTCGATTGGGATGCTTCTCAAGTCATCGAATTGGAAATGAGGCTTTACAAATATGTATAGGGCAAGAAGGCTCATTTGAATTTACTTATTTTACTTGAAGCCATTTTTCTTGTGTTTTAGATGACGTATAAGTATGAAGTTACTATGAACTGATGAATTTGGTGAACCAATCTTTATTAAATTAGAATAAATGGTGATTTAAGTATAATTTTTGGAGAACAATTACAAGAAAATACAAAAAAAATCATAGATTTTAATATAATTAAATTAAATAAAAATTATAAACAAAAAATCAATTATATATTTAAATACATTAGTTGCAAAAATGTGAATTTGAATATGAATGTGATATATAGCAAGATTATAAGCGAAAATGTGAATGCTGTATACGTGAGAATATAATAAGCAAAAATGTAACAATATGATGAGCAAAAATGTGAATGCTATATATTTATAGTAATATGATAAGCAAACGTTAGTGTATGTATTATTTGCACAGTTAAAGAAGAACTTTTTTTTTTTTTATATAAAAGATTTTAAATTTTTCCCTGGAACTCTCTATTTATATATATTCCGATATAATGACCATTTTTTTTTTCCATTTTATAAACATGTTATGTTATACAAGAGATTTTATAATAATTTATAAACCATTTTTCAATTTCATAGCTAAACCTAATAATTCAACAGCTTCTAAACCATTTTTTGAACGTCTTGTATTATGAGTACGAACAGGACTAGAAAGATATTTTGAAGAAATATTGTTGATATTATTTGTTGTTGAATAAGAATAATTTTGTTGTTGTGGATAAATTGAATTATTTGTAGATGTATTTGTATTTGTAAGAGATGATAAAGAATAAGAATTCATCATTGATTGATTACCAATTGATCTAGATCTTGTATAATTTGAATTTCCAGTACCATTTCCATAAGTTGGTGAAATTGGATCAAAATAAGTATAATTGGAATTCATTAAACCATTTGAATTATTATTATTATTATTATTATTATTATTATTATTATTATTTGAAGAATTTAAATTGTTTGATAATGAAGAATATGAATAATTTCTTGGATATTGATAATGTGAAGAAGTATTTGAATATTTCAAAAAGTTAGAGTTTGATCTATGGATATTATTAAATGGTGAATTATCGCTATCACTAATATTAATATTGCTATTATTATATTTATAATTGTTATAAGGGGAGTTAGAAGTAGAGGAAGAGAAAGAATTTGCAGGTTGAAATTGAGTAAAAGAATTATTAGAAATATTATATTTAAAAGGATTTTCTTGTGACCAAGCCAAAGGAGATGGTTTTGATTTTTTAGATTTTCGAGATTGATATTGAGATTGAGATTGCGATTGAGATTTTAATGGTTTCATTTTATTCATCCAAGGATTATGAATTTTAAAGATTTGTTTATAAGAATTTGAATCCTCATACTGTGTTGATAAAAAAGCGATATCAGAGGCTGTGATAGCTGGGGAAGATAGTTTAATGAATTCCTCCGTTGTTATACCGACTAGATTCAATACTTGGTCGAGGTCATCGGAAGAATTTGAGTTTGAAGAGTCTGAAGAGTCTGAAGAGTCTGAGGGTAAGGAATCAAAGCTCAAGAGAAGGAGGACGGAGGGAGTGAGGCCATATAAAGAGGTGGTTGAGTCGACCAGAGGATTGGGGACGGGAGGTTTCATTTGGTCAGAATGGGAGGAGGCACGTGAAGGAGAGTGGTTTGAGGGATCCCTCTGGCGGTTTGGGTGACGTCTCTTTGTTTTCTTCTTGTGCGCGTTCAGGTCTCTCGGGGGCATTTTGGGAGGGTGGGAGAAAAGAGGAGGGAGGAAAGCGCAGTTTTATACACCACGGTAACGGGGGATGCTGGAGGGGATACCGTGGGAATGGGGGGATGGGATGGGCTGCCGACGGTGGTTGCAACTCACAGCTCATTTCTCGAGCGCAGCACTCTGTCGGCCAACCCCAGCTCCACGGCCCGGTCCGCGTCCAGAAAAGAGTCTCTGTCCAGCAGCCTGTCCAGTTGCGGCGCAGAGATGTCCGCGTTGGTGGCTTCCATGTGGTGCAGGTACAGCTGGGTGATCTTGGCCCGTGTTTTGGCCATGTGCTCCGCGTGGATGGCGACGTCGCTGGCACTCCCGCTGAACCCCCCGCTCGGCTGGTGCACCATGACAACACTGTTCCGCAGCACCAGACGCTCCCCTGGCTCCCCCCCACACAGCAGCAGCGACCCCATGGAGCACGCCTGGCCCAGGCACACCGTGCTGATCGGACAGCCCACGTACTGCATGGTGTCGTAGATCGCCAACCCGCTGGTCACGCTCCCCCCGGGGCTGTTGATGTACATGTAGACCTTGGCCCGGGACTGGGCCTCCAAGTACAGCAGCTGTGCCGTAACAATCCCCGCGGTCTGGTCGTCTATGGGCCCGTACACGCAGATAATCCGTTCTTTCAGCAGCCGGGAAAAGATGTCGTATCCTCCCTGTCCTTCCGACACAATTGGAAGCCCAATCCTTCTGCTGGCCGACTGAGAAAACCCCCTTCGCACCCCCATGTTCGCCGTTTTCTTCACAAGCCCGAAAGTCTTCATCATCATCTATGGTCTAGCAGTTGTCCGTCAATGCTTAAGACTACTACTGTCAAGGGTCAAGTGTCAAGTGTCAAGTGTCAAGTGTCAAAAGTCAGGAGTCAAGAGCCAAGACCAAGACCAAGACCAAGACTCAAGACTCAAGAGTAGGGAGTGTCTGGGTGTTTGTTTGCCTTTGTGTCTGAACATTTGAATAATCGAAACCTCCAATATTTCAATCCTCGAACCCGCCACTTTTCCATTAACTCCAACATCATATCTAAAAATGGCGGTTGATACGGCTTATTATGATTTACTACTAGTCTCCCCTACTGCAACTCCACTGGAAATCAAAAAATCTTATAGAAAATTGGCTGTGAAGCATCATCCCGATAAAAACCCGGATGATCCAAAAGCTAGTGAGAGGTTCCAAGAGGTATGTATTCAAACTCGGTTTGTCATTTTTTGTTTCATGTTAAATCTTTACTAACAAATAATTCAATAATTTTAGATTGGTGAAGCTTATCAAGGTAACTAAAACTGACTATTTACATGATTTTATACTAGTCATTTATAATTAACTTTTTTCACCCTTTATATTCATAGTCCTAAGCGATCCTGAACTTCGTAAAAGATATGATCAATATGGTAAAGATCAAGCTGTTCCAAGCGCTGGCTTTGGTAAGTTATTCTTAATGGTTAAACTTGTTATATTTATGAATGCTAATAATCTTTTAGAGGACCCAGTAGAATTTTTCTCAATGATCTTTGGTGGTTCAGCTTTTAAAGATTTGTAAGTTTATTTCTAACTATTGATGAATCAAGAATAAAATACTAACTGATATGATATTATATTATATTATATTATAAAGAATCGGTGAATTATCATTTTTGAAAGAATTAACACGTACTGCTGAACTATCTGAAATAAATCAAGATAAAACTGAATCCACATCTGAAAATTCTAATAATTCCAATGATTCTAATGATTCACCATCAAATTCACATCAATCAAATACAAATACAAATATAAATTCATCTTCAAATTTATTATTAGAACACGGTTCTTCAACAACAGATGCAAATCAAGTTGATAAATCAAAAGAAAATAATAAAAATAAAAATGGTTTAACCCCTGAACAAGAAGAAAAAATTGCAAAATATGAAGAAGAAACAAGATTAGCAAGAAAAGAAAGAATTGAAACATTATCATCAAATTTAATTTCAAAAGTTTCTTTATATACTGAAACTGATAAACAAAAAGATGTTATATATTCTTTTAAATCAAAAATTAAAATTGAATCTGAATCTTTAAAAATGGAATCTTTTGGTTTAGAAATTTTACATACAATTGGTAAAATTTATATATCAAAAGGTGAAACATTAATTAAAAAACAAAAATTTTTAGGTATCCCTGGTTTTTTCAGTGCTTTAAAAGAAAAAGGTACACTTGTTGCTGATACTTTTAAAACTATTAGTAGTGCTATGGATGCTCAAGCTTCTTTACAACAAATTGCAAAGATACAAGAAGATAATTTAACTAAACAACAAAGGAAAGAAGAAAAAGAACAAGCTAAATCTTCAGAATCTTCAGAGTCTTCAGAATCTTCAAAATCTTCAAAATCTACTGAAAAAGATAAATCTACAAACAATACTATAGATACAAAAGAGAATGACAAGAAAGTAGAAGAAGATGATGATGATATATTAAGTCCTGAAGAGCTAGCTAATTTAGAAAGAACAATGATTGGTAAGGTCTTATCAGCCGCATGGCATGCTTCAAAATATGAAATTCAAGGTGTATTAAGAGAAGTTTGTGATACCATTTTATATGATCCAAAAACACCATTAGTTAAAAGATTAGAAAGAGCAAATGCTTTAATTATAATGGGTGAAATTTTCATAAAAGCTGAAAGAACTGAAGAAGAAGATGAAGAAGCAAGAGTTTTTGAAGAATTGGTTGCAGAAGCAACTACAAAACAAGCAAAAAATCATACTAAAAAAGAGAAAGAAGAATTATCAACAAAAGAAGTTCCTACAACTTCAACTTCAACTTAGCCTTCATCTCATTAATTAATTTATATTTTTTTATAAATTTGTCTATGATAGTAATTTTGTTTGTTTGTTTGTTTTTTCTTTCCTGTCTCTTTTGTTTAGAATTGGTTGTTACTGTCGAATTTTTTTTTGACTGTTTAAATTTAGTATGCAAATATAATATATATTTTGTTCTATTTTCAAGTTACCTATTTAAGTTTAAACTTGGAATAATTACTTATACCTATACGTATACGTCTAGGTAGAATGTTTGATTTACTGGTTTATATCGTTTTTTAATTCAATGCATAGAAAAAATACTTAGAATTATAAATGGAAATACATATCATCTAGACTTACCTACGACGTCTTTTAACTTTCTTAGTTTTTTGCCTACGATTAATTTCATTATCGATAATTTTATAAGCATCTTTAGGACGTAAATGGTTATCAATACATGTATGTATGTTCAAAAGTTTCTACAGTTGATTTTGGTATACTTAAGCTTCCAAACTTAATATGCATATGCATCAACCATACATGAAAGTTAAACCAATTTGTACAACCTTCAAGAAAACGACATCTTTCCCTAATCGGGTCTTCTCCCCATTTTTCAATGCGAATCGTTGGAATTGCAACTTCGATATTAGGGTCAGTTGTCATTTTATCATCTTCACTTGAACTTAAATATTTTAATCTAAAGAAAAATTCATATCCGCACTGCTGGATACATCAGAGAATGTTCAGTTACTAGAATCGGATACATTTGATCTTGATTCGTTTGAATCATTATCTTCATTGATATTAATATTAAATACATCGCTATCAACTATCTGATATACAGTGTATAGCCGTTGACCATAAGAAGAAGATCCACTGAAATTTGGACATCCCCATACATTATTCGCGAATTCTGTCTTCCTCATTATAATCAACATTTGGAAAAGCAAGATAATCCTCTGGAGCCTATGAGTCTTCAATTAATAATATTTTTTTTTTTTAAAATGGCCATTAAGGCTCTATATTAAACTGCTTTTTCTATAAATACTATATTTATAACAACCAAGAAATTGTGAAAATAAAATGACCTATTGCTAGGCAAAAATACCTATTACTAATGTTATAGGTTCACTCTTTTTTGAATAATGTTGTTACATTTTATAGTATTATTGCCACCATTTCCAACATTATCTTTGTTATTATAATAAATAATGATGATGAGAAAAATACTGAAATATTTTTTTGACATTAATATTTCTTGTAGTTTCCGGATACGATATCACTGTCCATAATTATAAGGCCTTATAAAATTTTTTTAAAATATGTAGCAAACAAGTGTAGAACATTAAGATTAGTAACATGGTTGCTCATATTTTCACTATTTACTCTAGAGTCTATAGAGTCTAGACTTTATACCCATTTCAATAACTGGCTCATGTTATCTTAAGTCTTTCAATGAGGAGGAAAAAGAGAACTGTCAAAAAAATAGAAAAAGAAATTGCCGTTGCCCAGAATCGAACTGAGGTTTCATCGGCCACAACGATGTGTACTCACCACTATACTACAACGGCTTAATTTATCACGTGTAATCCCACACAAATTTGTGAGCAAAATATTCATCCGATGGTGTCTCTTGCTCCCAGTTCCAATCAAGCCACCAAAGAGGATCTACAAAATGTACACCCAGGATACTATCAATATCTGATGATCATGACTCAAAATATACTTCTTAAACTTTGGTGATATACACCCAGAACGCGTAAACCTCTTTTTTTTTTACTTTATTCAAAAATATCTCATCGAAACCTTAATCAAACATTCAAAAATATAAATGCTGACTACGAATATCAAGTCTATATGGTCAGAGCGGGTCATACCTATGCCGAAACTGGTTTTGTAATGAAGCCACATATAATTTTCAGTAATTTCTATAGTTGGTGATTCTAATGCTCCGATATCTGCACTTAAGCTTTATCACTGTATTACAAATGTTGTCAAAAAGGTTCCATCATTCCCGTAGAATTCAACCGAGTTCCTAGGTTTCACTTAAAGAATTGTATATTAGTCCAAAGCAATGTTGATGATTGCAAATGGTAAATTTATCAAGCGATGCTGTGGTATTCTAGTTGTTCTCAATTAAAAAGGATAGAGATATAGAGTAAACAATTGACATTTCTGCAGCCTTTCTCTTATTATTTAAACGTATGAAAGAGTATATTTGAAAGAGATACTGATAAAAGGAAGATTAATATTTCTCCTTGGATACACATTTTCATTATGTCTGAATGAATAAATTTAGCATCTAGATCTAATTATAATCATGTTAGATATTCCTCAATATTCATTAGCGCTGCACTATGTGGCCCAAAGAGGAAATAGTAGGCTGAACGCCTTATTACCCTGCCGAGGTAAACTTTTTTTATGAAAAACACTAACTTCACGTGATTATTAAATAGGGATTGTGACACTTTTGCAAAATACTTTACTTTATAATTACCAAATAAGATTAAAATGGACAGTGAAGCAGACAAAATCGCTGCGCCCTTGAGCTCGTTATGGCTCAGCACGCCAAGAGTGAAAGACGTGAAACCGGCGAACCAAGTATTTGAGGTGAAAGTCGAAAACCTGCCGTTGGACATGACCCAGCGCGAGTTTCAGTTGGTATTCTCGTTGGCCTCGCAACTAATCGACACCAAGTTACAAAAGCCCTCCACCGTGGATCAAAATGGTCAATTTAACGGATCGCGTCCGGGCTCGGCCCACCCCAACCCCCCAGCCGGCCTCACTGGTGTCGCCAGGTTCTCCTCGTTGATCGACGCCTCCCATGCCCAGTCCTTGCTGGATGGAAGAACTTTGCTACCTGAGTCCTCTCCCGTCAAGGCTGAACTCTTCTACCAACACCCCGGTTCGGCCCCCATTTTCCCCCCGTTGAACTCCACACAGACACAAACCTCCAAGTTCCCTCCTTTCAACGACCCCTTCTCCAGCTCGGCCCATCCTCATTCGCAGGCACCTCCTGCCCCCTCGGATTTCGCCTTCGACCAGAAGCATAATTATTCGGGAAAGCACCTTCTGCAGCTGGAGTCGACTGGCGAGGAAGACTGGTTCCCTCGCCACTCTCAGGACTTGATGCAACAGCTAGGACCATCGCATCAACCCCAATCGTCGGTGAGCAATGTTCTTTGGGATAAAAGAAACTTAAGGCAAGGGTCTTATCCACCTTATAATCAACCCGCTAGACCCATATCGATGATTGACTCTCAAATAAACAATAATCCTGGCGCCAGTAACAAGTCTCAACCCAATACACAGGTGAATAATTTCATCTTACCTCTTTTAAACCCTGCTGATCAAAACCCTCCCTGTAACACTCTCTATGTTGGTAATATTCCACAGCAAACCGTGGAAGAGGAGCTAAAGGAGCTGTTTTCTACCCGGGAAGGTTACAAGAGACTCAGTTTTAAGAACAAGGGTAATGGAAATGGTCCCATGTGCTTTGTTGAGTTTGAATCTGTCGAGTACGCCACTAACGCCTTAAATGAGTTATATGGGAGAACTTTGGTCCACAGTGTTAAAGGTGGCATTCGACTTAGCTTCTCAAAGAATCCTCTTGGTGTTAGAAGCAATCATAATCAAAAACATGCTATAGCTAATCATCCTTCAATTCAGACTCATCATCCACAAATCCCTGCAGGTGCAGCTCCCATCAATGATGAAAGACCTAATCTGCAGTTGTTTAAACATGAATCTTTTTCTGGAATTCCATATAACAATCATGTACAAGCTCAAATCCCTCATTCATTTCAAAATAATTCTTATCCAGCAATTCCATCACAATCATTTCAAAATATGAACAATCCTCCAATTGTAACTGAAAATATTACTAATACCCAACAAATGCTATCCTCTATGCCATTGTCTCCAACTGATGATCCTAATAGTTCTACTTCTAGAAATCCATTTGGACTTAACCCCCAAAGTATGGGCAATGGTAATATTAATGGTAATGGTAATAGTAATTCGCAATTGAATAGTACTAAAATTTTTAATGGCAATGAGCATATGTCACAAGACAGATTTTAGTCAGTTTCTTCATTCGCATATGCATATGCATTTGATTGCATTTTCATTTTCAGCTTCATATTATTTCATTTGAATCTTTTCCTAATTTCATAATACTAATATGTTCATTTATTATTATTTTTGATCTTGGAAGGTATGTACACTAAACTGAACAAACTCTAATACTCATTTATTGTATCATCATTGGTTTTTCTATTATTATTTTTACTAAAAATGATAACTTCATGGATATTTTATTTGAGAATTTGAACGACATTTAAATTGTTTTATTATTTTTTTTTTCTTTGTTTGATAATATCAAGACTTGTAACGTTATTATTATTATTATTATCTTATTGTTTACCCTAGTATTTTATTAAAACTAAACTACCCTATAGCTATATCTTTATACCACCTTTTATTAATTTATTTGTCTTTTATTTTTTCTTCCCCAAAAACACATGAAGTGAATTATACGATTTTATTCACCGTATCTTATTATTAATCTTTTTTTCCCTTCTATTTCTGTGTTATAATTATATTATGTTAATAATATCTAACCATTAATATTGATACTTTTTCCTCAATGATTTGATTTTTTTTCTGGTTATTAATGATAATTAAATTTTTATAATATTATGTTTCGATTTGCTACAAATATTTGAATTGCAAAACATTTATTCAGTAGCTCAAGATCATCAATTTTTGATTGAGCTAATGACATGTAGATCAGCAATCAACCAGTAGTACTATAAGGCCTTCTATGGTTTAATGTGATGAGATATGGAAATCGTAGCATAGCTTCTTATAGAAATTCTACACTTATTCTACGGTTGTAAAGAGGCCTACAAGGCATGAAGTTGAGCTGGTGTTCCGTATTAATATGTCCAAGCAATTGAAAGGAAGTTAATAATTAGTTTGCAATAAACCCTCCGGAATATCAATTTTTTAAATTTTACTTTTTGTGACACACACCTATATATTTTAATCGAATTTATATACTGTATAGATTAATTTCAATTATAAACATTCTTTAAATTTTAAATATAAATATATAAAGTGCACGGTTTCAATATACATTTAATTATGATATTTGATTATTATACGGTCAATGTCGGCCATTCTAATTACCAAATTTTGGCTGACACATATACTAGCGCTGGATTTAGCAAGCATAGCAAGCTTTTTAAGCAAGTAGGTATTTCCAGTAAAATGCTCCACCGTCCTCCGCAACGTGGTCGTATAGTCGTACCCAGTGCTTGTGATATTCCCGATTGCTAGCAAAAGTGTGTAATCTGGAGTAATCGTGAGGAGTTCTCAAAACAGCAAAGAATATATATGTATTACGCTCTAATCGGATAAAGTAGTCTTCCACCTTCCATCTTTTGGTCGACCCATTCCTTTGGTAATGGTATCTTTCGTAATTGTGGTCAACAAAGGGTTAAACCTGCTGAATCTATTAAATGAATTCCCTTTCTAATATTCCAAATAAATATAAAAATGCTAGAAATTCACTTCTTAAATGTTATTCAATCCACAGGTCAATACAAATGTCTGCAGCTGGCAATTATTTGGCCTCTAATAATTCCTCTAATGGCATTAGAGATTCTCTTAAAAAATCAAAAAAAGAGATTTACATTGAAAAAATAAATATTCTCTCAAATGAGGTTCAGGAAATGAGGTCAATGTTATCTCGTTTAGTCTTTTCAATGTCTTTTCAATTGAGTCTGCAGCTGAATAATTCACACATGAATGGGGGTGAATTTACATCTACATCTTGTAAATTACCAACTAATGATGATATTAACGTTCAGGTAAACAACAATAATGACGAGGCAGTAAATTTAGATCAAGTTTTCATGGTTAGTTATGGTACTAAAGATGATAAACCACAATCATGCATTGATTTAGAAGAAACACCTTTCGCGATTTCACCGTCAACAGACATAAATGAGATTCAATCTCAATCTCAATTTCCTATCGATGTCAATATTAGTACTGATGATACAAATTCAAAACTAGGTAGAGTTAAAATGTCAGATTCCTCTAAATTCCCTATTGAAGATAATAAATCTTCTGTAGCAATTACTAATAGCGAAGCGGATTTAAATTTAAACGATTCTGCTTCAATTGTAACATCTGGTGAAGATAATAAATCACCAAGAGCTAACAATGTATCAAATGTTTCTTCTCAAACTTTCAGTTACAGTGTATACAACAAATCTCTATCTATAATTGAGGATCCTGAGGTAGAGATAGAATCTAAAGATTCAAATATTACACATTCTGCTTTAAATGAAACTTCGGTAAATGGTGAAGATAAAAAGGACCTTCACTTACCCATAGTTACAAAAAATCAAACCTTTAGTATTAATATTAGAATGCTTTTCCTGTTAGCTCGCACATTATATCATCGAATTACAATACATTTTATACATGTTTATAAATTTTTGAGACCTGGAATAAAAAATGTTTGAAATTGGGATAAATATTTTTATAATCATAATCATACATATAAATTATAATCATAGACTACGTGTAAGTAGCGAGGCTCAAGAATCATCTTCAATAACAGTACTTTATGCTATTAACATCTTTATGTGAAGTTAAATGATTATTGAGGAGGAGTTGATATCAAATCCTATTTTGTCTGATTGACCATGGGTGAAGATGCAATGTTAGCAGTTTATAACACGGGATCCTTGACTCAAAACTTCTATCTAACATGCTGGTTCTTTTTGGTATAAAGCTAACAGTGTTATGCAGGATGGCATCATTCTGTTCTAGAGATGAAGGATGATAATCTGAATCTCCTCCTCATTTCAAAAAAACAGATATCGCGGATCCTTACAATTAACTCTCTCACATTATAAATACTACAAATATTGACTCTTTTTGATTTTATATACATGTATAACTTTATCTATAATTGTACATATATCCAATTAAATATATTTACCAAAAATTAAACTAAATAACTCAAAAATCTTAACAAAAAATCGAACGGTAAGTAAACTGTAAAGTAAAATGATATTAAAATGAACACGTAAATGTATATGACAATAATAGTAATAGTAATAGTAATAGTAATAGTAGTAATATTAATAATAGTTGATAATAGTTGATAATAGTTGCTAATAATATTTCAGCCTCTTATGAATACATCATTTTATTTAGTCCCACAGCTAAAGTTAACCCTAATGTCAGTTGCCAAATACCCTTCTTTTGCAGTTCTTTTTTGCAATCATAAATAGTTATCCAACCTAGTTTATCATCACTAGGTGCATCATCTTTTGGATCTGTAATCATCATACCATCACCTGGCTGAAAATAATGAACTTCTTCCGATTTCTTATCTTTGATGAAACTTTTAAAACTATTTAAGCTGGATGATGAGCTACGTCTTTTTGGAGTTAAGATCTCATCTATTTGATTTTCTTCAAAGAAAGAATCAGTTCTTGAATGTCGTCGTCTTTTAACATCCTTTACTAATTTCTTTTTCATTCTTGTTTCTCTTGGTCTGAATAAACCTAGAATTACACCACTCGAATCATTTGTTGGTTCGAAAAAATAAACGTTTGATTTTTTGATTACCTTTCCTCGGCGTTTGGAAATTTTAGGGATAGATCCAATAATCCATTGTTTCCCAGTAAAATCTCTTACTTGATATCTTTCAAGACTATATTGAGCAGATGAATCAATGGCTGTACTAATAGGTGCACCAAATTTAGTAGCTTTTGTAACCCAAGGTTGACTTTTTGTAATTCTACTAAAAGGTTGTTCTTGATCAAATGTATAAATATTTCTAGTTTTAGCAACTTCAAAATCGAATAAATCATCATCATCATATTCTGGCTCATCAATCATTTCAACTATAAAAAGATCAGAATCTTGAACTGGATCACTTTTTTTAATAATTTGCATAACAGGTTTACTATCAGATTGTTGAATAAATAATAATTTAAAACCATGTCTAGTTTCATTACTTGAATAAGTTTCAACTTGAACACAATATCCAGGACCAGGACGACAATATAAATGTTGTTGACCAGGATTTGTTGATAAAAATAAATCTTTACCAAGAGTCATAATATGATACTTCCAAAAGTTTTGTTCATGATAAATATTTTGTGATGAAATAGAAGCAGCAGTATTTGAACTTTTACGAGTTCTGGTTTTTGAATTTGATCGAAATGATAAACTTGCACTTCTTCTTAAACTATCATATCTTTTCTTTAATGTATCAGTTTTTGCAATTTTTGTAGTACCAGCTTGAGCTCCATTATCCATTACAGCTAATGTATCATCATTTTTTAAACCAAAATAACTGTGTCTATCTCTTCCTCTTCCAGATTGCTCGGTTGCTTTAACACTATCAATACTTCTAAATGAAAAATCCCTAGCTGATGAATCTAAACTTCTTCTTGGTTGTGATATCTTTGGAGTTTCAGACATTGAAGCTGGTGAAAAAGCAACATCCTTTGGAAATTTCATTGTATTGAAACTTTCATATTGAATGGGTTGTTGGGATTCAGAAGGTCTTACCCTTCTATCATTAGATTTTACGGTAGTCGTAGCTGCTGCAGCCGGTGGTGGGGAAGGTGGGGGCTGCTCTGGTTGCTGTGGAAGTATTATTTGAAGGCTCTTCCTTTTATCCTCTTGCTGTTGTTGTTGTTGCCTTTCCTGTCGTTTAACTTTATCGTATAATGAACCTTTTGATTCCAAAGTCTTCAATAAAGGAGATTCAGATTCAGAATCCTCATAATTAAAATCTGAATCAGATTCAGATAATGATTCTCCAGGAACATCCGCACCTTTATATATAACACTACCTCGTCTATGAATAACAGACCCATCAGTTGAAACGCAACTTTTTAAGGTTCTAGCTAATAATTCATCTGTGGAACAATGTCGTGGTGGGTGATGAACAACAGTATCATTTCTCTCTAGCTCTGCAGAAAGATTAATATTTGGAAGAGAAGGTTGATTATTATTCTTATTGAGATTAACGTTTGACGTTGTATCCCATGATGGGAAATCAATTCTAGAAGGAGATGAACTTTTTTGCTTTAAAATAAGATGATTTTTTGGTGGAGATTGACGTAATTTTCTACTTCTTAATGGTTGTAATGGTTTAACAGGAGAATCAAATGTTGGCTGATCTTGCATCATAACTTGTCTTGGAGGAGGTGTAGAAGGTGATAGTGATGAAGAGTTTGAAGAAGATCCTGGAAATTCAACCAAACCATTACCTGGAATTGGAGAATCATTATCACCAAGTGCTTCAACTAAAACTTCTGACATTAATCTTTTTGCACTTGCAAGACCATTTTGAATTGCTTCATTATCTGTTGTGTTTGATTTTGGTACAAGAAACTCCCTTGATGTTGACGGATATATAAATTGTGCAGGAGATTCAGTTAATCTAATTAACGAATCTGATGAGTTTGGAGTAGATACAATTTTTGATGGTGTATTACGAATAGGAGTTGGAGCATATAAATGAGGAGAAGATTTATCAGGTAATTTACCTTTAGTTTTAGCAGGTGATATTTCCCTACCAGCTGGTTGATATAATAATGATGAATCATCATCAGTATCAAATGATAGAGAACTAGCGACAAAACTTGAACTTGAACCTTCATCAACAGTAACTTCTGTCATTTGAGATTGTTGTAATACATCTGCAGTTAATGATTCACCCAAAATATCAGGATATTGAATAGTTGCTTGTTTAACAGTTCCAAAACTACGATTCACGGTTTGAGATTCATCAAAATTATTATTATTATCTGGAGGAGTCAATTTTGGTGGTGATTTATTTTTCTCTTTATATCTAAGTTTTGTATAATGTTGATCAAAATTTGAATCCACTGGTGATGTTTTCTTTAATTTTTCAGCCAATTTATCTAAATTAGTTTTACTATTATTTGCTGAAGGATATGGTTGTAGAACTAATCTATTATCACCATTTGAATTATCATTATTAGCAATACCTGAAGTTGAATTTAAATGAAGGGTTGCTTTCATATTATTAACAAAACTAACTGTTGAATCATTAATTATTTTAAGTGGTGATGATGAACGTTTTGGTGATGGTGATCTATTTCTATCTTTATTTTTTTCAGGG
The DNA here is from genome assembly GCA_001600815.1 of Alloascoidea hylecoeti. Lineage (NCBI taxonomy): Eukaryota > Fungi > Ascomycota > Alloascoideomycetes > Alloascoideales > Alloascoideaceae > Alloascoidea > Alloascoidea hylecoeti. The sequence continues at coordinate 588,426 of BCKZ01000001.1, forward strand.
GATCTTGATCTTCTAAATGGTGAACCGTTTCTAAAAGGTGAACCATTTCTGAAAGGTGATAAATTTCTAAAAGGTGATCGTGATCTTTTAGATGACGATTGAGGAGGGTTTTCTTGTTCTTGCTGTTGATCAAAATTTCGATCTTTACTTCTACTTCTACTTCTTTCAATAGAGCTTCTATTACCTTCATATTCTGGTGGGATTAAAGGAACAGTAGGTGGTAATGTTTTTGCTTTATTTTTTTTAAACCATGAAAATCTTTTCTTTTTCTTTTGAGATCCTTGTTCTTGGGATGAAGTATCATAATCATCTTCTAAAGTTTGAGGATTTGAAGTTGAAGGAGTAGTAGTAGTTGCAGGTGTAACTGTAGATCCAGTGGCAACTCTTGTAAGAGCTCTATCAAGGGGTGGACTAGGACTATGACTAGGTGTATATGTAGGACTTTGAGAATCTTGATCTCTTTCTTCTTCTTCTCTTTTCTTTTCATTTTCTTTAGCAGTTAATTGTTTTTGTCTTTCTTCTTGTAATACACGTTCATTTTCTCTTAATTGTTTTTCATTTTCTTCTTCTTTTTGTTTTTGAAGAAACAAAGCTTGTTGTTCACGTTTACGTTCCTGACGTTTTAAATCTTCTTGTTGTTGAAGTTGTTTTTGATTATGCATTTCTTCATCTTTCCATTTAATTTTTTGATTTCTTTGAATTTCTTCTTCTTTTTCAGATTCTGAATGATTATCAACATTATTATTCATATTCATATTATTATTATAAATTTCATCATCAGAATTTTGATTTTGATTTTGATATAAAATTTTTTTATCTTTATCTCTTTTCATTTGTTGTTCTTTTTCAAATTCTAAATTTCTTTTATTATCTTCAGCAATTTTTTCTCTTTCTTTTTGTTCATAATCTTGTTTTTTCATTTCTTTTAAATTTTGTTTTAATTTTAAATCTTTTTGTTTTTGTAATTCAACTTCTTCTTTTGGTCCAATTGTTATTGTTAAACTTGGTAAACGAAATTTACTTATTGCTTCAATTATACTTTTTGATTTTCTATGACTTTTTTTAATTTTTTTAGATTTTTCATTATTATTATTATTATTATTATTATTATTGTTGTTGTTGTTGTTGTTAATGTTATTATTATTAGAATATAAAAGTTGTGGTGATGGACTTTTACCATTTAAAGTTGAATCTGAATTTGAAGTTGAATCTAAATTTTTAAAAACTGGTGGTTTATCTAAATCAGAACTCATATTCATAGGTAATGGAGAATCAGTTGGTTGTTGTTTTAAAATTCCCTTTGGCATAACTTTTGCAGGTGTATTTGTATTTGTATTTGTATTTGGACTTGCAATTGTATTTAAATTAACTTCTTTATTACTATCAGATTGTTCAAGTTGTGATTGTTTATCATCATCTGGATTAGGAAATCTTAATTTTTTATTATTTCTCATTATTGGTGGTTTAGGTGCTGGATAAGTAGGAGCTTTTAATTCTAAACTTTTTCTTGGGTCAACTGGACCTAATTCAATTTCATTACCATTTTTATCAAATGTTGTTAAATTTGAGTAACGTTTACCTTTATTGTTGTTATTATTATCATCAATATTAGTACTATCATTATCATTATCATTATCATTATTATTATTGTTACTGGTAGTTGAATTTCTATTTAAATTTAATTTTGGTAATGGTGGTACATTAGGTCCATATTCATATTTATTCATCCTACTTGGAGAAACGTTATAATCAATATTCGCTACTGAACGATCTCGAGAATGTGAAGGCATGAATTGTTGTTGTTGATTATTATTATTAATATTATTGTTTTTGTTTGAACTAGAAGGATTTTCGAAATTATCTGGACTAGGGGATGTTTCGTTATACGGTAAATGAAAAGCAGTAGGTGGTGATTGAGAATCATTCCGTTGGTTAGTATTATTTATTACGTCTTGTGTCCTAGGAAATGCAAAATTAGGTGAGGTTTCCAGGTCAACATTATTTGTATTTGGTATACTCTGTGTATCAGTTTCATCATCTTGTTCTTCAGTATCATAATCTTCACCATAATTAATTTCATCTTCAATATGATCATCAGGTACAATGGGGTTAAGGTTTGAATTGGAAGTATAATTTTGATCAAAGTTTAAAGAATGTTTATTGTTTGGAGATGGAATTTGAATTGATATTGGAGATCTTGAAGGTGATCTTGAAATTGAATAATAATCAGTTGCAGCAGTTGCAGTTGAAGTTGAAGAAGGTTTTTTAATTACTCTTGATGAAACATAATTATTATCAGAATAAGGAGCATCTTGGGTTATATTTGAATTATAACTAATTGGAGATTGATGTTTAAAAGAAGATAAAGATTGAATAGAATTTTTTTTTGTTTTAGATTTAGTCGAATTTAAATCGTTTGGTATGGGAGGTTGAGGTAAAGGTTTATTAACATCACTAGATCTTCTTCTATGATGGGTTCTATCATTTAATTTTTTAGGACCAATAATTACACTTTGATCAGTATATTGAGAGGTAGTGGTTGAAGAAGAATTATTATTGAGACGTCTATATTCTTCAGATGGCCAAAATATTTGCTGTTGAGAACCTCCTTTTGATCTTGAAGATGAAACACGTCGCTTATCCTTTTTTTTCTTATTCTTCGATATATTATGAACTCTTAGATCCGAATGATTATCATCCCACTCCTTTTCACTGTTCAGTTGTTGCTGTACGGCCATTTCTCTTTCGACCTGTTCAGGATTAATGGTTATAAATTGATATTCGTTTTCATCAAAGTCGTCGTTTATGGTATGGGCTTTCTGGGGGGCTCTTGAAGACACGGCAGGCGCACCATACCGACGGGGACGGATGCGGGAGGTCAGGTCAGCATCGGTCGGAGAAGTGTCCTGGACGACAGAGAACCTGGATTCATAGTTCATTCTGTTCTTTGCTGAAGTGATAAGTAGTATACGGTGGTAAAAGTGCTGAATAAATGTAAATATTAATGTAAATGTACTGTTCCAGCCTCGTTATTAATGCCATTTCCTGGTTGCCAGGCGGCACAGCGCAGAGATGCAGAATGCATGTGTATACAATTACTACATGGAGCAGCATGCAGCAGCATGCAGCAGCCAAACACCCGTCCATTTGCATTGTTGGTTTAACTTCTATTTTCACGGAATTTGTTTGCTCACTAATATTCATGGCTGACTCTTTGTTTGTTACGGGTGTTGAGGATGCTGTTAGAGACTCAGTCTCGCAGTCAAAGCCTCTGATAGTGTACATCACAGGTATGCACTTCACATAACAATACTACTAGCTAGTTACTAACATCAATAATTAGACAACACGTCAAGTTCAAATGAATGGGGAAACAATCATTTTTCAAATAGTCATCTTCTTGAACTATTATCTGAAAATTCAATCTGTTTGAAATTAATTTCATCAACTAAAGAGTTTGATTTTTTTAAACAATTATTCCCTTCAACAAATACTCCAAGTGTTTTCATCATATCAAATGGTCAAGTTTTAGATTTAATTTTTGGTGATATTTCAAAAAACGAATTTGTTGAACGTTTAGATAAAGCATTAAAAATTGATGTTAAAAAAGAATTGGAAAAATTACGATTAAAAGAGATTAAAAATGATGATAATTCAAATTCCGGATCTGAGGCTGGTAGTAGTAGTATTGTTCAAGCAGATGATGCTCAAACTAGCAATGTCCAAACTAGTGAAGATCCAATACCTCAAGAGCCATTACAATCACAATCAGCGTCTCAGGAAACAAATGTAAATGTTAGTTCAATTGCGAATTCGCATGATCAACCCTCCTCGGGTTCCCCGGCACCTACACCTACACCTACACCTACACCTACACCTAAATCTAAATCTAAATCTAAACCTACAACACATAAAACATTAAAAGAACAAGCAGCAGAAGCATCAGCACAGAGATATAATGAAGAATTAAAAAAGAAAAAACAACAAGAGATTGATGAAAGAAAACGAATTTTACGATTGTTAGAATCAGATAAAGAAGAAAGAAAATCAAGATTTGAGAAACATAGAGATGAAAATTCCAATCGAAATCAAATCACCAGGAATCACCAAAATCGAAATGTAAGTGAAAATAAGAATAAAAAAGCCAAACCAAACTATGATGAATGTTCACTTGTTATTAGATTATTAGATGGATCTACTATCAGGAATACATTCAAGGCATCGGATACACTACTTGATATACGCAAATGGGTTGATGATAATAGAACAGATGGCACCAAGCCATATGTGTTCCATAGAACCATACCGCGAACAACGTTTGGAATTGTCGATGAAGAAGAGAGTCTGCAGCAGCTCTCGCTGACACCGCGATCAGCGCTGGTCTTGAAAAGAGCCGGCAGCAGGAATGGGGTTGGGTCGGAGGCAGTTGGGGCTTACGAGCAGAGTGCTGGCGGGTGGGTGTGGGGGATGGTCAGATCCGCCGCCGGGGCCGTTGCAGGGGTTTTCTACAAGCAGGAGAGCAGTCCGTCGGTGGACGAGTTCCACACCGAGGAGTTCTACAACCGTTTCCGGGAGGAGGTGGAGTCCGAGGGGGCCGGGGGGGCCGGGGAGACGTCGAAGAAAGGGAAAGGCAAGGAGAAGGACGGCGGCCATCACCTGTCACACAACAAAGAGAAAAACAGCCCGGTTGTGTCCGGGGCCACGACGCCCATCTACTCCGTTCTGAACGACGACGAGCCGATACCGGCGCTGGGGCTGAGCATCCCGAGCAGCGAGGAGCTGGGGCGGATCAGGACGCTCCGGGACAGGGACGCGGCGGACGCAGGACAGGACGACGACCGGCTCACGTACAACGGCAACACCGTTAATTTGGAGGACGACAAGAAGTAGCTTAGCAAAACAGGGCGCGTGATTGGCTGGAGATAGTCCCCGCTGCCGTCACGTGCGCGCCCGGGTATAGAAAAGACATTAATTTTTCCTCTTTCAAGATCAATCGTCGAATTCGAATCGCTTATCGAAAAATGAGTGCCAGTACTACCGATCTTGATGGTGCCCCGTATTCCTACGACGAGACCCCCGAAAACACGTCCTGGGCCCACGCTCTGCCCGTCAAACAGGGCTTGTATGATCCAGAGTACGAGAAGGATGCCTGTGGAGTCGGCTTCTCCTGTCACATCAAAGGAACTGTCTCCCACAAAATCGTCTCCGATGCTAGATATTTGCTATGTAACATGACTCACCGAGGTGCCGTGGGGTCCGATGCCAGGGACGGTGATGGTGCCGGCGTGATGACTTCAATCCCCCATCTGTTCATGAAAAAAGAGTTTGAAAGGGAAATTGACTTTAAACTACCCCCATTGGGCCAATATGCCGTTGGCAATATCTTTTTCAAAAATGATAATGACGTCTTAAATCAATCCCGTATAACTTTTGAACAAATCGCCAAAAGTTTAGATTTAAGAGTTTTAGGTTGGAGATATGTGCCAAGGGACTCCTCAATCCTAGGTCCTGCGGCCTTATCTAGAGAACCCTTGATCTTACAACCAATTGTCGTTTTGGAAGCAAGTTATGGTAACTCTAATTCTCCCATAGAATCCTATAGCGATGAACAATTTGAAGAAAAATTTGAAAAATTATTTGAGAGACAATTATATATTTTAAGAAAACAATCAACCCACACAATTGGCCTACATAATTGGTTTTATATTTGTTCTTTATCAAATAAAAATATCGTTTATAAAGGTCAATTAGTACCTGCTCAAGTTTATAATTATTATTTTGATTTAAATAATGTTGATTATGAAGCCCATTTTGCTTTAGTTCATTCAAGATTTTCAACAAATACTTTCCCATCTTGGGATAGAGCTCAACCTTTACGTTGGGCTGCTCATAATGGAGAAATTAATACTTTACGTGGGAATAAAAATTGGATGAGAGCACGTGAAGGTGTCATGAGTTCAAAACTATTTGGTGATGAATTAGATAAATTATATCCAATTATTGAAGAAGGTGGGTCTGATTCTGCTGCTTTTGATAATATTTTAGAATTATTGGTAATTAATGGTGTTTTATCAATGCCTGAAGCAATCATGTTATTGGTTCCTGAAGCATGGCAAAATAATCCAAATATGGATCCTAAAAAAAGAGCTTTTTATGAATGGGCTGCTTGTTTGATGGAACCATGGGATGGTCCTGCTTTATTCACTTTTGCTGATGGTAGATATTGTGGTGCAAATTTAGATCGAAATGGCTTACGCCCATGTCGTTATTATGTAACTGATGATGATCGAATGATTTGTGGGTCCGAAGTTGGTGTTATTCATATTGAACCTGATAAAATTATTAAAAAAGGTAGATTAAGACCTGGTAGAATGTTACTTGTTGATACAAAAGAAGGTAGAATCGTTGATGATAGAGAATTAAAACAAAAAGTTTCAAAAAGATTTGATTTTAAAACTTGGAGTGCTGGTAATTTAATTACAATGGATGAATTATTTAAAAAATTAAATTCAAGAGGTTTATCAAAAGAATCTTTGAATCCAATTTTAAAATTTAATACTATTCAATCTGATCCAAGATTAATTGCTTTTAGTTATTCTTTTGAAGAATTATCTTTATTATTAGTTCCAATGGGTACTGATGGTAAAGAAGCTTTAGGTTCAATGGGTAATGATGGTCCTTTAGCTTGTCTTGCTGAACAACCTCGTTTAATTTATGATTATTTTAGACAATTATTTGCTCAAGTTACAAATCCTCCAATTGATCCAATTAGAGAAAGTATTGTAATGTCTTTAGAATGTTATATTGGTCCCCAAGGTAATTTATTAGAAATGAAACCAACTCAATGTAATCGTTTATTATTACCATCTCCTGTTTTATCAATGCAAGAATTTAATGCAATTAATAATATTTCAACTGTTTATCCAACTTGGACAATTACAACAATTGATATTACTTTTGAAAAAACTGAAGGTTTAAAAGGTTATACAAATGCTTTAAATAGAATATGTCAAGAAGCAAGTCAAGCAATTATTGATGAAAGAAAAATTATCATATTATCTGATAGAAACACTGATTTAAATCATATACCCGTTTCTGCTTTAATTGCTTCTGGTGCTGTTCATCATCATTTAGTAAGACAAAAACAAAGATCTAAAGTTGCAATTATTGTTGAAACTGCTGAAGCAAAAGAAGTTCATCATATTTGTGTATTGGTTGGTTATGGTGCTGATGCTATAAATCCTTATTTAGCTTTGGAAACTTTAATTCAAATGAATCATGAAGGATTAATTAAAAAAAAAATTTCAAATGATGAAATTGTTGATAATTATAAACATTCTGTTGATGGTGGTATATTAAAAGTAATGTCAAAAATGGGTATTTCAACTTTAGCTTCTTATAAAGGTGCTCAAATATTTGAAGCTTTAGGTATTGATAATAGTGTTATTGATCGTTGTTTTGCTGGTACTGCTTCAAGAATTAAAGGTATTACTTTTGAATATATTGCTCAAGATGCTTTTAGTATGCATGAACGTGGATTCCCAACTCGTGAAACTATTAAACCAATTGGTTTACCTGAAACTGGTGAATATCATTGGAGAGATGGCGGTGATCCTCATGTTAATGAACCAAGTGCAATTGCAAATATGCAAGATGCTGTAAGGAATAAGAATGAAAAAGCTTATGATGCATATTCTAAAAAAGAATATGAAGCAATTAAAAATTGTACTTTACGTGGTTTATTAGATTTTAATTTTGAAGATTCAAAACCTGTACCAATTGAACAAGTTGAACCATGGACTGAAATTGTTAGAAGATTTGTTACTGGTGCAATGTCTTATGGTTCAATTTCAATGGAAGCTCATTCAACTTTAGCTGTTGCAATGAATAGATTAGGTGGTAAATCAAATACAGGTGAAGGTGGTGAAGATCCAGAACGTTCTTATGTTAATGAAGATGGTGATACAATGAGATCTGCAATTAAACAAATTGCTTCTGGTAGATTTGGTGTTACTTCTTATTATTTATCAGATGCTGATGAATTACAAATTAAAATGGCTCAAGGTGCAAAACCAGGTGAAGGTGGTGAATTACCTGGTCATAAAGTTTCTAAATCAATTGCAAAGACAAGACATTCAACTCCTGGTGTTGGTTTAATTTCTCCTCCTCCACATCATGATATTTATTCAATTGAAGATTTAAAACAATTAATTTATGATTTAAAATGTTCAAATCCAAGAGCAAGAGTATCTGTTAAATTAGTTTCTGAGGTTGGTGTTGGTATTGTTGCTTCAGGTGTTGCTAAAGCAAAAGCTGATCATATTTTAATTTCTGGTCATGATGGTGGTACTGGTGCTTCAAGATGGACTGGTATTAAATATGCTGGTTTACCATGGGAATTAGGTCTTGCTGAAACTCATCAAACTTTAGTACTTAATGATTTAAGAGGTCGTGTTGTTGTTCAAACAGATGGTCAATTACGTACTGGTAGAGATATTGCAATTGCTTGCTTATTAGGTGCTGAAGAATGGGGTTTTGCAACAACCCCTTTAATTGCAATGGGTTGTATTATGATGAGAAAATGTCATTTAAATACTTGTCCTGTTGGTGTTGCAACCCAAGATCCTGAATTAAGAAAAAAATTCGAAGGTACACCAGAACATGTTATAAATTTCTTTTATTTTATTTCAAATGAATTAAGACATATTATGGCAAAATTAGGTTTTAGAACAATTAATGAAATGGTTGGTAGAGCTGAAAAATTAAGAGTTCGTGAAGAATTAAGAAATACTAAAAATGCAAATATTGATTTAACTCCAATTTTAACACCTGCTCATACAATTAGACCTGGTGTTGCAACAAGAAATGTTCGAAAACAAGATCATAAATTACATGTTCGTTTGGATAATAAATTAATTGATGAATCTGAAATCACTTTAGAAAAAGGATTACCTGCAACAATTGAAGCAGAAATTATTAATACTGATCGTGCTCTTGGTTCAACTTTATCTTATAGAATTTCTAAAAAATTTGGTGAAAAAGGTTTACCTCATGATACTGTTCATGTTAATGTTACTGGTTCTGCAGGTCAGTCCTTTGGTGCATATTTAGCTCCTGGTATTACACTAGAATTAGAAGGTGATTCTAATGATTATGTTGGTAAAGGTTTATCTGGTGGTCGTTTAATCATTTATCCTCCAAAATCTTCTGTATTTAAAGCTGAAGAAAATATCCTTATTGGTAATACTTGTTTATATGGTGCTACTTCTGGTACTTGTTTCTTTAGAGGTATTGCTGCAGAACGTTTTGCTGTACGAAATTCAGGTGCTACTGCTGTTGTTGAAGGTTGCGGTGATCATGGTTGTGAATATATGACCGGTGGTCGTGTTCTTGTTTTAGGTTCAACTGGTAGAAACTTTGCTGCTGGTATGTCTGGTGGTGTTGCTTATGTTTTAGATATTGGTCAAGAATTTTCTGAAAATGTTAATCCAGAAATGGTTGAATTAACTTCAATTACTGATCCAGAAGAAATTGCTTTCGTTAGAGGTTTAATTGAAGATCATAGACATTATACTGGTTCTGAAGTTGCAGATAGAATTCTTAATGATTTTAATCGTATTTTACCATTATTTGTTAAAGTTTTACCAACTGATTATAAAAAAGTATTGGAAGAAGAAAAAGCAAGACTTGAAGCAATTAGAAAACAAGAATTATCTAATTTTATTCATCAATTTAAAACAGATCCTGAAGCTGATATTACAAATGGTGAAATTTTTGGTCGTCGTACTCCAACTGTTATTGATAGAAGACATAAAAGAGAACCTAAAGTTCAAGATTTAGAAGATGCAGTTATGGATATTAATGCTGAAGAACGTAAAAACAAAATATTAACTATTGATAAAACTAGAGGTTTTATGAAATATAAAAGAAGAGCTGAAAAATATCGTGATTCGAAATCTCGTGCTAAAGATTGGAATGAACTATCTTCAAGATTAACAAAAGAAGATTTAAAATATCAAACTGCAAGATGTATGGATTGTGGTGTTCCATTTTGTACTTCGGATACAGGTTGTCCAATATCAAATGTTATTCCACAATGGAATGAATTAGTCTTTAAAGATCGATGGTTTGATGCTTTACAACGATTATTGATGACAAATAATTTCCCTGAATTTACTGGTCGTATTTGTCCTGCTCCATGTGAAGGTGCTTGTGTTCTTGGAATTAATGAGGATGCAGTTGGTATTAAAAGTGTTGAAGCAGCCATTATTGATCATGGTTGGGCCCAAGGATGGATCAAACCAAACCCACCAACTAAAAGAACTGGTAAAAATATTGCAATTGTCGGTTCTGGCCCAGCAGGTCTTGCCGCTGCTGATCAACTTAACAAGGCTGGTCATAAAGTCACTGTTTATGAAAGATCTGATAGATTAGGTGGTTTATTAATGTATGGTATTCCAAATATGAAATTGGATAAAAAAGTAGTTAAGAGACGTACCGATTTGATGGAAGCAGAAGGAATTGATTTTGTATGTGGAGTTACAATCGGTGAAGATATAACTGTTGAAGAATTAAAAGCTCAGAATGATGCAGTTATCTTAGCCGTTGGTTCAACAATTCCTAGAGATTTAAGAATCCCCAATAGAAATTTGAATAATATTATGTTCGCTATGCAATTATTAAAATCTAACACTGCTGCTTTACTTGATGATAAACTTGATGAAGTTAGAACAACTCTTGAAGGTAAACATGTTATTGTTATTGGTGGAGGTGATACTGGTAATGATTGTTTGGGTACATCTGTTCGACATGGCGCTAAATCAGTTGCAAATTTCGAATTATTACCAAAACCTCCAGCAACGAGAGGTAAAGATAATCCATGGCCACAATGGCCTCGTATTTTTAGAATCGATTATGGTCATTCTGAAGTTAAGGCACATTATGGTAAAGATCCTCGTGAATATTGTATTTTATCAAAGGAATTTGTTGATGATGGTGAAGGAAATGTTAGAGGTATAAATACTGTTCGTGTTGAATGGAAGAAATCGGAAAGTGGCGTCTGGCAAATGGCCGAAGTTCCAGGATCTGAAGAATTCTTCCCAGCAGATGTGGTTTTACTTTCTATGGGTTTTATTGGTCCAGAAGCCCAGAACTTAACTGCTGCAAGAGATGGTCGTGGTAATATACACACTTCAGAACCAACTTCATATCGTGTTTCAGAGGAAGAAAATCTATTCGCAGCTGGCGATTGTAGAAGAGGACAATCATTGGTTGTTTGGGGCATTCAAGAAGGAAGGCAATGCGCTAGAGAAGTTGATACATATCTTTTGGGATCGAGTAGATTACCAGGTAATGGAAGTATCGAAAGAAGAGATTACAAATTATTAGAAGAACTTTCCCATCAATGATGTATTTATCAATACGATTTATATTTCATTGTCATGTTTAATAGAAAATTTACTTATATTATATAATACTACTATACATATTTCAATAGTTTTAAATCATTGTCAATATACTTTATATGTAGAAAACTGTTATATATTTATTGTTAATTGGATGTAATAATTATAAGGAGGACCTTATAGGTAAAACTGTAAATTTCCACAACACCACTTTAAAATCAAAATCAAAATCAAAACCATCACCAAATTTTAAATATAAAATAATTAATATAAAATGGCGATTCATAGTGAAGACTCCCCTATCAATCATCCTTCGACCTCTCAGTATGATCCTCCTTCATTGGTAGAGAGGGTCAAGGATAATTTAGAGCATGTCGTTCAAGAAAAATTTCCTTTCAACCTTGATCTCATTAATAATCTCACTCTAAAACTATCACTTGATAAATCATATTACCATGATAAAGATGATAAGTTCTCAATTGGAGTAGTCGCTTATTTATTACCAGCGATTAATGGAGTTTTAAGATACTTTAATCTCAGTACAACCCCGGAGGCGTCAGCCACTCTGGAGTTACTTTCACAACTTATGGAACCATTATCGTTTGAGAATATCTTATCATTAATCAATATAGATCTCATAATCGAGGCATTAAAAACACCCACCCCAGCTTTACCGGTTGCTTTTCTAAAACTTTTGGAAAAAGCTCACCCATCAGACATGTTGGCAAATACGCCAATAATAAAGGCTATTGTTGAATTGATTGCTGATAAATATACAAATATTCCAGTGGTTAACGCTGCCGAAAAGGCTATATCTGTCATTTCTTCTGGGGAACTTGTTAGACGAAGATTACTTTCAGATTCTGTTCTAAAAATATTGATGAAAATGAAAGATAGTAATGATACTACTCTACTCTTCCGTTTACTTGACTTAATAGAACCTTTAATTATTGCAGCACCCAATGAAATTCCAGAGTCGTTATATCATATTGATCCTGAAATTATTGTCAAGAATCATGATGTCATATTGACTCTACGACTAATTCAATTCTATACAAGTCTGACAAAACTATCAATATTAAAAATGGCTGAATTAAAAGGTGATGAAGCCTGTGCTTTTAATTACCCGTTATTATTGACAACTATTACTCCTCAATTGGAAGCGATTTTTAAACTTTACAGTACAAAAAATATCAATAGAGATATTTCCAGTTTTTTAGCAAATGACATTGCATTACTATTCAAGACTTTATCAAGATCACCTTATACTGAAACTTCTATTTTTGAAAAATTTGATGAAAAATATCATGTCGTCAAAGATTTAGACAGTAGAACTGATCTATCATTGTTAATATTAACTGTTACTAACCCAAAATATTTAGCTGCTCATAATCGATCATTGATTATTGATATTCCCTTAAAAACTAAGTATGTTAAAGTCTATCAAAATCTAATGTCATCTCCTGAATCATTTAAATTGATTTATCCTTCGATAACTACATCGCCATTAAAATCTCTGCCAAAATTAGAGATGTACCAAACATTGGAATCGATTGCATCTTATAAATGGTCTGTAATTAAACTGCTTCATGACTTACCTCAAATTATGAACCTTATTATCGACGAAGAGGCTACTAGGGTAGTTGATGTCAATGTATTAAGGAGTCGTTGTAGAGTATTGGAAAAGTTGAGTCAAAATTGTGATAAATCAACCTTGGGAATCTGGTATAAAGGGATATATGAGGAATTATCGAAAGCCAAGAAAGATGTGTATGAACCGAAAGTTCTTGTTCATGATAAAGCTTTTTAATTATGATAATTGTTGTTTATTTTGCTAATATTTAATAATAACGTTACAGTAGATTTGTTTACAATTCTTTTAAGATATTTATTATTATATTATTGTATACATAATCTATATTCATAAAGGATGCTATATGATTTCTTTACAAGTAAAGAGAACCCGCAGATACAATATCTCTGTGAACCAAAGTCAATGCTTTTTCCATCTTTTCCTCCAACATACCATTTCCAATTGTTTTAGCAGCTGCTGACATCTGTCTTAACATCTCCTCTAATCTCTTAAACATTCTAATTAAACTTCCTTCGTAAACATCAGTCATTTTACATATTTGTGTAAAACTGGCACCCTTACACCAAGCAAAAACAACTTCCATTAATTCTGACCTGAATGATTCAACATAATCTTTTTCAACAATATCTAATTTGGAATCTTTTGAAATTTTAGCTATTCTTGTAGCCATTTCACGCATTTGCTTTAGCGGTTCTTCTAACTCAGGTTTTAATCGTGGGGATTCTTTGGATCTCTCCTCAAAAACAAAACAACTCATCAAAGCTGCAGATTGCTCTGGAGTCAGATCATTAAAAGTACCATTAAATATCAGTTCAGTGAGTAATAATTCATCACCAGTACTAATTTCACAGGCAACACGTCCTTTTAGCTCAATTATATCCTGCTGCGAAGTAAAATTCAACCTTCTTAATACTCTTTTTCTCTTCTTTAAATCATCCAATTGAATGACAGCATTAGCATCTGAAATCTTGTTCTTTATCTGCTGAATATCTGATATAAGACTAACTTTTTCGGAATAACTATTAAATAAATCCTTCAAACGAGAGGAGTTATGCAAAGGATTCGCGTATAACTTAGCTTCTAGAATTTCAATTTTCCTAAGAAGCTTTCTAAATTCATTATCGTCAATTTTCATGTCCTCTACTGGATCCAATAATGGAACACCATCTGGATAACGATTGGGGAGTTCATTAAGTAATCCCTTAATTCTTTCTCTATGCTTCAATTGTGTAAGATCCAAGCTCTTCAGCTCTAAACGCATCAAACCGATAGCTTCTATACCCTCCAAGGTAATTGGAATGACCTCACATCTTGTTTTTTCGCCATGTTTAGCGGGTCTAATACCTTCGGCAAGGTCAGGTATATGTGGCTTAATAAGGTTAACTGGTGAATCAGCATATAAAGTAGCAACCAACACGTCAACAATGAAAGACTGGTGCTCGTTTAGTACAATGTTTGCTCTATGCTTCTTTGGAATGGTTCTCTTTTGAAAATTAACAACCACTCCCCAACCATATTCATCCTTTCCAATTTTGACCTTTATTACTCTACCTGGCTGTATAAATCGTAAAACATGAGTAGGGTGTGTAATAACATGCCTAAAGTCTTCACCATATTTTGTTAATTGAGCCTTTAAGTCATAATATTCTTGAATTGTACCTTCATCCTCAATGACAGTCTCAGCTAATTTAGTATTAAAATCTGCTAGTTTTTTCTCTAAAACAGGGACCGCAGCAGCATTCTGAAATTGATAAAATGATCGTTCCAGCATGAATTCGGGTGAAATTCCTTCGACTCTCATCAAATTCAAAATCATATTATATCCTAAATGGAAGGCGGAATCTAGTCTATCAGCTTCACCTTTAACCATTCCTTTAGCAACTTGAGGTTCCATTTTTTCATCAATCATCATAATAACAATACCACGATCATCAAGACCACGACGACCTGCTCTTCCTGACATTTGAATATATTCACCACCAGAAACCCAACGGAAATCTTTTCCATCCCATTTACGAACACTTGTAAAAACGACAGTTTTTGCAGGCATATTTAAACCGATTGAAAATGTTTCTGTTGCGAAAAGAACTTTTAAAAAACCTTCTTGGAAAAGAATTTCAATAATTTCTTTTAAAATTGGTAATAAACCGCTGTGATGAATACCAATACCACGTTTTAATAGGTTTATTATCGAAGTGATTTGGGGTAATCCTTTATCAGAATCAGGTAATATACTAACTGCATTGTCGTAAATCTTTGTAAGAGCTTCTTTTTCTTCCTCAGTATTAAAATCTAGTTTACTCATTTTCAATGCTAAAGATTCACATTCACGTTTACTAAAACTAAAAACAATAACTGGATTGAATTTTTTGTTCCAGATCATTTTAATAATCTTATAGATGTCTGACTTTCCATCTTGTTTACCACCTTTATAGCTTTGCCCCTTCTTTCCCCTTTTGGATTCAATTGCACCAGGGTCATCGCCCATGTTATCACTAATAGAAGCCATTGCCTTTTGAAAGTTTTCTTCCCTAAAGCCCCCCTTTTCATCCACAACCAGATGAATACCATTGCCATTGGCAGGAAATAAATAATGCTGTAATGGAGTTGGTCTAAAGTTTGTATAAACAACATGACATGGTTGTGTATGGATTTTACAAATCCATTCAGCAAATTCCATAGCATTAGGAATTGTAGCAGATAAAAATACATAATGAACAGCATCGGGCAATAAAATAATTGTTTCTTCCCAAACAACACCTCTTGCTTTATCTCTCATATAATGAACTTCATCAAAAATAACCCATGCAACTTCTCTCATCATTTCTGATCCTCTATAGAGCATCGATCGTAAAATTTCAGTGGTCATAACAATGCAACCGGCATCTGGATTTATCGTAACATCACCTGTCATCAAACCAACATCTCCAAACTCAGCAGAAAGTTCACGATATTTCTGATTACTTAAAGCTTTAATTGGAGATGTATAAATTACACGCTGTTTCTGTTGTAAACTCTGGGCGATGGCATATTCAGCAACAACTGTTTTTCCTGCAGATGTGTGAGCAGATACCAAAACACTCTCATTGCGATCAATACAAGATATCGAAGTATCTTGAAAAGGATCCAAAATAAAGGGGTATGTTCTTGCTTCATTTTGTCGCTGGTGCTGGCCAATTGGAATATATTTATAACCTAGAGGCAAAGCAACTTGATGTCGGACAGAGTGAGATAAAACAACATTTTTGTCTTTATCTTCTCCTACCGCTGGTTTTGCAAGGAATCCAGCAGAAGCTACTACTTCTCTCTGAGCTTCTGTTTCAAAAGAATCCGTAACCACTGGCACCGTTTTCTTATCTTTTCCTTCTTCTTGAGAGTTTTCATCTTTGTCTTTGATAGCTATATCCGCAACCTTAAGCCTTTTATGTTCTTCGCTCACAGATGATGATGAACGAGGTCTTTTACTAATTGTATCATTATCAATAGCATTCGATTTTGAAGTCTTGGATTTTTCTGTATTATATGAGTCTTTTTTAATTTGATCCAGCTTTACAGGTTCTTCATCGAAGATACCAAATAAATCGTTTTCCATTTTGAAAATCTGCAAGTGTTTTAAAAATGCTGAATAAATAAATTTGTTATAAAAAAATTTAAAAGTGTTCATGTCACATGATGCGATGGTTTAAATATTATTCACGTGATGATCAGGTCCTACATATAAATTAGAGTTGCTAAATATTATTCATAATTAGAGGAGATATATCAACTTGTAAATTTTCAAGTTATAGTTATTGTAATTAGTTGATCACCATTTACAGAAACATATATATATATATATATATTTCGTCTTCTTCTTTTTATTCTTCAAGATCTCTATCTATAGCTAATTAATCATTAACGGGTTTAATTAAGCTCACTGTATATGCCGACAAGCATAAATAACGATGAACTTTATTTTCAGCATCTTTAATTTGTTATAAATAGCAATAGCAGTGGCCTTTGAAATTGATAGAGAGTTGGATCCGGGAGAGTATAATTTTCAAACAATTATTTGGGGCGTGGTGAACCTGAGATTTCATCTCTGAAATGGTCTGGTACTATATATAAGTATAACAAATATACTACACCTTTTAAAGGAAGCAGCACAGCATAAAAATAAGGAAATCCTTAACCAATGGCTTAAAAAAAAGAGTAAGGAAAATACTTGTATATGAATATACTTATATGTGAACAATTACAATTTACAACAGAGTTAAAGAATCACTATTATTGTCAATACAGTTTTTAATGGCGAATTCAGAGTGGAAAAATTGTATGCATATCAACTAATCAAGTATATCCAAACTATTACATATGCAAGTTAAGTAGCGTGGGAAAATACCAAATGATTTAATAGTCTATTCATATGCATATGCACATATAACTATCTGAAAAACAACTTCGAAGCGTGAAAGAATTCCTTTTTTTAGTGTGAACAAAAAATACTTTTTGCATTGATTTAGATTGATTGATCAATTCTGCCAAATTAGTGATTGAGGAGAAATCAAAATTAATTCGTCAAAAAATTTTAAAATAAATATATAAAGGTTATCTCCGAGAGGAAATTTTGAAGAAAGAAATAAAAACTGTCAATTAATCAGGTGGTGCTGCCGTACTTTTATAACTATTTCTGCAATCTGAAGTTTTTAAAGAAACAAATTTAAGCTATTCAAGCTGGAAAATTAATATTAATATTAGCATTTTGCAGGAAGTAATTACGAAATGCTTATATTATTATTTGCTAATTTTCCAGTTTGACAACTTTTTTTTTTGTCCCTTCAAAATCCTCGCGGAGATAACCATTTGTTGGCAAATTTTATTGACCATCAAGTATGCCACGAATTGATCTCACCTTAGCAACTAATTTTTATGACACAATGTTGAGCTTTCCAAAACTAAGAAATAGTAAGAAAGCTTAAATAAACATATTCTGATTGATTTAGAACAGCATGCTGTTTTGCATGTACTGGTACAACATTTAAAAGGTTGTTCTAAATAATATTATAAAAATTTAAACAGTTTTGGTTGAATGAAGGGGAAAAAAGCAAAAGGGAGAGAATGTCTCTTAACAGCTCTAATTCTATACATATTAATTATATAAACTTTATACGTTATTGTATTATTTGTATTATGTCATTCTAAAATATAGTCAGTCTAACTCAGTTACAAATTTACATTCCTCGAAATTCTAGGTCAGCCATTATTTGCATAAATACAAATTATGTCATAATTAATGGTTTATTTATTTATTTATGACCAGATGTAGAGATCAGATGCATTAATTTAATAGATTACTAGATGAAATGTCTCAATTTCTCACTTCTTATAGGTGAATGTATAAATGCTCTCGAGACTCGGATTTAATGATAATTAAACAGTTGAAGTAGACATTTCCAGGTCTCAAGACTCTTAAATCTCGATTGCAAGTATAATCCATTAACATTATAATTAATTATTATATACATTAAGCTTTTTTAAATTTATATTTGTTTCAGCTGTAGCTAGATTGGATTAGACAATAATGATAAAAAAATATCTCAAGCTTAAATATAAGATATATTAGACAATGTATATAACTATTTATAAATATTCTGCACATGTGAAGCGGCTATCATTGAAACTATACCTTATAAATTTATGATAATTATATAATTATATAACTTGAGTATAAATGAAATCTGGAGTATTGCGAAAGATTAATTATATAAAGCTTAATAAGTAGCTATAAACGTTAACATACCTTATAAATATAACTTATTTGGTTCTAGATCCAAAGTTTTACAATTAAGAAGGGCTAACAACCCACATACTTTGAGGGGTAGGGTGTTAATTACTATAACTGTTATATTTCAAGTTAAACGGGCTTGAATATGATTAATCGTTATATTAATTAACCGCTGTGTAGTTTTCTTTATTGATGTTAAATATGATCGGAAGTTTACAAATTCATGATGATTAAATATTCTAGAAATTAAAGTGTCATATATTGTCAGATTTAGACACATTTCTCTCTCCCCTAGTTATACATTTCTTATATAATTATAAATTTAAATTGAAGAGTTTCACGTTTCATAATTGCAATTGCAATTGCAATAATTTATAATTAGCAGAAAACCAGAACGTGAAGACAAATTTCATCATCCCACTGTTTCTTCTAGATCTTATTCATGTCAAGATAAATATATAAGTACAAAATCGCGCACCCAGGCGTTGTTTCAACAGATAGTTATAGGCTATATGCTATCCATATCAAAATAAGAATTACCACGAATCTTTTATTGGAATATAGATCTCATAAGACAAAGCTAGTATAATATAATGGTATACGTGTAGCTTAGATTTATAGCATTAATAGATATTTTAAGCATATTTTATTCATGTAATATTGGAGCTAGATCAACATAAATTTTTGCTATTTTTTCAATTTCTATTTTTCAATTTCTATTGGTTCTATATCTTACAAGTTACAACTTATTAGTGTGTATTATGAACTAGTACAATCCAGTAATTCTGGTAATTATTCTCTTTCTAGTTAATTCTGGCTAGTGCGCTATCTTTTCTATTAAAAACCGAGTCACATAACTAATTCTTTGAGAGCGGATACATGTTTACCCTTTAACCCTTACATAGACTTTAATTCTAATTCTAAATATGAGATTTTCAAAATACAAACAAAATTAATACATGTATATCGATCTGGTTTTCCCTTGAGCTCAAGCTCAAATTTAAACTGGAACTCATCGATCCAATATTGAGATTTTTTATGCTGCGGAGTCCGCGCACGTTATATGTAATACTGCAACTATTCGAATATTCGAATATTCCAATTTCCAAACCATCACAATTATTGATCATGTAATTATATAAGCATGGACGTCGATATCGATAGATACATAGGTTCTTATAACTAACACAAATATATACCGGTACCAATTAAAGGGACTAATAAAAGTGGAAGAAGCTTATAACAGATCAACAGGAAAATAAAAAACTAATAAAGGAAATTCTTGCTAATATGGGGTTAGAATTCGAATATATCAAATGAATCTAATTATAAATAGTGTGGAGAAATTTACCAATAACAGCACTATAAATATGATCTATTTACCGATAATCAATCATGCGATCATACTCCGACCGTACGCGTGAGGGTATTAAAAAGATAAGCTTTTTATATTTAAGACCTGCAATTGTAATATTGTAAATTTGGTACATTAAAAATTTAAATAAAAGAAAAAGAGGTTAATTATTTCCATCATAAATCTCATGTCCAATCATATCTTTCAATCACGTCTATCTGTATCACATTAGTTCTGTATACATACATAACGTCCATATGCATTATTATGATTAGATCCTTTTGCTATAGGTCTGAATTTTACCAATCCTTGTGCTTTTTGTTTTATCACGGGCTTAATGATATTATCAACACTGGTTGAAGAGTTAGGATTGACGGGTGACATTATAGCAGTAAAATTGTCCCAGAATTGAATAGAGTTTCCTCAATTAATTCAATCACATAATATACCGTATAACCCCTTTATCTCTAACAAATTTCGGTTTCCTTTACAATGTTTAAACTTCAAATTTTCACTTCTCAGGATCCTGATTAACACATGATCACTTTAGGAGTTGCAATAATTGATTAATTATGATTAGCATAACGATTACTACTGATTCAGTTGCAATTGAGGTTAACGCTACAGCCACGTTAACACTACACGTTATAGTGATTTAGTAGTCGAGTAAGTATCGGAATTGAAATTGTTGTAGTGACGAATCACTAACGATTATACGACCCATCAATCGATTTATTTATTATCATTTAGTGAAATATTTCAGTTTATTTCCCAATTTCAGCAGCAAAGAAAAGGAGATTTAGATAGTTGGAGAGATGATCATCAAGATAGGTCACAAATCGTAAGTATTATTAATTAGATTATCGGTAGTAAATATGAAGGCAATCTATTGATCTCTTATAACTTTAGCAGATTCATATCATCTAATTCACGATAGCGCTCGTATAAATTTAATGAAAAGATATCGAAAATATACCAACCATAGTTAAAAGGTCATTGCAATTATATGTAGTATTCAAACTATTTTATATTTTATGAGAGATGAAATTGAAGATGAAAATTTATTATAGCGCTCTGGTAAAATGATTCGATGAGAAAGAAATCTTTCAATATATATCATGATCAAACTGCAGAACTGATGCAAAAGATTAAATTTGGGGTAAGAAAATTAAAATGAAAGATCTTCAAATGTGTTATTATAATTCTTAGATTATAATTAAGTGTCATATTTGTTTTTATTAGGTAAAATCCAAGATTATTTATATATTTATTAAATAACATTTTGAAGTATAATTGTTAATAATCCCCTTATGGCCAAAAAGGATCGGGTCATAATTTGGATATTATTAATATTTTCCTTTTGCTGTTATCTTTATTATAAAGTTTAAGATGTAATTGGTTACGTTCATTGAGCAACGTTGTAATAATGTAAATTTAAATAACAAATAAAATTAAGTGCTCATCATGATATTTAACTTGCAATTGATTCGAGATTCTTTAACTTGTAAGAAATATCTCAGATCCTTATCATTTTCCGATAATCTAAGACTATTCTTTTCCGATACTCCAAGACATGATAATATTCCTAATAGCAACGTAAGTATCTAGACAATTGTAAGATGGGGACTATTAACAACAACCCCGGAAAGATTGCAGGGTTAGAGTTCGCTAACAATTTAGCAACAAATATAAATGATTGTTATCCGCATAAATATACCTGTGCGATATCTATGCGGGAGTCCCCCTATCATGTTCTTGTAACATGTAATAAACACAAATAAGGCCATATTCTGCCATTTCAGAACGCATTTTATAATTTTCATGTATAATTTCCATGGTCATAGATGATCCGCCCTTTCTCTTTCACCTTTCTCTTTTCCTTTTAGCGTTTTGCCGGTTGGCGTCCACGTGACCCACATGAGGTCATTTTGAAATTAAATTGAAACTTATTATTAATAAGAGTCCGGTACGTCCAGTTATAAAAGTCAGAAATCACCATTTTCCACTTTACCATTTTCTAGAAGATCTCTCTCACAAACAGCTACTCTAATGTCTTTCTATATGCCTATACCCTATGCGCTAGATCGCACCTTCTACCCCAAACAGCAGGGACAGCAGCAGCATTCCAGAGCTACTTCCTTTACGCTGGCTACCGATATCCCCAACCCTCTTCCTCAGAACACAATCAGAAAAGCTAGAGCTACCGTTTTTGGCCGTGATCCAGCTGCCCAGTTAAATATCTCAAGAATCCCCCATCATAGTCCAAACAAAAAGCATCTCCCTGTCTCGAAGAGATACAAGGTTCTTTCGGATCAACTGGGTGAAGGTATTGGTGGCCGTGTCCGTCTAATAAAAAGACTCTCCGATAATAAATTATTTGCTCTGAAAGAATTTAAACAAAAGGATCGTTCAGAAACACAAAGAGATTACAAGAAAAAAGTTGGTGCAGAATATACAATCGGATCTACTTTAAAACATCAAAATATAATAAAAACAATCGAAATAAATCATGAAAGTAATAAGATTTATCAAATCCTCGAGTATGGCGATTATGACTTATATGCTTTAGTTAGATCTGAAAGAATGTCTCTTGAGGAGAA
Organism: Alloascoidea hylecoeti; assembly: GCA_001600815.1. Lineage (NCBI taxonomy): Eukaryota > Fungi > Ascomycota > Alloascoideomycetes > Alloascoideales > Alloascoideaceae > Alloascoidea > Alloascoidea hylecoeti. The sequence continues at coordinate 611,143 of BCKZ01000001.1, forward strand.
GTATTGTTGTTTTAAACAACTATGTAATGGTGTTCATTATTTGCATCATACCGGTCTTGCACACCGTGACTTGAAACTCGATAACTGTGTTGTTAATAAGTATGGTATTGTAAAGATTATCGACTTTGGTGCTGCTGTAGTATTCAACTACCCTTATTCCGAAAATACTATTCAAGCAACTGGAGTTGTCGGTTCTGAACCTTATTTGGCCCCTGAAGAAAAAATGAACCCCTCTTATGATCCAAGATGTGTTGATATATGGGCCCTTGGTATCATTTTATTTACAATGCTAACCAATCATTTTGCATGGGATTCACCAACTGCAGATGATGAATTCTTTAAAAGTTTTATAACAAGAAAAGGTAAGGAAACTTTATTTGAAGCTTTAAAAAGATCATCAGAAACAACTATTAATGGTCCACTTGCAAACCCAAAATATACTGATGTTTCATCGTCCGAAGAAGAAGAAAGTATAAATGAACCAGAACAAAAAGAAACTGAAAATTATCAACCTACAATGACTTCTGCTGGTAGTGTACTCATTTATGATCAATATTGTACTGAAGGAGGAAATGATGTTGCCTTTGATGAATCCAGTATTGATTCTGAACCTAATTATGAATATGGATCTAATTCTTGCAACCCTAATACATCATTAGGTAGTCTTACTTCAGCTAATAGCCTTCCAATCAACAACAGTAATAATGATACTACAGCTACACCAGGTTCAAAACATCATATTTCTTATTGGACACGATACTCTCCACCAACGCGAGCAGAGGAACGTTTACTAGTATCTCTTCCAGAAGAAACTCATTTTGTTTTCAGAGGAATGCTTGCTTTAGCTCCTTGTGATAGATTATCTATTGATGAAATTTTACATGATGATTGGATGAGAATGGTTCAAATTTGTACTGAATTTCATGATAAAGAACGTCATGAACATAAAATTATTTCAGCTAAAAATCATAAACATATTCAATTAGATAAATCAGAAGCTCACATTGCAAATTTAATTGATACTTCGAGATAGTAGAAGCGTTACTTTTACTTATCAATCAACCAACCAGCCAAACAATTAATCAATAATCAAATGGACTTTCGCCATAGTAATTTTAATGTTTTATATACTATTTTTTCAAAATTTTTATTTGTTAACTTTTTACTTTTACTTTGCATCATCACAAAAAAAAATATGAATTTTCATCATTAATTTAAATGACAATTTCTTTTCTTTTTTTTTTTTTTTTTTATTATCATTGTTACCTTTTTATTTGTTAAAATTTAATTCCTTTACTTCCAACAGTGTTGGTTGACGTTTCCATGAAAGAGAGAAAGAGAGAAAGAGAGAAAGCTTAAGAAAAAAAAATGTAATTTAAAATTTCAATTACAAATGTATCCAAAAATGAAAAAAAGTCTTCAATTATATTAATTATATCTTATATATTATGTTACAGTTTTATTCATTTTATGTTAAAGAGAAATGGGATTTCTTAGTTGATGTTTTGTTTCTAATTTTTATAATAATAATATTAGCTATGTATAAAAGCCTTTAAGTAAACTTTAGCTATATTAATATATTAAAGATAGTTTTAGTGGAGTGTATACTTCTTATTTAATAACTCATTTTCTAAAAATACAGATTTTGTTTAGTAACTTCAAGATCTAGATCTGAATCACCAAGTTTAGGATCCATTTGGACCGCGATGTTTTCTCGTCAGGGCTTAGTATTGTACACAGTTTATAGAGTCAGGTGAGAAGATCCGATAGTTCCTTTTAGCTGTTTTCCAGGCACTGGCAGGCAGTAATGAAACAACATTTCAACTCATACAGTATACACAAATGGTCTACTATTAATTAACTCCTTATCATAATTAAACAATTTATTTAAATGTCAGTGAAACATTTTGCAAATTGGATGATTAAGACCTCGGCTTGTACATTTTATGTTGTTACGGTGGGCTGAGAATTTAAGCCCAAACACCACAAATGTATGATTACAACTTCTTTTTGCATTCAATTCAACCCCAATTCTAAACCAAATCAACCCCAAATCAACAAATATACACTTTTTTATCAGCTACCAACAGCAGGCAATAACAATTATCCATTATGCTATCACCGACGGCCGGAAATAATCCAGATCTATCACAGCCGAATACTCTTTCTTCGAAATCCTCGACCTCTGGTCTTACACCAAAGGAATCAACGGCAGACACTAATAATAATAGTAATGATCATAATTCGTCCGGAAATGAAATACTTCCAGCAAGTTCTCCAGATCTGTTAAAAGATGAGTCCATAGCTAAAGTTATTAATTCAGATATAGGGTTTGATGTTTTACTTGGCAGATTAAAACAGAGTATAAATATGTGTGAAGAATTATCAAGATTTGTTAAGAAAAAAGGTCAACAACAGGATGAATTTGATATACAAACTAAAAAACTGAGTCGTCATTTGAAAGACGCTTTAAACAATACGAGTAAAGAACTTAAAAAAGATAGTTTTACTGAACAATTAGAAGAATTAGTATCATTTGATGATAAATTAACAACAATCCATGCATCATATTCAACAGCACTTTATGTAATGGCTGACGAATTAACAGCATTAGCAACAACAATTTCAAAACAAAGAAAACAAGTTAAAGATGATGGTAGGAAAAGAGAAAAAGATGCTTTTGATGCTACACAAGCAGCTGAAAAGGCAAAATCAAGATATAATCAATTATGGAATGATTTAGAAAAATTACAATCTACTGACCTTTCTAAAAAAAGTTTTACTTTGAAAGGATCAAAAACAGGAACTCAACAAGAAGAAGAATTGAAAAGAAAAATTGAAAATGCCGATAATGAGTATAAATCACGAGTTGTAACAGCTCAGAGATTACAACAAGAATTAACAGCTTTATATCGACCAGTTAATTGTAAACATTTAAAAGAGCTGATTTTAGAAATCGATGTTGCAATGAGTGTTCAACTACAGAAATACGCAACCTGGCACGAAACTCTAGTGATGCAGTCTGGGGTTCTTATTGCTCCGGTCAACCCTAATAATAAACTTCATTCGATGAGAGCTGTTGCTGCTTCCATTGACAATGAAAAAGATCTATACAGCTATATTATGAAATACCAAAGCAAAGCTGTCGTTAAAAAATTATCCCAAGTTGAATACAAGCCACATGGTCCTTCTGTTACAGAACAATACTCTTCCTCAGCTTATCAGAGACAACAAAATTTCAATAATCGACAACAACAACAACCCTTGCCACAGACACATCAAACATCAGTAGTAAAACCTCCAACTAGCCCTTATACACCCCAATCTTCTACTATTAAAGCAAATAACTTTTCTACTTCGATTCAACCTCAAGTTCAACCTCAAGTTCAACCTCAAGCTCAAGTCCGGCCTCCAGATCCATATACCGCTCCACCATACCTGCCAACTGTAAATACGCAATTAGAATCTTCAATGCTTAATGGACCTAGGCCCATTTCTCCCGGAAATAATCTCTCACCTTCAAACTCCTCAGGTTTACCTCCAGGAACAGCAGCTAATCCCATAACATTTGGTACATCTATTGATTTAGTTGTTGAACTTGATGGAGAAATGGTCCCTAATGTGGTCACAAAATGTATTGAAGTAATTGATGAATATGGTATAGAACTAGAAGGTATTTATCGAACAAATGGTAATGCATCAAAAGTTCAAAACTTGAGAGAATTAATTGATCAAAATCCTGCAAATATTTCACTTATTACACCTTCTAGTAGTTCAATGGAAGGTGAAATATATTGTGTTGCTTCTTTACTAAAATTATATTTTGCGTCTTTACCCGAACCTTTATTAACTAGAGCTCTTTATCCTCGGTTCATGGAAGCAGCCAAAATCCAACAAACTGAATTACGTGAGAAAAGGTTACATCAAGCTGTATTTGATTTACCAGATGGAAGTTATTGGACACTAAGAAGTCTTGTCTTTCATTTATTACGCGTTCAAAAGAAGCAAGATATCAATCGAATGTCTGCAAGGAATTTAGGCATCGTTTGGGGTCCTACATTACTACCAAGTGATGTTGTATCCGCTGGTGATATGAGTTATCAAGGGAAAGTTATTGAAGAGATTATGTTATTCGCTAATGATATTTTTGAACCTGAAGAATAAAAAAGGTAAACAATTTTTTTTACTTCATTGTCAACCTCATTTGTGACTTGACTAAATATAATCATTAAAAATGTCACTATACACTTTGTCTTTCTTGTAACAAGTATATATTTTCTTTCACTCTAAATTAACTTGAAAATTATTTATTATTCTAAAATACAATTTATTTATAAACCAAATAAACTTTTATATATAATATAACATTAACTTTAATTCAAAAATTGCATATGAATCTAACTATTTGCATATTCATTTTCATTATTCGTTATATGCGCACACGCATCTGTAGAATACTACAAGTTTCATCATCTTGTAACCATCCCATAGAACGCTTTATCTGCAAATGAGAAGTGAGTAATATTCTTGTAGTTCAATAGACTAAGCTATATATGCGTAATCATCATTTCCTATACGTCTTATAAATTCTCGACTCAAGAGATCCTCAATTTCTATTTTAACCTCCTTGATAGGAATGATACCTCTTCCTTTACATTGTCTAGATACTTCTGTAATTAGATCCTCGTGACTGAGGTTCTTTCTTACTTTCATGATCCTGATAATAGCGGCTTTAACCTCCATGCCTCGCTCAAATTTAACATCCCGTTTTGAATCTTCTGAATCCTCTTTGGAAACTAATTTAGTGTAGTTAACTCTTAACTTATAATTTCGCGACTCAAAGTTCAAGTTGACGGCAAAATGACATGAATTAAACTTGGAGATATCTGAGAATTCAGGAATTACTTTTAATACTTTGACTTTACCAGATGTTAAAGAATATAGAACCTGCTTAAGTTCATGTTCGTCCATATCCCCCAATGATTCTTGAATATGACTATATGTCAAAGTTTCATCATCATCCTTCAGACCATTGAATAATAAAATTACTGCAGTCTGAGCTAAATTTAAAGATATAATTTTTGCACCTTTTGGAAAATTTGCTTTTATAGTGCAATGGCTTGTCATGTAGTTCCATGTCAAAAGCTTTGATTGATTCTTTTTTGACTGATTCTCTTTGTAAAATGACGTAAAACTTTCCAAGACATCATCCATACAAGGTGGTAGTGAAAACTTTGGTGATGGATAGTTGGGCCAATTGCTCTCTGTTAATATATCCACATTAAATTCCATGCACTTTACATTTGGACCGTTTACAGCTAACAATTTTTCCTTTCCAACATCTGTCATCCTGTAATCCTTACTCCATTTATTATTAGTTGTCTTATCTTTAAACATTCCTTCCATTTTTTCAGTGAAATGAGAACCACATTCTTCGCGTAATTGAGTAATTATCATTTCTTCTTGTTCAAAATGTACGACTTTATTCAATAACAACCGTCTTCCAAACTCCCGACGATATAAACTTTCAAAATAAGTTTTATTATCTATTAACCTGAATAAATCAACACATCTTTTAATCATTATTTCGGGATCATCATAATCCTTGAATCCCGATTTCAGTAGATCGCCAATAAACTTAGAAAGGCGTGTAGCTGTAACATCACCAAAATCAAAAAGCAACCGAGTAAGTAGGTCTCGTTCATCATGAACAAGACTAGAGTAATTTGTCATCAATCTTGCTGCGTTTTTCCATCGTGTTCTAAAATCAATCAGATTCTTAATTGTTTGAAAATACTTGTCATTCATGTCAACCAGTATCAGTTCCATATTTTTTATAATATAGCTTTTGAAACTTTCTCTAAGATATAGAAGCCGATCTCTTTTACATTTATCAAGATAGTCCGGGGACAAATCCCCGAAAATATCCTCCTTTGTTTCAGGATCTTCCTCTACTTTCAGTTTTGCCTGTAAATAGTCTGTTTTGATCTTATGAGCTTCATCTACTATCAGCGTCTCTAAAAGTTGTAAATTCTCTGCATCTTGCTTTTCAAGAAGTTCTTCAAGCCAGAGATCCAGTAATCTCTTTGTAGTTTTAATAACCATCTCTTCATATATTATACGCTGCATCTCAACTTTCAGTAATTCACTTTGCAAATGTAAACTAAGATCGGATTCTTTCGCACAGTCTTCATGAACTCTTTTCGCGTAGATATCAATTTTGAGTATTGGAATCAAATTCTCCGCAAGTTTTTTATAATATTCTCTGCAATGGTCAATTAAATACGGCTCAAATAGAGAAGCAGATAAGTTTCCAAAAGAGCGGTAAAAATCAAAAATTGAGAGCAGTGAATCTTCAATTATAGCTTCTTCACGTTCCCTTATTTTCTCATTAAACAAGACACGAAATCCATTTATAATACAAGGAAGAATAATCTCATTTTTAATGATCACATTGAAAAATAATTCTGTTGAGGTGGTCCATATTGGCTTCCTTCGTGTTGAATTTAAAAGATAGCTTCTATCGAGATATAAGAAAGTGTTCCTAATAAGTTTAATTTGTATTGACCACTTCTCCCACACTTTTAAAACAGTTTGAAGTGCAGGCACCGGATCAACGCTGTTAAGAGAAGATATAATAATATGTTTTAGCTCTTCGATACGATCTTTTAAGCTCTGTAATATCATTTTCCATACTTGTGATGACTTGTCATGCCGACAAAGATTCTCTGTGCCCCTATATAACTCTTCAAGTGAATCAGAAATCGGTAAATCATGTAATATAGCATAAACACAATTCTTTAACTTGGATTCGATATCCAAATAAAATCGTTCCGCCATATCGCCCCTGCACAGATTAGGCCGGACCGGTTTCGTGATCTGCTTCACAAGAAGTTTCCTAGGAGCAGTTCTTGACACCCTTGGATTCCTAGGTGTAGAAGACTTCGGGCCACCCCAAGCAGTAGTCCCCATATTTTGGCTTTGTGAAATATCTGACATATTCTGTAGTTGGGGTCGATGTTTATTATGGAGTTAGGAATCTTTGGGTATCTCTAATTATAGTTACCCGGAATGAATGCTCCTATACATTCACTATTTATCTTTATCGCGAAAAATATTACAATCTCAAGCTATGGATGTGAAAGATATAGGAAAAACACGCTCGAAAGTCCGCCAGTTCAGAAAAGGGGATAAGCTAGATCATATGGCAGATAAGGTCATACAAAACTTCAAATCGAGCGTATGTTTACCTAAATTTTTGCCTATCCGTTTTTTATTTAATCAGGTAGAAGCTCATCTCTAAAACTAATTCCTTCCCAGGCCAAATATGAAAAATTCGTCTCTTCTATCGAAGATATAATCTCTGACCAAATCGAAAAAAAACCTGAACTACTATTGTCAGATAATTCTAATGTTGCGGTTAGTAGTATTCAATCTGCGCTATTTCGAACGTTGAATAAACAGCGACACCAAGAAGAAGCCCGCAATCGGTCTATTAGCAACAATAACAACAACAATAATAACAACAACAATAACATATCCTCACGAAGGGGTTATGATGATGATGATATCGATGTTGAGAAATGCAAGATAATATCAGATGTTTATTATAAAGATATTGGAAGGCATACAGTAGGTTCTGAAAGCGTTAGAACGGAAATAATGAATGAGTTGGTCGAATACACAAAGGCTCATTATATTAAAATGGGAATCGATCCCAGTAAAGGGAAATTTTTTGAGAATCATGACGCTCTAAGGGATAGAGTTACTGAATCCTATCCATATAGGGATTTGAGACACAATGACTCCTCTGTTAATGGATATCAAGATCAAACCTATATCAATAATAGAATAAATTCATTACGAGAACAACCCGATATAATAACAGATAACGATAGATTGTTCCATACACCGTTAGAGAGACACTCTAGAGATATATCTGGCATCTCTCGAAATGAGGTAAGATTAAGAAGTCGAAGTGGTAGCAGAACCCCTATCAATAAGGAAGGTGAAAAACATGCCAGTGTAAATAGAGAGCGACACGACCAAGCATCGTATTCCAACAGTCAAATGAATTTGGATGTCAGTGATTATGATAATAAATCTGCTTATAAGAGTCAATTGAAGGATGTTGTTCCTCGAAATGAAGCGCGGAGTGTCAGTCGTGGTAGGATTTCTACTTATGGGGAATCGCGATGGAAAGGGAGAGAGAACTCTAGACCAACTAGTATGAACGGATATAAAGATCAAACATCTTATTCCAACGGTAAACTGAATTCACCACAAGAAATCTCGGATTTCAGAGATAGCAATAGATTCTCCTACAGATCGTCTGAAAGATCACAACATAATCCCTCTGCCACATTTCAACATGAAGGAAAAAGAAGTCCTAATGAAAGTATGATTGTCCCTAATAGGGAGTCTCAGGTTTGGAAAGAAGGAGAACGGTCTAGACCTGTAGTTAGTAGACAACCTTCTAAATCACGAGTCACTTCCATTCACATAAAAAGACAAGAAAGTGATAAACAAGATTCGTCTGAAAGATCACAAAATGATCTCTCTGCCACATCTCAACATGAAGGAAAAATAAGTCCTAATGAAAGTATGATTGTTCCTAATAAGGAGTCTCAGGTTTGGAAAGAAGGAGAACGGTCTAGACCTGTAGTTAGTAGACAACCTTCTAAATCACTAATCAATTCCATTCATATAAAAAGGCAAGAAAGTGAGAACAAAAATGGGACCAAAGCTCTGGATCATGAAGGTAATATCCATTCCACAAAACCGGCAATTGACGAACCGAGAAATGATAGCATCCAACAACCAACATCACAAACAAAAATTGAAAAGACTGATGATGAAGCATCCAAACACAAAAATGGGGCCAACCCTCTTTCAGTTGAAAGTATCCATTCTACAGAACCGACAATTGAGGGGATGGGAAAGGGTAGCCGACAAATTACTAAGCCAGAATCACAAACCAAAATCGACGGAGATGATAAACAAGCATCAATTTCACCCTTAAACACAAATGAACAAGAATCCTCTATTAAATTGATCGATAATTCTTCACTCTTTTTAGATAAGGACAAAAGAAGTTCACCAATTAAAACGGATGAGAACATAACACAACATGAGCAAAAAACTTCTATAACAAACACTCCGCATTCATCAAATGGCATGAGTTTGCTTTCTACAACTTCACAAGTTTCACAATCCCCTATATTATCAAACTTGAATACAAATTCCATTAATAAAACCTCTGATAATGACACAATTCCAGTAAATAATTCAATACTCCCATCATCATCAATAAATATTTCGATAACTTCATCCCCAAAATTTTCTGCTTCTGTTCCAAAAGAAAAAGTAGTTTCATCACAATCTCCCTCACTCATCCAGCCTCCTACTTCTCGGTTATCTACTTCTCCCAAAGCGGATTCCAATTTGTCTGTGCACCTTTCGAAACCAACGATCAATGAACCATTACCATCTGGTCTTTCACCGAAACAACGAAAAAGTGCAAGCACTGGTGATATTGTTAAAGAACCAAATAATTCTATTGACAAATCTGGAAGAAAAGTTGAGGTAAGTAGGACCGATAGTGAAGATAAAGATAGAACAAAATTTGTATCCGAAGTGAGAAAAAGAGGTGAAGAACTTGAAAGGGGTCAGAACAGAAATACTGAAAGAGATCGACAGCAAGAAGAAAGTAATAGAATAGGAAGGAATAGAGACAGAGAAGTTGGAAGGGGTAGGTATGGAAATACCGAAAGAGATGCGAAATTTACCAGAGAGAAAGAAAGAGATGAAAGTAATAGAAAAGAAATGATAAGGGACAATGGAGTAGGAAGAGGTAGGTATGGAAATACCGAAAGAGATGCGAAATTTACCAGAGAAAAAGGAAAAGATGAAAGTAATAGAAGAGAAAGGATAAGGGACAGAGAAATTGAAAGAGGTATATTAAGAAGTACGGACAGGGATGCGGAATTTCCTAGGCGGGAAAGAGATAAACGAGAAATATCTGAAAGGACAAGAGATCCAGACAGACGCGGAGACGGCGACAGCAACAGCTACAGCTACAGAGAAAAAGGTGTTGATAGGAATCGAAATCGAGATGAAGATAAGGTTAGAGTGAGAAATGACAAAAAGGATGCTCCAAGCGAAAGTAATGGTCGGAGAGACAGTGCGAGGGAAAGCGACAGGAATAGAGAAAGAAGTGGCCCAAGAGATAGAAAAAGAAATATATCACAAGAAGGAGATAGAGGCAGGGTTAAAAGAAGGGATATGTCACGAGTAAAAGACGAGAGAGCCAAGGTCATCGAAATCTTAAGAAGAGAACGTGTAAAAGAAAGGGAAAGGGAAGCAAAAGAGTATTTACGCCAAAGAGGTCTCAAACGGGAAAGAAATGAAGAACGAAGCGAAGAACGAAATAGAATCAGAGAAAATTCTCCAGAATCGTTACCTACGATTAAGAAATCCTATGATTCTTTTAAACCTCCTCCAGCTAGTAGTGGTTTGCCTTCTCGTCCTCTGGCCGCTCGAACACATATACCCCAAAATGATGATGATCGTTATACAGCTTATTCGCCGTTTACGGAAGCAAGGAACCGAGAGAGGTATAGTTATGATAAAGCAAAGGAATATCCAGCAATTTCAAAACTGGAAAATTTTTATGACGAGCCAGCAGCTGTAGCAGAAAATGAACCAAGGAAGACTGGGGCTTCTCCTGATGTAAGTCACTACAGCCCTCCCCAGGAAAGGTCAAGGGACAGAGAACGAGCAAGAAAAGCACTATTATTATCCTCTACCAGAAAGTCAGGCGATAAAATAGAAAAGGTTACAGGATCTGGATCCACTTATGGCGGAAGACATAGGAGGAGTAAAGATCATTATAACGGACGAAGAAGATGATCACGTATTCTAATGAATATTTTATCTGTACATGTAGCTATTACTCCATGAATTAAAAAAAAAAAAGTTTATTAATTTATAATGTGAATAAAAACGTGGTACTATACGCGTGCCAATAATTCGAATATGACTGTGTTTTTTTGTTTTCATTTGTTTACCCATTTCCCTGTCATCTCAATTTCGAAGTTGTATTACATTTGTTATCGTGTATTTGATAAATAATCATATCAAATTTTCCAAGTAATTGATCCTAACCCTCATGTTAATAAGTTGAATAAAAAAAAGAAAAAAATATAGAGCTGTGGGCGGTAAGAAGATATGTGAGTGCCATTAACAGAGTATGGACAGGAAAATTTTTATATCCTTAAGATTAAGTATATCATTGCAATTATGATTTTTTTTTATAAATCAATATTAAAAATATTTTAAAATAATATGAGTAATTTGATTGACTGAATTTAATATCACCTTTTTATATTTCGCTCAGATCTTCCTAAACCTAAAGTTGCATCAAATGAAGATCGGGAAGAAACGCTACTTGAAGAACTTCTTCGTTGTTTTCTTGCATGATGCGGATCCACAGCGTTATTACCAGCCATATTTGATAATACACCCAAGATATCGGTTAATGAGACAACACCAATAAGTTTCCCATTTCCGATTTCATTACGACTTGACAAAGAATTTGTTGGCGGTAGATTATATTCATCATATGGTTGAACAATCCATAATCGATGCGCTCGTGTCGCTACCAGCTTTGCGATTGTCCTTCCTAAAGATGTATTTGGGGTAACATGAAAAATAGGGAATGAATCCTTACCATTATCCAAGCCTCTGCTATTTAAGATAACCGAAATAAAATGAAGACAGGATTTAAATAGAATATGTGACTGTGAGGATTTTGTAACTTGTTGAACATCAGTAACAGATATATTCCCTAATAAATGATCGTGTGAATCAACAACAGCTAATGAAGAAATTCCATCTACATGCATTTTATAAAATGCGTCGATTACATTATCTTCACCATTAATTGTAACTAATTTTTTCGAGCCAATTTTTAGGTCGGCTAAGGAAGTTTGAAATAAGGTTTCCAAGCCTTTAAACCTTCTACCATTTTCCCAGATATACTTCATAAGACGCCTCTGCGATAAAATTCCAACAATATGTTTATCATCATCATTCGCAGTGATTGCGATTCTATGAACTCCACTTCCTAATACTTGGACGATGTTAGCTAATGTATTGGATTCAGCAAACCTTAAAAACGGATTTTTGGCGGCAAGCTGAGACACAAAAAGAACAGGAACACTTTGTCCATTTTTAGCTCGAGTAATAAATTCACCAACTTCTTGTTCTGATTGAACAGAGCCTGTATCGATCATTGATTTGATTGAGCTTTCTGTAGGGAGGAATTTATTCATCATCAGTAATAAATAACCATTAACATCAGTATAATCAAAAGTTAGGCAGTTTGGATTTGATGGAGAGATAATAACGGGAACGGATGTGAGATTATGTTCCATTAGAGTTTCGTAACCTTCTTCAACTGAGACATCTCCTTGGATGAAGATCAGTTTAGCTTCTTCGACAAGATCTGATAGCGTGACATCTTGCCAGTTAATAGCAACAGCGGAAGACATTGTATTAACAGAATTGTTAGAGGAAGATCTTGATACGGACGCATTGGCAGAATTTGGATCCAAGTTATCAATTGAGGATCTGTGAAGTTTTGCATTTGCATTAGATGGAGAAAGAGGAGGTGGGGCGGAAAGAATTTCGACAATTGAAGTATGTCTTCCGTGAATGCTAACGCTACCAGCGCTCGGAGAAGCGGCGCTCACAATTGAACTATGTCTTCCGGGAATGTGGAAAGAACTTTTTGAAGGGTATTTTATGGGAACGGAGGTTGAGGGAGTTGATTGTTGCGGTGCTAGACCTGGGTCTTGTGCATCTAATGGAGAAACAGCCGGGGTAACAGCTGGGGTCACAGATTTGGGATGTCCCGTGGTAGCTGGGACGGGGTCTGTGGCAAGGCCCTTGGCAAGGTCTTTTGGGGGAGAAGTGACGACGACGGGTGCATTGAGCAGCTCTGGAGAGTTGTTGGTTGGCCCACTTGGAGGATTGGACATTTGGTTTGCTGACATTAATATATACGGATTGGTGGGTGAGAAGTTGATATTTATACGAGCGGGCTAACAACACTACATTTTCATCCGTAACTTACCAATCTCACATTTCGGAAAATATAGCACGTGTGTATCTGACCACTTATAAATTAATAATTGTTTCATATTACTAGTTAATTAGTTAACCTACACTATGTTCAATATGTTGAGATGGCCTTTGTCTTCATCAAAAATTTTGCGATATAGTAGGGGTTGCCGCTCTCGGATGAGTAAGAGTGTTTGGAGGTCTAGTGTATACCTATAGGTCTCTATAGCGAATAGTTTAAACGAAAAAAATTAGTAGTTACCCTAAGACTGTATTTTAAATATACAAGTTATCTTCCTTCTTTTTATAATCGATTAATTCTCTTTCATTCTACCTTTTTATTCACTTTAAATGCGCATGTACTGATCAACACACCGATTTTGTTGTGGCAGTCACGCCATGATGACAATATAAAACCGTTTGATTGGCGCAGCTGACTATAATTAAAATTGGTTTTTGTTGTGTGTCTTATAGCTTTTCCTTTCCTTTCTCTCCGATGTATAAAATGTTGGTAATATTTACACTTTCGCATCACCCCATACTCACGGAGCTAGATATACCAATTACCAATAACAATAATCCATATTTAGGCATATAACTAAATATACAATTCATAGCTACCTATAGATAGGACGATTATATCATCTTCCCAATATTTCTTTGGGACTCATCATTATATAAACCTCAAGCATGCCCTGTAAACATTATCTTTATTAATTGTAAATCTATAATTGCAATTGCATCTAATTAATATTACAACCACGGAAATAAAATAAAACTAAAAGATATGCAAAGTAGTACTACATCTACAAGGTTACATTGTCCTATCGATGAGGTTGATTTGAAAAGCGCTTATGCCCTTGCAACAGGAGCAAACAAAAGGCAAAAGAAGTATAAATCTTTACTTGCTGATTCAAAATTAATGGGAGCCTCATCATCCAGTAAATCCCAGATATTACATATCTCTGAACAACCTTGGACTTTAAGTAATTGGTATCTTCATATTAATTGGTTGAATACAACTTTAGTATTGGGCGTTCCACTTATTGGATTAGGGCTTGCCTTGGGAACTCCTTTACAATTAAAAACAGCCATATGGACTCTGGCTTATTACGCTATATCTGGTCTTGGTATTACTGCTGGTTATCATAGATTATGGTCACATAGATCTTATTCTGGTAATGTTGTCCTCAGACTCTTTTATGCCTGTGTTGGAGCAGGTGCCATCCAAGGTTCTATTAGATGGTGGGGTCATTCACATAGAATTCATCATAGATATACAGATACAAATAAAGATCCTTATAATGCAAAGCGTGGATTTTGGTTTTCACATATTGGATGGATGCTTCGTGTACAAAATCCAAAAGATAAAGCATATGCTGATATTTCAGACTTAAATGACGATTGGATTGTAAGAGTTCAACATAAGTATTATATTTTCTTTCTAATTATATGGGCTTATGTCTTCCCTGCTTGGATTTCTTCTTTTTGGGGTGATGCTTTTGGTGGGTTTGTTTATGCTGGTATACTTCGAGCTTTTATGATTCAACAAGCAACATTTTGTGTCAATTCTTTAGCTCATTGGATTGGAACACAGCCATTTGATGATATTAGAACTCCAAGAGATCATTTATTAACAGCATTAGTTACATTTGGTGAAGGAAATCATAACTTTCATCATGAATTCCCAGCAGATTATAGAAATGCCATTAAATGGTACCAGTATGATCCAACAAAGGTTGCAATTTATATAACATCATTAGTTGGTTTAGCATATGATCTTAGGACAGTTCCCCAAAATATTATTGATCAAGGTGTTTTACAACAACAACAAAAAAAACTTGATAAAAAGCGCTCAAAGATCTTTTGGGGTACTCCAATTGAAAATTTACCGCTTATGGATATGGATGAATTTAATAAACTTAGTTCAAAAGATGCTACTAATAGAAAATCCCTGGTTATAATTGGTGGTATTGTACATGATATTACAAAATTTATTAATGAACATCCAGGTGGAGAATCTTTAATCAAAACATGTATTGGTAAAGATGCAACAAAAGTATTTAATGGCGGCGTTTATAAACATTCAAATGCTGCTCATAATATGTTAGGTAATATGAGAACTGCAATTCTTAAAGATGCAAAAATTACTCTTGGACCTTTTGGCCATTCTTTAGAAGAGTATACGAAAAAGTAAAATAGTAATTAGTATTAATTATTCAGGTGAAAAACTTTTAGTGAAGTTTGCAATTAATTAATATGATATACTTAAGCTTGAGGATAGCGATAGGGCTTGAAATAATAATAACTAATATCAGCAACTTATATAGAATTATTCCCATGGAAATTTTAATATAATATTAATTATAATGATATTTTAAATGTTAACTTTTAGATTCAATAGCTAGTAATTTGTTCACGCCCAGTTCGCCAACTGAGTCTGAATGAAAATTAAATAGCGTTAGGAATAGTTGAGATATTTCTAAAACATACTTCACAATCAGATGATTTTTACTGAATTATACAACCAAATATGTAACGCTTCCACGAATTGATTGTAGACACTGGTGATATTTTTATTTTATATATTTTAACGTTACTTAATGACTTCACAATATTGCTTTTGTGTTTGGATTATAATTATATGAGAGAGATACCATCTAGATCTATACGGTTAAAACTCATCAGTTACAACATCGAGATTAATATATGATCTTCTCTTTTATAAAGAATAGCTCTATACTTCTGAGAAAATAGATGGCTATAAGCGCTAGCCTAGCTCTAGATGGCAGTTTCATTTATTCGTGATATTGTAGGTGACTATTTGTAATTGGATATTCTAAGACCGTACAAAATGCTAATCGGAATCAAAATATAGCTAGAATATTCATAGTATTATAATTAGGTATACCTGTATGACTGTTCATATAAATACAATCTTAAATTTAAATAAAGGATATTACTCCATTATTTTGTATCCCTTGTCATAATAAAACGTTTATTCTGATTTTTACTTTCTACCTTTTCGAACACCATTAACATATCTTCCTTTTCCTGAACCAATTTTAATACCAGTTGCTTTGGTTCCTTGAGTAGCAAAAGCAGCATATCCCATATCAGCACCATTTCCAATCCACTCATCAAGGTACTTTTCGTTTTTTCGTCTTTGCCATTGATCTTGTTTAACAGCTTCTTCATATTCTTTCTGGTCCGCTCTAAGTAATGGAACATCTTTATTAGTTTTACCATGTTGAAATCCATGAGGTGTAGAACGACTAGCACGGCTTTGGGGACTTGATAAACTATATTTATTTCCTCGATGAGACCATTGCATATTTCTCTTTAAAAACACTTGAATTTTTCCAGTTGATGATGAAACTGAAACTGAGCAACGCAATAATGTAGCTCCACCGCATTTTGGACAAAAATGTAATGGAACACCATTTTTTGGCATTGGCACGAGTTTGAAACAAGCGTGACATCTTAGCATATAACTTTTAACCTTTTTAATTTGTAATCCATTATTTGTGTTGATTAAGTTAAGTCCAATTTGAATAGCAACATTTTGCATTGCAAAATCACCGGAACACATCCCTGCTTTAATGAAAGTAGCTTTATTTTCTTTTTCAACTTCCCCTTGTGATTTGTCAATTTCAGATTTGATGTTTTCTGGTGTTATCCAACCTTCATCATCATCGTCATCCTCTTCATTTTCAACTAATTCATAAGCTTGATCATTTGCAGCAGCTATTGGTTGCTTTGCTAATCCAGAGTCATCTTTAGTACTTTCCTGTGATGGTGCCACATATTCTGTAACCTTCTCAACTTTTTCAGTTTGTTGAGATTGTTTTGATTTATATTGCTTTCTTCCGCGTCCTGACTTTTTGGGAATTGTTTCCCAGCCATCTTCAACCACACTTTCCTTTTCCTTTTCACTTTGATCTATCGTTTCCTCGGTATTTTCTTTAATAGATATACTTTCAATAGGTCCTTTGACCACCACTGTTGATTTTCCGATTTCTTGTGTTAAATCAGCTTCTGGGATAATTTTATCATCTTTGTTTATCCCGTTATTATCATCGGTGACAGGCTTGTTGGGATTAATGCCATTGATTCTCTTTTGATTCGGATGCCGTCTTAATCTCCAATCACCATTATTCAGCTCACATTCTAATTCATAGCATAAAGCTAGCACATAAATATCATTATTACTTAATACAGAATAATCACCCGTTTCCATAGCAAACGTTCTAATTTTCTGAATATATTCTTGTTTTGGTTGTCGAAGTATCAACTTTTTATCTTCAGTTGTATTATCCCATAGTAATGTTAAATTTTTTCTTGCATGTTCATCACGAATTTCATTATAAACTGTTGGTGGGACATAAAAGTGAGATGCTAATGGGTAAATACTAGATGGATTCTGTGTGATCAGTGGACCAGCATCCAATACTAAACTATTTATTCTGGGGTTATTTGAAGTCATATTGTTGTATAGAATCAAAATGGACTGGAGAAAAAGAAAGTTTCTGCTTGATTCACATATTTCAAAATAATTTTTTTCACTTTTTAATCAAGTTACCCGGAGTGTAATATGCAGTGGCCGGGAGAAAACATACAAACCTTACGGAATATACCGTTTATAACTCTGAGAATTGAGTATGTGAAATCCTTAGTTTATAACAGGTCATCATTGCAGCAAAGAAACATAAGAGCCATGATATTGAGACTTTCCAAAGATTTCTTCATGTTTAATTAAGTTATTGATTATTGTGTTTTCCCAGAGATTCTTGCTAGAGTTTCTATTTTCATTTTGAGATCGTTAGTTTACTGTCGAGAAATTTACTAAGTAACTCGATAGCAGCATATAACCTTATACATTAGAATTAAGGGACACAAATTGTTTTAGAAAACAAGAAGAGTGTGTGTGTACAAGCGTGAGAGAGAGTGTGTGTGTGAGATGTGATATCGATAATATTGGCATAAAGATCTTAAAACTATACAAAATTATAAACTCCCTACCTTATTACCCTGAAAAATGATTAGAAATTGCTTGGGAGATAATAGACACATCGAATAATCCCCTTAGGATCATTAATTCCTACACTTGAAAAACTTCCTGAACTCTATTTAGATCCTGAACCTTTAATAGCGTCCGCAATAAGCAATTCACAGGTAATCACTACTAAATGGTTGTAAGGTCGCCTTACCACCAAAATCGCAGGCATTACTATTTGAATAATTATCCAAATAATATTGATTGAGGGCAACTGATAATTTCTCCTTGGCTTCACATGCTGAAAATGCTCCATAAACACCTGTTGTTCCATTAGATCTAATTAAGCTACAGTCTCCCATACCACAAACTATTTCAAATAATTCACTATAGTCATCTTCAACTAAATTAGCAGATACAACCCATTTGAAGCTTGTCTGAACACAATCACACAAGTCTCCATTTGGTGTTGGTGGCAAGTTAAGTGCCGCTTTCCACTTAGGACCATCTGTTGGTGGACATTGAAATTCACCGATAGCAGTAGGTGTATAATCTGCAGAATTCACCCCTTTTAGTGTAACTTTTACAATTTCTGAGGATAAATAATCATAATCCTGTAAAGTCTTAACTTTCCCGTCCTCAATAGAAACTAAACCAAAATTGTTGGCTTCTTCAAAATACATATGTACAATACCACCAGACCAAACGTCGAGCATATCATCACCATATATTGCACCAACTTCTGTAAATTTTCTTGGAGTTACCGCATTACAACCATATTCAGAAAAGAATACTGGAATCGTCATATTTTTGAATAAAGAGGTTAGTGTTGAATAACCTGATTGTTCAAAACTTGATACACCACACCATTCATAGACATTAATACCATAAAAGTCGGCGGAATCATCATGATCACCACAGACAAAATAATTAGCCATTGCAATTCTTGTATCGATTTCATCATTTGACGAATAACCAATTGGTATAGCACGATATCCTTTTTCTTTTATGTATGCTATGCAGTCACGTATAGATGCCTTCACGAAAGGGGAAGCTGCAGTATTATTGGAGGAGATTGTAACTTCATTACTAGCAAAAAAGCCCAAAACATTATCATATTTTTGTAAACTATCAATCACAGCGGTAAATCGCTCATAGTGATAAACATCTCATGATGGATCATATCTATTAATTGATACATCTGGTTTTGATAGATCGGCAATAATATAAATCCCTGCGTCGTCGAACATTTTCATACAAGCGTCATGATCAGCTTTTGGATCAACGTAATAAACACGAAGAGCATTTGTACCAAGATTAATAAGGTAAGGAAGATCCCGTTTACAAGCTTCTTCATCGGCAGTCATTTGATGTACCAGCGTTGCCCGACTGATATACGACACCCTTTATGAAGAATTGGGAACCATTCCCTGATTTGTGCCTTTAGAAACTATAGGGTCGGAAACTGCTAATGCTAAGCTGACCAAAAACAAGGATAGAAATAAAAGTGAGAGTGAGAGTGGGGTTGAGGAGGCACTCGAGAAGAGACACATGAGTTTAACTTTTATAGAGTGGAGAGAACAAAAGAACTGGAGCCAGAAGAGCGGGTATAAGTATGGCAGCGGGATCTATTCATACGATACTATTAGAGCTTAGGAATATATATAGTCGACTGGATATTAGTATTGGAAACGGGGTTTAAAGTGAGAAACCTTGACATATCCGACTACATTCGTGTTTGTTTTGCTATAATTAACTACATCATAATTCTCTTTCAATAAGTTTCTAGAATAGCAAAGATTAGATTATATGAAGACTAGATAACCCCTAAATATATAATATATATTATATAATAGATAACTAAGAATGTACTTTGATCTTCCCACCCTAACAATATATGAAATAGAAAAGTACATTAAACAGTAAATGATCTATGAAATACATACAATGCAGAGGTTGGTGGAAGGAAAGGTCGAATAGTTACTGGTACTTACTCCTATTCAAAACCAAGCGCTAATCTAGCCGCCTTTGAAAAAAAGGTTGAATGCCAAATTTCCAATGAAGAGAATATTGAAGATAATATTAACATTAATATTGTTAATAATTTTTTATTCGATAACAGAATCGGTTTATGAACACATGCCTGAATATTGCCTGGTTATAGATTAAGAGTGCAAGGAACATTTATTAAGCTTAAGCTTGGTTACAATTGAAAAGCGTTTTGACAAAGTTGAATCTATTCTACAAATCTTATTTCAACAGACTATTTATTAATTAACATAGATTCTTTAATATTGCAATATCATTTTAAATCGTCACCTTCACCTTAAGCTTATTTTTGCTATATTACCTACACTCGTATGTAACTAGCTATGAGATATCGCGATATATGAATTGGGATATTCCAAGGTTCCCCCACTACTCGATGATATAGACCCTCAAATTGTATTAAAAGATTATTTCTAATTCACTAGATAATCAGGTGAAAAATACAAGAAACTGGACAAACGTATTAAACTTCTTATTGGATTGGCCAAAAATTAAGTTTTTTCAATACTCTTATGAAAAAAGTAAAAAAATAGTTTTCAATAAACTTCGGATTCTTAGGGGACAACACCCCATGGAGTGCCAGCTTTATTAATGAGATAATTGGCTCAAGCTTGTTTATATTTATTATTCGAATACCATAGCGAAATCTGGTACCCAACTATAAAGAAAGACATTCTGGAAAGATCGCATAATAAATAAGAAGTGTATGTTAGTTGCTGTTAAATCAACTCCCATTGAAATTATCCATACCGAAATAGATTTCATAGTATTTCATACCAAAGAATCTTATATTAGAAAATCTTGTTATATAAATATTTGCATTGGGTCATGAGCATCGCAAAGAATCCTATGGCGCTATTATTAAACGAAATAGTTAAAAAAACTCCAATAATCAGGCCCACAGTTGAAATAGCCGATGTGTTTAATGGAAGACTTACCCAATGCCAAGATTTTAAATTAACATCAGATAGGAATCATCGCACAATGACAAACTCAATTCGACAAGGTCATAGGTGGAAATTTTTACAGGAAACATCAGTAGTTGATTAAATGTGAGACGCTATCTTCAAAGTCAGTTACCTTGCATTTAACAAAAGCAGAGAAACGAAAGACAATCCGTCTACTTACAAAGTTAAGAATTGGCCATCTTCATCACTACAATTTGACCAAACGTTGAACAAGAACACAAGAGACTGCTTTTGTGGTCTATTTAAAAAAATACTGCACATCAGCTTGTTGATCTAGCAAAATAGATATATCACTGTAATACTTGCTACTCCAAAAGGCTTGGCATGCGGCTCGCAAAATTATTGGAAACATTGATATTCGTGGCCAGCATCATCAAACCTTCACCTTGCTTTTTTTTACTCTCTTTTCCTTCCCTCAACTTCCCTATATGGACTCTAGTATGGAGCCCGATATTCCGATGTTACAGGGAACTTAATAACCTTTGCGCTTAACTAAATCAAGGCACAGTACCTCATCATGCTAAGAAGATTTCAATCCCTGAAAATCATGATTTAAACATACTTAAACTTTTGTGAGACATATATGTATTATTGTTATACAAGTATAGCTTAATAACTCCGCCACTGAATTTACTCTGGCTTCAACGGAGTAACTAAATGTGAAATCTGATCCACAAACTTCGACTTGTTCTAACTCAACTTATTTTATATAATTTATAATAAAACCCTTATTTTTGTAGTATATATTTTATAATTATTAATATTGCAAATCAGGGTAGGAATCAAACTACTAATTGTAATATTATTTGATACAATTTGCAATTGAGATTGAACATGTATAATATTAAAAATTCAACCACTTACGTACTGTATAATTTAGTACGGTTTAACCCATACCGTGCTTGAGAAAAATCGATAATCTTTTCTTAAGCTTTCTGTAAGTAGGCAGGCCCATACTATACATATGCAAGGAATCCAAAAATCAAAAACTTTTGAAACTACTTCAGAAGTTCAGATAGAAAATACATAATACCATTAATATTACCGCTACAACGTTAACTATATAACGAATTATTAACAATCGTATTTACATAATAATTAAATGTTCATCATAAATTCATAATCATTAAATTTAAAAATGATAATGATCATAGGTATTTCCCCAAACTATTTATATAGATTTACATAATTCAACCCTGTACTGCTTTAATTTTTCATTTTCTGTGGCTGTACCAGCATGAAGAACATAAATCACATTCTAGCTCCATTTCAGATACAGATCATCTTAAACCGCATTATATTCCTTTTATCTTCATCACGTATAGTCGAGGTAACGTCAGTAGGTAGGCATAATATACATTCACCGAAATTCTGATACCGTCACCCTAATCTTGAATGTAGATGACGCTTACGTGTACGCGTACGATCCAAATTGCAATACAGTGATTAATGATAATACATACATTTCCTTCTCTATAAAACAGGAGTGCCATAAAGTATTATAGATCATCAATGATTCATCATCATAATTATCATGTAAGCCTTCACATTTATGCTCTTTGCATATATTTAACATGTATATGAAGCTCGAGATATGCCAAATTGTCAAGCATCAGCGGCTAGCCGTTATATTTAATTACTATATATGCATTCTTTCACTTACCGCGTTTGCCTTTAAGGTATTGATTCTAGATGGTTGAAGGGGTGATCTAGCATTATTAACGCCATTGTGATTGCAATTGTATATGTAACCAGGCATAAGCTTGCGATTGGAAATCGGCTGCTGCATTAATATTGGTTTCTCCTTCGAATGACTTCTATTAATAAGACTTGATTTCTTCGAGACCAAAGGTTTTTCTCTTGCACTCGATTTTATATTCAAAGCAGTGAATTGTGAAATCAGATCGGTGCAATTGTTTGAATTGATTGAAGTATTTATCTTAGAGCATGTTTTTGGTGAGTCCAAGTTGGTAATATCATCTGACGCCAACCGCAATGGTACACATTCGTTATAATGGATATTTCTCATACTTTTCGTTGATTTTGGTGTGTACAATAATGATCTAGATCTAGTTCCCTCTTCTGATTCAATAATGAAATCGATTTCCTTTAAGAAATCTCTTCCTTGAATCAAAAATATAGTTTTGTGTGTTACATTCCATTCTTTTATTAACGATTGTAAAGTCGATAAAACTATTGGCCTTCTTTTACTAATACGTATCCTTAGTTGTTCCTCTCTTAGTAATCTTTTAGGATCATAATTTTTCCCTCTAAAAAGTCTACTCTTATCCTTCATGGATTCTTCAACTTCTCTGGAATCTTTTTCGAGATCGAAGAACGAATCGACTACCAGTAATATTTCTTTCCTTAATTCGTAAAGTGACTTTAAACGCTCCAATTCAACTTCATACATTTCCAACAGTTCTTCGTTATATATATTGAGATTGTGAAGTATACTAAACTTACTTCTTTCTTTATCACTTAAATATAACATGTTCCAATATAGTTCAATCTCATTGATTATATCATCGATAAACACTCTGACATGCTCCTTTTTCTTAATGTTTAGCCTAGCTAATTCTTTCAACCATACCTCCTCTATAGATACTTTCAGATTGTCATTTTTTCCCGTAAACTCACAAATATAAACTTCGCTTTCATGTAGTTTATCCCATAAGTAAAGAACATTTTTCTTAATACCATCAAGTGTATTTCTCCTTAGTTGCTCTTCTTTTTTCAAATTTTCATCCAGAGTCTTTAGAAAATCAATATCAAGATCAGATATTTTATAATTAACACCGTGATCAACGGCAGAATTAGTTCCAACAACATCTTCAGATATAAGGACTTTTAAAATATTCACATCAATTTCCTTTTCTGGCACTCCAATCATTGAAAATGACGTTACTATCGAAGATGATAGCTTCATAATTGTTTCAATCCTCAAATTTTTTTCATCATTCAATTTAGATAGTACAGAATGTATAGATTTTTGAAATTTATTTGAAATATCTAGTAATGAAATATTTTCATTAACAAAATTAATGACATCATCATTCTCATGATCATTGTTAAACGACAATATCATCCGATTAATGTAAGAAGGGTCTCTAAATAATTCCATCTGAGCAGGAAGAAGATCGGTTATCATCCCAAAATCGTTAAAAGATTCCAATAATTTTTTTATTCGTGTTGAATAGTCGGTTATTTGTGCTAATCTTTTTACTACTATGGGTACCAGGTTAACCGAACAACAATATTGCAAAACGCGGTTGCTTTCAAGTAAATTTAAGGTACAAGTATTGTCATTAACATTATTATTATTATTATTATTATTATTATTATTTTCTTTGATGCTAAGAGTTGTTATTGTGTTAGTTTCAAGTATGAGACTTGAAATATTTTTATAGTCAGTTCCCAGTAATATTTCCAAATCTAGTATATTGGTGACACCTAAAGCTCTAACCATATTATTTATGCTGTATATAAGAAATTCATTACGAGCTTTCAAGTGTTGTACTTCATTATTTACGATTAAAACCTGCTCATCTAGTATAATCAAGATTAAAGAATATATATGTTTTTCTCTTTGAAACCGTTCATTATCTGAGATACCCAATGCATCAAAAGCTAATCCAAGTTGAACTTTGACTTGCTCAAGACGCGTTAAGATAAATGACGTTCTTCTGTTCATGACAATACTGTATAAAACGATGGTTTATTTCTTTTTGAAATCAAAAAGTAAAAAGCAATTCGCCAAATACATGTAATTAACAATATTATAGTCAATTGCAATATTATAATCTCTATAAACTGTGAATCCCATTTGTGATCTATCAGATGATTTGGATCAGAAAGCCACAATTTCAGCTTGAAAATAATGGCTTTTTTTTTAAAACACCGAAAATTTCAGTTGAACATATCTAATGCAAAGTCCTTTTTTCTCTAAAATGTAGCCAACAATCAGTGCAAAATTAAATAATACCAATTGCAATGTGACAGATAATATGATAAGTGAAATCCATTAATTATAGCTAACAGCTATATCATCATATATTTTATGGCTTTCTTTTTAATTTTCTTTAAATTTCTTATTCTTATTCTTATTCTTAAGCTTATTTTCATTTTCATTTTCATTTTCATTTTCATTTTCATTTTCACTCTTGTTTTCATGAACATGGTTCATGACATAATAATTGCAATTGTAAAGAGACAGTAGCTATAGGTTTTTGTTTTCCAAATAAACCAAATAATAATCATAATTATATACTATTAATTATGTTAAAATAATTAAATTAAAAAAGGACTCGTGTTATATTATGGGACGTGTAGTGTAAACTTACATGTCGTGTAATAGCCCTTTGTGTAACTACATGTAATTATATTGTTGAATTCTAACGTTAACATTAAATATGATTGTGATGCTGTCAGTGAAAATTGATGACAGCAAATGCAGAAGTATAATTATGAAAGTAATAACTGGCAATTTAAAATTAATTGTAGAACGAGAAAGAAGACAAAAAGAAATTAAATGGATTTTTATCAAACTTCTTATGCAATATAAACTTAACAACTATAATTTCTTTAAGTTTAAATACCCTTTAAGCTATCAATTATAAGATTTAGGTTTATGTTTACTGTAAATATATGTATATGGATGCAACGGGGGAAAAATAGCATTATTAGGCGCCGTAACATCTACATCACTGGTACAGTGTAATATTGCCCAAATTTTCTGTACATCATTCAATCATCAGCACTGATAATATTAATATGTAGAATGGAAAGAAGATATATATGATTCAGTTGTGTTTGTTCTTTGTTTTCATTGGGGACCTAGATTTCAACCATATTCTAACCCTGAACCGTTTAGTTATCTAAGTTCTAGGTTCCTCTCAGGGCAAAAACAGCAATAAAGATCTGAAATACTTAAGATCAAGGATAAAGTGTAAATCGTAAGTTTATACTGTAAAGTATATAAATAATAATGAAATAATTAATGGATAGAAATTTAAATTTTATATGACAACTTTACAGCAATTGGAATAATAGTATAATCAAGGTTATACATCATATATTATATCAGATCCTTTAGAATGACATATCCGCGCAGTGTATCTCTAATTATATATTTAAATACCCGATCAATCCCTCCCAATTTTGTTTTTATCTCCCGATAATTAATATTTAACAGTTGCCTTTCTTTCTTATTTCTTATTGCCTTTTTATTAAATTTAAACGGATACATCTATAACATACAATGATATCGCGTACTCCTCTTTTGAATACCCCAAATCTCTCGGGATCTACCTCAATTACAATATTGCAAAGTCCATTTAGTCCACGGCCGGTGCCTGAAGATGGAACAATTTTATCCCCAAGAACTGGAAAGGAAAGATATTTTACAGGGGAACCCAAATACCTTACTCCAGAAGCAACACCCACTTCTTCTCGGTCGTCAGTTGATCAGTCAAGGTTATCTATAGTTGATATCTCAGAAACTTTGAAAAGGAGACTAACATATGCCATGGTTAAGGTCCAAAATAGCCAGACAAACCAAACTGTTCATCAATTGGAATCAACATCTTTATCGGGTGCCATAATATCAACTCCAATATCTAGAATCACTGGTAACGTCCCTCGAGTATTGTCTCCGAGAATGGCAAAAAGAACTGAGCGCGTCCTATCACAAGCAAGAGCCATGCTACATCACCGAAGTGTCTCAGATACGTGCCTTAGGTTAAATTCAATACTCAACGACGGGCCTGATCATGATCTGCCACAAACGCGGTCACTGCTATCACCTAAGAGATCAAGAATTTCTACTCCTTATTTACCATATCCTACTGTAACTTCAACACAAACGTCCTTAGCTCCTGGTTTCCAAGATTATTCTTTTACACAATCTCCACGAAGAAGGGTATTCACAAAATTACCACCACTAAACTTATCGAATGTTTCATATTCTCCAGATCCTAGATTTAGAGTAGAAAGCCGGTTTCATGATCAACAATGCGATAGAAGAGTTGAAAATGAACAAGAGGTTGAAGCAATTCAATCTCTAATGTTTTTGTCAAGCCCTAATGGATTGAAATCGCCCTACAGTGGTAATAGTCAACCTTAAAGAAAAGCTTAAGGATGAATAATGATATATATGCTGAACTGCAATTATTTGATGAAACAATATAGGCCTAGGGGTTATAAGCCTTATAGTATAATGACTACCTCTTTTTCATGCTTATTTATAATTAACACTTAGATTTCAGTTGCACAATTGGTGTTGTTCGTTATATGGTCTAATCCTTTGTTAATTTTTTATTTAATATTTATGATTTTATTCAACCATTTAATATTTGTAAGGTTGCGTTATACTCTTTTATATAATTAGACACATATTTCAAGTTTTGGGTATACATATAATATAATTATGAACACTACTGTTGACACCCCTTTTAATTTTAAACTTGATGAACCTTGTTATACCTGTTCAATATCCAAAACTCCAAACACTGTATAAATAATCCTAAATATTTAAGAGAAACCCTAGTGGGGATCCACACGTATTTTTGATCTTTGCTAACAATAACCTAATTATGCTGCGAACCTTTCTTGTATTAATGCACGAATTTTAACTAAGCAAAAACTATATATAGTCTATAGTGAAGCATTACCAAATTAGGTTTTGATACATAATTATTCATCAATCATAATTATAAAGGCCTAGGTGATCAAAAACCTCTTGTACCCAGTGAAATATTGACATTTTTCCTTACTACTGTACCCCTTAAGCTTAGGGTTTATCTTAAATTTATATAATTACTTACAAGCAATTGCAAGTAATTATAAGTATTAATATACTTATATATCATTATTCTATGTATAGAATATTTATATCTAATTAATTTTAGTATTTATAGTTATAAATATAATATTCCATATATTTTCTTATCAGTTATTTTTTGAGATTGTGTAATCTGAAATTTATTTCATTTCAGAAAAATGACAATACACCCCTGCCCTGTTATTACCTGTTTCTGTAATTGAATTAAAATTTATAAAGACTTCAAAAAGAAAAACGTTAAAATACTACCAGCGATATCCTCAGGAAGCTTAAATAAACTCCATATCCTTTATCCCTTTTTGGAATTCAAAGAGATTTAGAGGGAAAAAAGCAAACGAAACATCAACTATATTTATATATACTATTTACTCACTATTTTATAAAATTTACATCATTGCCTATTAAATAATTTTAAGCTTATAAGAAGTTACGCCTATTAGTATTTATATTTTTCTTAATCAGATGTACGATATTAATGGGATTATTATTTAAGTTTAGATATGTGAGAGTCTTCCTGGGTAATGGATCTATTTAAGTGAGGGCTATAAATACTAGCTAATTGAAGGTAACAACTAACAACCCACAATATAGGTAGCACTTGAATATCCAAGGCCGGCATCAGGAGAAATTTCATGAAAAATAAAGAAAATTTCCTTATATTTAATTTGTATACTAGAGATAATAGAGAAATCTTATATCTCTCGATTTTAATTATGTAACTTTTCTAATGTGATCATTAAGCTTAGAATAATTGCAATTGATTATGGTGGTTGCCAGTCAAGATGTCATTACATATATGAGAGTCAACTATTCTCCCAGTGGACGGGTAACTACCGTATAGGGTTTATGCGCCTTCATAATTACCGCATATGGCTTTGCAACTATGTCTATGCATATGTCACTACTAGCTTTGATAAATGTAGGGATTTTTATTCCCTTTTTGATAAACGTCTAAATAGTGGGGGATTTCAGTAATATAAGCGATATAATTTGAATTTTTACGATATAATTAAGATTTAGTTAAAGTCTACATAATATTTTTGGAATCATCTATAAAACAACTAAATAAAGGCTGCCTGGATGAAGCAGGAACACCCAAAGATTACAAGAATTGAATAGGTTCAGCCAATCACCCAACTGTTATACCCGAAACATGGACAAATGTTTTTTGCGTAAAGTGATTGGTACCATATTACCCAAATATTGACCCAAACAACTGAAGAATTAAACCGTAACATACCGATCTTTTTCTAATCAAACCTAGATAATTATTTATACCATAGGGGAAATTTTTGAAACATTTTATACCAATGGTTACCCGTCCTTAAGCCCCACCCACCGGATCAAGTGACCCGAGTGAGGGACTCATTGCAGAGACCCGAGAATACAAATAGCTTTACACGATTTGTCAGTTTTTTTATCTCCGTTAATGGTGCAAACATGATTTTATATCCTTCCCTTGGACATAAACTTCTGAGCAGGCCTATTGTGTTGAGTGCTGCAAATGCCGTCTTACAAAAGTCTTTTCCCTATAATAAGTCTCCCGGTCGAGGGAAAAAACAATATGGCTTTACAAGTTTTCACACATCCAACGTCCCAAAACAACGAAGTTAGTACTTTTTTCCATAACATTGCCCAAAACCTAGAAACTAACGTTTTTTTCCCTTTCCCATAGCTCCTCTGCAAGAATATGATTACCTAGTTTCAATAAACAGACTACGAAATGACGAATATCAACGCGAAATCATAAGCTCACTTGAATCATTATATGATAAAATTGCAAAATACAAACCGCCCAGCACTCCAATACCGGATGTGAAAGATTTAAAACCTAAGAAAGGATTATCTGCCTTAATGTCCCGATTCACATCTAAAAAGAACAATAAATCTGAACTATCTGATGATCCAAACGCCCCTAATAATTCTACACCAATGGGTATTTATCTTTATGGAGATGTCGGGTGTGGAAAGACAATGCTAATGGATTTATTCTACAGTGTTATCCCAACCCATTTAACTAAGAAAAGAATCCACTTTCACCAATTTATGCAAAATATTCATAAAATGAATCATCAATATCATTTGAAATATGGTGGAGATTTTGATGCTATCCCAATTATTTCAGCAGCCATTTCAAATGAATCAAATGTTTTATGTTTTGATGAATTTCAAGTAGTTGATGTTGCTGATGCAATGATATTAAAAAGAATAATTGATTATCTGTTATCACCTGCTTATGGAACCACAATATTTCTAACTTCAAATAGAGAACCCGATGCGTTATATGTTAACGGTATTCAAAGAGAATCATTTATTCCATGCATTGAGCTACTAAAGAAACGAAATAAAGTCATATTTTTAGATTCTGGAACAGATTATCGAAAGGTTGAGAAACCAATTTCCCATGTCTATTTATCACCTCCCCCCGGAACCAATCTTGATGATCCTAATTTTCAACAGCTAGCTAAAAAGCATACCGAAGATTGGTTTGATTATTTCCGTCAAAAACATACAGCAGAGTATAATATAGAGCTTACCGTTTGGGGTAGACCATTAATCGTTCCTAAAAGTGCTGGATGTATCGTTGCACAATACACATTTCAAGAATTATGTGGACAGCCTTTAAGCCCAGGTGATTACCTAGAATTAACAAGGAATTTCACTTCCTTTATAGTTACAGATATTCCTTTTTTGACCATAAACCAACGTGATTTGATTCGTCGATTCATTAATTTCATTGATGCTGTCTATGATAGTCACGGTAAAATGATTGTTACATCAGCCGCACCTTTCAAAGATTTGTTTATAGAGGACAAATCTGGGGATCCTGATATTAGTTCTAAAGAGACAGAAGACTTGGTAAAGAAACATGGATTTGATGAGGATATGGCCAAGAAAGCCAAAATGTTTGCTGGAGACGAAGAAAAATTTGCATTTGCTAGAGCTTTGAGTAGACTTCATCAAATGTCTACTATAGACTGGATAGAATTTAAGCATTAAACATTATATCCTTAGAGATATAAGTTACATGTAGCATGAATTAAAAACTTAAAAGTACTGATGATGAGATTTACAAATACGGAACATTAAGATTATTATTTATATATAAAATTTTAAATTTTGTATTTTTATTAAATTTCATAACAATTGTATTTTACAGCATAAAACTTTTCTTTTAAGATTTGATATTAATATCAAGATTTAAAGATCAATGTCAATATCTATTGCGTCTGGATTGCTGGGACCATCCATTTCCTCATCTTGTATCGGTTGAATATCCGAAGTTTTTGTAGTCGGAGCTGAAGATGATACAAACCCAGGCAGAACTTCTACTGATTTTTGGTGTGACTGTTCTTCATCCATATCCTCATCTATTTCATCATCATTGCCATCGCCATTTGATGTTTTACCTCTGGCTACTGCCTGAGCAGCAATAAAATTAACATCAGTATTAAACTTAGCTAAAACCGATCGTTTGATTCGTAACATTTCTTTATATGTATCCTCATTTCCATGCTGTAATTCGAATTTATTCCATTTCTCCCAATATCCAGCATCAACTCTGGGATCTACAAATTGACTTCCATGCCCAAATATGAATCTAGCACGATCAATTTCACCAAGTTGTATTTCTAAATCTGCAAATTGACCACAGACTTCTTTTGCATATTTGTCAGGAAGAACCTCAATTGCTTTTTCGAACACAGGCCTTGTTGAGGGAAGACCGAAATTATCGGCTACTTTACCAATATAATATTTA
Organism: Alloascoidea hylecoeti; assembly: GCA_001600815.1. Lineage (NCBI taxonomy): Eukaryota > Fungi > Ascomycota > Alloascoideomycetes > Alloascoideales > Alloascoideaceae > Alloascoidea > Alloascoidea hylecoeti. The sequence continues at coordinate 642,882 of BCKZ01000001.1, forward strand.
AACATCTCATATCGATCAGAACTGTTATCAACTAAGACTTCGGTAGCTTTTTGATATATATTCATAGCATTTTCAATCAACCCACGATCTTCTTCGAGTTGGCCGTACATTAAGTAGATTGATTTTGCGTATTTATTAGGACAACCTTCTAAAGCTTGTTCAAATAAATCACGTAACCTTTCAAGACTTTTAATCCGTTTCACTGCTTTTGTAAGATAAATATTCCATATTTCAAATGCAACTGGATATGAAAATAAACTGATACCTCTTTCATACACTTTAAATGAATCTTCGAAATAGTTGTTTTCTTCCAAAAAATTAGCATAATTGACAACAGTAAGAGCAGTAGCTATTTTCAATTCAAACACTCTATCATAAACTGCTTTTGTTTCTTCTATTGTGCCAACACTTTCTACCAGGTCAATATAAAAGGACCATAGTTTCATATTTTTGTGCAAACGCGCTTGAGCTGGGAGAGAATCGTCAAAATAGTCAATATGCGATTTCTTAGGTCCATTTGTTGCCTGTTCCATCACATTTGTAGCTGTATCGATATCATCGTGCCTTAATTCCATTTCCGCCCAAGCAATATACAACTCTGTTAGGTCTGAGGGAGAAGTAAAAGGGACTTTGGTAGCTTTATCAAATATGATTCTTGCGTTTGATAAGTCGTCATGTTTTTCATAAAATTTGGCATAGTTTATCCAAAGCTCAAAAAGTTTTCCATTAGCTTTTCTTGGATTAATCGTTGTTACTGCATCAGAATATGTCTTGACAACCTTCTCATAATTATCACCCCATAGACCTGCTCTTTTCTCCCATTGAACAACATTGTTAGGATCCTGTCTTAACATTACATTATTTAATAAAAACAGTCGCCTATCCATCAGCTGTTCAAACCTTGATAATCTGATATCCAAGTCGAGATTCATATCTGTTGAGACATCTTTTGGATCCTTCGATTGTATTTCCTCCATTTTATTTGATATTACTGATTCTTCAAATTCAGCATAAGTATCAAAAATCTGAGTAAAATCACGAACAGTTAAAACAGTTTGTAATCCTTCTTCAAATATATCCCTTGATTTTTCAAAATCATTTTTATTAATATAGTAGGTTGCTAATCTCGTGAATAATCTTCCCTTTTGGTCAGGATATTTCTCAATGCCACTTCTGATTATCTTCTCAACTGGTATATTTTTAATCTTTTTGGCATTTCGTACTAATAAATCAGAAAATTCAATCCATAAATCAAAATGGGATCGTCCTTCTTTTGAAACAAAATCTGGGTTATTTAATATATCAAGATATACTTGAGCAGCAACATCATCGAATTTCATTTTAATTAATTGATGAAGATATTTTTCAGATTCTTCTGGTGTAATTTTAACATATCTTTTCCATATTAAAGCTGCTGTTAATCCACCAACTGAGTCTGCAAAATCTAAAAATAAAGGCCAAATTCTATCATGTTGAGTCAAAGGCAGGGCACGTAAAGCCTCATTGAACGTCCTTCGCGTTTTTGTAATATCAGGCTGTAGCATTAGGAATTTGAGATACTGAATCCATATAATAGGCATCTTGTTTAACAGAATTAAAGCATTATCAAAACAAGTGTTGACTTTTTGAAACTCCTTTAAATGATATGCAGGATTTATTCCATTTAGATGATCCATTCTTAGTTTCAGATACATCATCCATAGTTTATAAGAACGTCCTAATTGAGCACAAGCTCTTTCATAGACAAATACTTGTTCAGTGATGGGCTTATTCTGTTTATGGCGTATATATCGTAGCCAGCTATTCAGAGAGTGTGGGTCTCGAAGTATCTGCTGCTCATAAGGAAGATCTGAGTCTGATATCAGACTCAACTCGCTGCCCTTTGGTGGTTGGGCCATGATCATCGTTATATTCTATATCCGATGGGAAATATCCACATTACCATAGTAGAAAAGTTCATATCTGTAAGTTACCCGGCTATACAATAGGAGGTTTGGAGACCCAAAATTCATTCTTTATCTTTACCTTTGTTTAACAATGTCTGGACAAGGAAATAGGTAATTATTTGATATGTTCACGCTATATGTATTTCTTTTCGGTATTAACAGCTTAAAATATCCAGAGAGTCGGTTTTTGCAACCCGAATGACCCTGGCCGTCATGAAGGGAAAACTTAAAGGAGCAAATCAAGGTTATACATTGTTAAAACGTAAATCTGAAGCTTTAACAAAACGTTTTAGAGAAATCACTAGAAGAATTGATGATGTGAGTAGTTTATGGATATAGACTCAATTGTGTTGGTTATTTTTACTGACACTTTGCTTTGTTCTTAAAATAGGCTAAAAGAAAGATGGGTAAAGTAATGCAAGTAGCTGCTTTTTCTTTGGCGGAGGTCTCTTATGCAACTGGAGAAAATATTGGTTATCAAGTGCAAGAATCAGTGAACACAGCTAGATTCAAGGTTAGGGCAATTCAAGAAAATGTTTCAGGTGTCCGTCTCCCCCAATTTGAAGCTTACTTTGACCAGGAGAGTAATGATTTTCAAATGACTGGTTTGGGTCGAGGAGGTCAACAGGTTCAAAAGGCCAAACAAATTTACTCCAGGGCTGTTGAAACATTGGTTGAGCTGGCATCACTACAGGTAAGATTCAGATAAATGGGTCCATTTTTGAAGTTGATCTAACTTAAATATGTTTCATTAGACTGCATTTGTTATTCTTGACGAGGTCATCAAAGTAACCAATCGTCGTGTGAATGCCATTGAGCATGTTATCATTCCAAGAACAGAAAATACCATTGCTTGTAAGTACACCTTTTATATCCTTATAATGCTTTCTTGAGTATATTCATATTCTAACATTTATGCAATCGTTTCAAAACACAGACATCAATAGTGAACTAGATGAACTCGATAGAGAAGAATTTTATCGATTAAAGAAAGTGCAAGATAAGAAACAGAAAGAAACAGCGAGAACTGATGCCGAAGCAAAAGCAAGACGTATCGCAGAAGCAGAAGCTTTGGCCAATCCTTCGGAAGAGATTAAGGAGGTTTCAGCACTGGCAAGTGGAAACGAAGAACCAGCAGATATAATAGCACAGAATGAAGATGATATCATTTTTTAATAATTGAATATACATCTATATACATGTTCCAACCTTTATCGTTGATCTACTGTTACATGTTTAACATACCTTTTCAACTGGGGGTTAACACTTGTCTGTTATCTGTAGAAATCTGAAATTCACCATACGTATTGCTTTAAATAACTTTTACATGAACCATATATATTATAGCTATTTCTTATATATGTTTATGAGTCTCTTTAGCTTCTGAAAAAATCCGATAAAACGTGTAGTATTCCAAAAAATATGCAATTATACAAACCTCCGTTCATATTAAAATTGTTCTACCACATCGATAATATTTCGTTTCAAAAATGGACCTTCCAGCTTCCTTTGGCAGGCAAGAAATAGGAGAAGATATATCTAAGAAGTATGAATCTCTTAGAACAAGGGAATACATAAATTATCTTCAAAATCATAATTCAGAAAATGAAGAAAATGAAGAAAATTCAGACTCCGATTTTAATGATGAGGATGAAAATGAATTCATACAATTTCCAATAACTCATTCGGTAACAATAAAACCTCACTCGAAAATGATCACATCAATTTCATTAGATAAATCGTCATCTCGTTTTATAACATCATCTCATGATACAAATATAAAATTATTTGATTTTAATGGAATGACATTGGGTTACACTTCAGCTTTTAAATCGTTAATACCAATGGATTCACATCAAATTTTAGCATCAATTTTTAATCCATTAAATTCTTCATTGTTTTTAACCCTACCAAATGCTTCATCATTTTATTTGTATAATAGAGATGGTGGGTTAATACATGAATTTAAAAAAGGTGATATGTATTTGACAGACATGAGAAATACAAAAGGTCATGTTGATATAGTTTCAAGTTGTTCATGGAATCCTATATCACAATCACATTTTATTACAAGCTCTTTAGATTCTACAGTGCGATTATGGGATGTCAATAAACCGGCAAAACAAATTTCGTTGGTTACTATCAAGAGTGAAAAGGGAATTAAAGTAAAAGTTAATAATGTCATATATTCTAACGATGGGAAGCAAATTCTTCTTACAGACTATTCGGGACGAATTATAGTGTATGACTTAAATTCACATGGGAAAGAAATTGGTAGGAAACCAAGTCATATCATTAAGGATGCGCATTTATCAGGATCTTATACATCTCTGGCTCGATCACCACATGATTCAAATATCATATTATCACGATCAACAGACGAAACCATTAACTTGTGGGATGTAAGAAGTTTTAACAAGCCCATTTTAACAAGACGAGGGTTTAAAACAAATCAGAATTTATCGTGCCCACCAATACAATTTTCTCCTACTAACCGAGACTATATCATAACAGGGACATCGTCACCAAATGATGAAGGAAATTCTCTACATATTCTTGATAAATCAGATCTCACTACTACTTATTCTCTTGATACACCTTCTTCTATTACTGCAATAACATGGGATGAACCAACAAATCAAATTTATGCCGGTCAATCTGATGGCTCAATTACAACCTTCCTAAATCCATTTGAAGGGATATCCTCCCGGGGTTTTAAAGTTGTAGTTGAAAAGGAAGGTAGAAAGAGGCATATTGACGATGGAATGCAAGGTGCTGATATCAATGTTCAAAATACAATTATGGAATTTGGAGGAAATAGAAATAAAGGAAAAAAGAATGGTCAAATGGGGAAAAATACGAATATTAAACCGGAAGCTGGTCACTCTTCTGCCCAGAATTCATCAAATGATGGAAATGGCCGTAATAACAATAATGGAGTAAGAGAAGATCCGCGTGAAGCTTTGTTAAAATATGCCAAACAAGCAGAAGAGCATCCTATATTTATAAAAGGGTATGAAAAGAATCAACCACGTTTCAAACCTGAAATAAATGAAACCAGTGATGAAAAAGTAAACAATGAAAATTTTAAAAGACAGAAATTGTGACTATAACTTATAGGTAAACCTGAAGGTTTTACTAAATAGTAAATACCATGTTTATAATGACCAGTATAGGATTAATATAGCTGAAGAATTGTATGATATAGTATTGCATCATGTAATGTGACATTGTGACATCGCAGATTTCAATTCCTTATAACATCGCCATGCCTTATCAAACAATGCAGAATAGATTTCGATATTAAAGTAATGGTGATGATACAGGACGAGCCTGTGGCCACTTCTTTCATAATGGTGAGCATTTTAACGGTGCAAGCAGTTGGACGTGTTGTTTCAATAAGCTTTGTAGGTTACTTAGCATCAAGGTTGGGCATACTAAGTGGCGAAAAACATATATCAAAGTTAAATGTTACCATTTTCACACCATGTTTGATCTTCTCACAGTTAGCAAAGGATTTATCATTATCTAGAATACTGGAATTTTCAGTTATTCCAATTTTTTATGTGGTTTCTATCTTAATGGCTTATGTTTTCGCCCAAATAACAAGCAAATGTTTTCATTTAAATAAAAAACAAGGGAACTTTGTTACTGCCATGAGTGTTTTTGGAAGTAATTCATTACCAATATCTTTAAGTATGGTACTTGCAACTACTCTTCCGAATTTATTATGGGATCATATTGAGGATGATAACAGTACAAAAGTTGCATCCAGAGGAATTATGTATTTAATGGTTTATCAGCAATTAGATCTTATTTTAAGATGGTCTTGGGGTTACAACTCACTTCTAGCAAAATCAGACTTTCACGATAGTACTACTGATAGTAATGAAAATGTTGAATACCAAATCATTAGTGATGAAGAGACTCCGATACTGATGCCCATTGGTGCTAGTACTAAAAGCGTGGACTTACAAACAACCCTAGGTGGCGTCCAAGAAGAAGGAAAATTAAAAGGATATGGTGCTATATCAGATAAAACATCTAAAGAAATTACATATGAACAATCACCACTGCTGCGGCTGTTGCGATATATTCCATCATTTATGAACGCTCCTTTATGGTCAATGTTAGTCTCCTTAATAGTTGTAGTAATTAAACCGTTACATTATCAACTTTTTGAAAATGATGGATTTATCAAAAACACAATAACGTCCTCAATAGATGATTTAGGCAAACTTTCGATTCCATTGATTTTATTAGTCCTTGGAAGCAATTTGGCATCACAAAATGAACGAGAACATGAGCATATCCAATCACAGAAATATAATCATATAGTAATTGCATCGATATTATCAAGAATGATATTACCATTTTTGTTTCTTTTACCTTTGTTTGTCTATTTAACTATGGCAGGACATGGAGTATCAAGGGATCCTATATTTTTAGTGATTACATTTATAATTGCTGTTTCCCCTCCAGCAATGCAATTATCTCAAATATGCCAATTAAATGGTGTTTTTGAAAAGGAAATGGCAGGTGTTTTATTTTGGGGATATGTTGTGTTAATGTTGCCAACAACCATTATTGTTGTTATTGCAGGTTTGAATGTTTTGTCTTGGATTTGATGTTTTTATGTCGGTATTTATATAGATTTATTTATTTTTTGGTTTTTTTTCCTTTTTTATACTATTAATCAATAGAAAACCAAAAATATTCCAATTTTATCGGTGTTCTACACAGTCCATTTATTGTAATTATATCTTGCACCCATGCACCCTCCCCTTTCTCATTTAAACCTTCAGCAGTTTTCTTTGTCATTGTTATTGTTAACTCTCAAAAAATGGTTTTTGATAAGGTATATTGGCACTCTCATTACTTATCTAAATCTCCAGTTTTTGTGGGCTGGAGATCTATGACGAATCATTGGGCAGTTTCATTCATATGCTAACAAGTATCTGTGGATTTTCATCGATAATAGTCCAAGATTGATACAGTTAATAGTGAATACTTGAGGGAAATCCAGGCAACGATTTATGCTAAGCCAATCCCTTGGGGAGGTTACCTACGTGCCCACTTGTTGTCGGAGGATGAAGCAACTCGATTGAAGGCTGTCGAGAAACAAAATCGGGAAAATCGAGTTCAAATGGTTAAGAAAGTATGTTCTCGTCTTCAATCTTCTCTATTGTCAAGGAATGATATCTAATAATATTACAATAGGAACTTGATTTATATGCCACTACTACTCTTTCATTGGTTAATAAGAATATTAGAGAGGATGTTACTCGATTTATCTTATCTTTGGTTTTAGATCTTTCTGAAGGTATAAAAGAATTAACTATCTTGAATAACATGCATATGATTTTTAACAATTACAACTAATAGATATACCCGAATTTGTGGACTCGTTATTATCATTGTCTTCTGTTGATGATAACCTTCCTTATGCACCATTTTTATCCCTTTTAAGTAATCCTGATGAAGCGATTTTTATTCTCAGTTCTCAGATCCTTACTATTCTATTGGTGTAAGTATTGAACAGGGAAATCATTTTATCTTCTTTATTTTAACCAATATTTTCAATAGTCATAAACCAATTGCCGGAATACAAGTTGAAACATTGATGACTACATTATCGGAAAAACTTGTAGGAACAACAAATGTCGATTTACAAGAAATTGGTATTCAATCCTTAAGAACAATTCTTTCTGTTAAATCCTATCGAAGTTCATTTTGGTCGAAAAACGATGTACTATTACCTCCAGTTATTTCAATTTTAAAAAATCATAAAGGTGGATTACAATTACAATACCATACATTATTGGTCATTTGGGTTGAAACATTTGAATCATTACCAGCTTCTGAATTATTTAAAAAGTATGATTTATCACAATTATATCTTCAAATTATTAAAAATTCTGTAAAAGAAAAGATTATAAGAGTTGCAATTGCTACATTGGTTAATATTACTTCAATTACTGATCCAAAATTTAAAAGAAGTAAAAAATTTAATATTAATTCATTATTGGTTTCATCTGCTTTACCATTAATAAATTTCTTATTAGAAAGAAAATGGTCAGATGATGAATTAATTGAAGATTTACAAACATTAAGTGAAACTTTACAAAATGCTTCTGATTCAATGACTACATTTGATCAATATTTAAGTGAATTAGAAACAGGTAAATTAAGATCATCACCACCTCATTCATCTGAACAATTTTGGAAGTTAAATATTTCAAAATTTAAAGAAGGTGATTGGAAATATTTAAAAGAACTTGGTTCATTAATATCATCAAAAGATTCTGATAAAACTACTTTATCAATTGGTTGTAGTGATATAGCAAAAATAATTGATGAATTACCTGAATCTGTTGTTATTTTACAAAAAATTGGTGTGAAGACAAAAATTATGGAATTGATGCATCATGGTGATTCCGAAGTTCGTTATGAAGCATTAAAGTCAACACAGACTTTTATTTCTCATGCTTTTAAATAGATAATTCCATATATACGTTTATATATAATACCAAACTCTCAACTAAGTTATATTGAAATTGTGTGTTGAAGAGACCTTTTATAATTTCTTTTTTCCATCTCTATTATATTCCTGCAAAGCTTATACGTATTATGATTATGAAAGCCAAAACTATGAAAAAGAATATCGAACAAATATTGTTGCTTTTCGCAATTCATGATTAATATTAACGTTTAGAATATATAAATTAAAGCTGTAATGTAAGCTTATAAGTTACAATTTACTAACTATAACTATCTGTGTAGGCCAGTTTATAATTTATAATCATATTATATGTTTAATAAATGTTAATAATATCAGATCTACACCTGATACATCTATAAGTTATAGTTTGTTATATTACAGGGTATAATATATACTGGACTCAATCCATAAAAAACCTCACTCAAATACTCAAACCCTTAAAAAAAACAATATTTGTCTAGCTATAATAATCATCATCTCATCGTGTTACTGTTCTGCCCTCCTTTAATATTAATAAACAGTTTAATATTGCTACCATCATCACCAGCTTGTAGTTGATAATTGAAAATTATCCTACAGTTCATCTTTCTTTTTGTACATTTATGAAATTGTTCAAGGTTATATTTTTCTTCTCTTTGATGAATGTAAATCATCTGATTCATCAAGTTCTATTATGGAAGATTGATTAGGATCTTGAAATTGAGAATTAGTAGATCCTAATAAAGCATCAATTTGTTGTGACATTGTTAAATTTGAATGTGACAAAGGTGAATTTAAAGAATGTGATAGTTGTTGATTGTCTAGGGAAGGGCTTTGAACTTTTGGGGAATTAAGATATGGGAACATCTGCCAATGATCGTTAAAATCAATGGCTTTTTGGGGTGTTTCCATGTCAGAGAAACTGTTTAATGATAATAATGGTGGAAATGTTGTTGCTGCTGCTGTTGTTGAATTTGATGTTGTTGGTGTGTTTAATAAATTTAGATCATCAATATCAGTTAATTTTGAATCATTTAACCAATTTTTATTATTATCATTATTAATTGATTCAATGGAATTTGGCGAAGAAGTATTTGATTTTCTAGGAGTTGAATCTGAAGATGTATTTAGTAAACTATCATCCGGAATTGTAGGAGTTTGAGGACTGATCATATTGGATCTTCTTATGATTAATTGTAAAGCTTCCTGTGCATTTTTATCAAGTGACTGATTATTATTAGGAGTATAACCTCCATTGGAATTTGAATGAGATGGAGAAGAGGAAGCTAATAGCCCAGCATCCCTAACCAATTGATCAATATGCCTATTTGCACCAGTCATCCCTGCGCCCAAATGACCTGATCTGTAAACAGAAGCCAAAAAAGTAAGTATTTTGTTTAAAGTATCGGCATGTTCATTATGCTGCTTTCTTGAACGTTGATATTCATCTTTAAGAGAATCATTATTTTTTCTGATTGAATGCATAGCATCGTGAATTAATTTTTGATTTGATTGGATTGTTTTTAATTCATTTGTTACTCTTCTTAACGTTTGACTTTCAATTTTTGGTTTATTGTTGTTATTATGAGTACTAGCTTCATCTTTTGAGATTTGTCCGGTAATAGCCATTGAATTTTTAAAATCAAATAGAGCATTATTATTATTATTGTTGCTGTTGTTGTTATTGCTATTATTTTCCATTTTTTGCTTTTTATTCCTTACGATACAATCCAATAAATCATCTCTTCCTCTTAAAAAAAATGGAGATTCAAATTCCCAATATTCTTGATTTGGAGGGTTAGCAAACGAGTTATTATTGTTATTATGATTTGATTGTTGATTCCCACTATGTATTTTTTTATAGCCATACATATTCAGCTGTCTAACAAAAGATGTGAAATTACTATGTTTGAAATAATTTGGAAGAACATGTTTTTCAAATAATTCTCTTTTAACAATTCGGAAACTTTTGCCGTCAGGAGCCCAAAATATTAAATTTTCATGGGCTTGGTTATTTACCATTGCCCATAGTTTTATAACAAAAGTTGGCCGGCTTTTTACTTTTATCTGTGTTGGATTATAATTTTTGGAAGAATCAGTAGTCATTGGTAAGGATGTTGAAGCTGATGATGGGGTTTGTGTTGAAAGGTCGGAGATATCATCGGCATCTAAGTCTTCAATTTTAGAGAAGGTGAAATCTTCTAATCCTTGCTGACTCATTGTTTGATTTTTAGAATTGCTAGTTTTATTTCTATATTGCCCAGCTGTGAAAAGGCAGTATAGTGCTGGAAATGTGGTAGGAAATGGTATTGTGGGTTGGTTTGCGCGTGTAAAGAGTGTTGGAATTTAAATAAAATTTTAGCGTTGATGTTTGATGTGAAATGAAACGTCTTCTAAAATACTTCCTCTATGCCAACCTTCACACCTACGTGGTGCCATTTCACCCTTCACATGCCATGCCATTCTCATTTCCTTTGTGCTATGTAGGGGACTCGACCCCGGGTGAATGCGTACGAAACTTCCGGTACAGCCTCTAGCTTTTATCCGCCATTTTGAGTGGATAAAGATTTCACCCTGTATAATCAAATATACCCATCAAGGATTAATTTTAAAATAAGGTTCACGACATCTTAGATCAATAACATTAATAAATCTGTTTAAATTTTAATAAATAACTATGGATAAATAAATCGATGTATAACTGAATAACTGTAAATAAATAACTATAAATAATAATAAATAAATAAATAATGGTACAGGCTTGGGCTCACACTCCGATTAACGTTATTATACAGAATAACGATATGAATAGGATTGTTCTTCAGCCAGTGTTATTTCTCTTCCTTTAAGACTTAATTCAGCTTCTCTAACCAATTCTCTTAAAAAGATATAATCTCTTTTCTTACCTAAAAAGCTGAGACTTTGTTTCCCAACTGTAACATGAGGATAACTCCCGATCTTAATATTTCTACCTGATTTTCGAACTTTTTCTTGTAATGAATCGAGAAACGCTGATATCTGTAATTCATTTAACATTGTTGTAACAAAGAATCGAATATGTTTATTATCATCAGCGATACAGGGTTCAATATGAGGGCTAAGTGCATTTAATAATGTCTGAAAGAGCTGGGGGATCCCCGGTAAAACAAAAAGTTTTTGATATACACCTACCACTGGAACCCAGGTTTGATTATTTCTATAGATGTGTGTATTTGGTCCAGAAGGTAAGGTGGCCATTCTTATACGACATACTCGATCTTTTTCCGTTTCGAGACTTGTATTGATACCGAATGCCGTGGCCATCCGAGTATCGGTCTCCACATCATATAACAATGGTAGCTGAAAAGCTTTTGCGACTGATGCATTTTGTTATGTTAGCGATATATTTCAAACTTTAATTGTATAATTAGTTATAATTACTTACTCGATCCATAAGTGATATCATCTGGAGTAGGTCCAAGCCCTAGAAGTGATGTAATCAAAGATTAGTACATATGAAACACAAAAAATAAATATTTATAAATTACCTACCACCAGATGTTACAACCATATCGAAATTTTTAGACATCCTCCGCGTTGAATCAATGATTTGACTTTCATTATCTCCAATAATTTCGACTCCTTTTAAGTCAATCCCCATTTTGAAACAATAGTTTGAAAAAAATAAAGAATTACTATCTTTAATTTTACCATTTAGTACTTCATCACCAATAATCTAAAAAAGGGAAAAGAGACACAGTGATTAGTATTAGAAGTTCAAGGTTCAATATATCATAAAAAAAGACACGCCACTTAATTATATAAGGGAGTGTGGAGAGCAGATACGAGCTTAGGGCATCCGGAACCTGTGAAGCTTATCCTTGATATAGAAGTAACACTTACCAAGCACCCAGCAGTTCTAATAGGGTGAAGAGGACTAACAAGACCACCAAGTGATGATAGATCTCTTTTTATTATTCCTCGACAGGATCGAGAGGCTGAACGGAAATTGGTTGGTTTTACTGCAATCATTTGAAGCTTAAAGCAATTGGAAGACGTTTGATGCTTATGTCAGTGACAGTATTGAAGTTTACGGAGGTTAGTAAACTTTTATTATGATGTATAAAGATTGGGAAAAAGAGTGGAAAAAAGAAGGATACAGAGATATATTTATACGTTGCAAAGGAGTTCGGAATTTCTTAATGATGAATGTCAATAATAATAAAATAAACAAGTATATTTTGATATCTAAATGCTCCCCATACAGCATTGCATACCGTATCCTTGAATTCGCTACTGAAAGTAGTAAATATGCATTTTAACGAATGAAGCCGGTGTTCGGGTATGAAAATGTTACAACTGATTGGTAAGTGCGGGCCAATTATGATGCAACGGAGAAGATCTTTGCTGACAAGTATTGCCCCTTTTAGTACATACACATATGTCAATCAATTACCTAATAAAATGCATTATTTGTAGCCTTGCAAGCTTACTAGGTCATTTCCGACTTCAAATTTATAAGCTACGTTCAATTCTATTACTAATTGCAATAAACTTACTGATTATTGATTATTGCAATGGGTGATAACGTATACTTTGTTTCATATCAGGCGATGATGGTATCGATCTAATCTGGGCTGAAAGATCGATTCCATTGTATATCCTATTTATAGTTATAATCAGAAACCTCCGGATAAATACATCTAACTTACACCTAAGCCTAGTAAGCCAACAGAACAAAACAAAATAAAACTAGTTGCAGTTTCAATTGCAATATAATTATTATCAAATGATGTACAGATAGTTTAAAATCAAGAATCCTCCCATTTTAGTACAAGCGCTAGCTATTCTCCAATTATAAAACCGCTATATTCATTCAATAATCGTATCATAATGAAATTTAAAGTTAATCGGCCGGCTAATTGTAAGAATCCTAAACAAAGGATATATAATTAATATTAATACAACTATCATGCACACTATCTCATTCCAATTCCAATCGATCGAACCACTTTTTGTATAATCTATGATGGAATGAAAAACCTTAGTTGCTATTATAGGGGAGACGGATTTACTACAATAAGTAAAAACTATGCATATGTAATACGGTGAGGATCTGACGCTTAACGGAAGTTGAGGTTGAGGATCTATTGAGGTAAATATAAACAAATAAATACTAGCTAGGTGAGGGTAACCGACCTCACAAAAACTAGAAAAAGAGCAATAGAACTGATTATTTAATGAAGTTAAATACAAATAAGATAATTATATATAAGACAAAAATGAATATAAAAATTTAGTAATAACTGTGAAATCAAAAGAGTAAATATATATATATAAAACAAAACAACATTTTTTGATAATTTTTCTCCAAACACAAGAAAAGAAAAAATGAAAAAGAAAGAAATTAGAACTTATGTAACTTGTTAAAACTTAACCAATTCATTAAAAACATTTATATAAAAAAACTTAAGAGTATTGCAAATGAGAAATGCTGATTATTTAATTATGCCAAATTTAAATCATTATTTTGTTATAGTAGGAGAATTAATTATGAGTATTAAAAAGAATATTTTTTTTTTAATTTTTTTTTCTTCACTACTATAATGCTAGAAAAAAAGAAATCCTAAAAATATGAATATTGTAAATTAAGAGTATGCTTAAACCAAAACCCTTAAAGCTCAAAATCATATACCATCATCGTTTGATAAGAATTAAAATTCAGGCTTCTTCGAAGATGTTGTTCCAGACGCCAATAATGTATTTGTAAAATCAATGCCATGTCTTGGATTACCAATTTTAGAATTCTTAGTAGTAGTACCACTAAAAGTATGAGATCTATATGTTGGAGATACGATTGGCGATACCGTATAAAAAAGATTTCCAGTTGGCGTAACTGGTTTTAATGCGGGGGTTGATCTCGTACTCGAAACAGAAAGTAAACTCTGATGTTTATTATCATCAGCTGTCATATCAACTTCTTTTTCAATGGTGTTATTTTTAAATCCTCCAGATACCATATTTTTAAATGTACTTTGAAATGTTTCTAATGGACTACTGAAATGTTTCTTATGTGCATCTAATAACGTTTTCGGAGGAGCTTGTAAATTTAATGATGAATGTGGTTTGTTGATTCTTTCAAAATATTTTAAATCTTCTTCTGCTTCTCTTAATTTTGATTTTAATTCAAGTATACGATTCTGCTTCTCGTGTAATTTCGTATAGTAATCCCTATTTGAAATGTTATTAATAATATTGTTATTATCACTAATGCTACAATTGTCGTTACTGATATTATTGTCGTTATTGCTATCATTTCTTGTTTCATTGTCATCAACAAATGTGAGATCTGTGCCTGTTGTATCAGTGGAACATGTTGAAAATAATCTTCCACTACCACTACCAAAACTATCATTACTTTTTTGACTTCCTTTACTGATTATACTCGATCTATCAGTAGTCGATGATGACATTGTACTCATTCGATTAATAAGTGTACGTTGTAAAATACCTTCTGGGCCTACCGTTGCTCCCGAAATATCATTATTATTAGATATAGCCGATTCTGTTAATGAATCTGGTTGATTTGAGGAATTTTGAAGATCAGAATCTGATAGCACTTTTGATATAGTTCGAGAATCTGAATTTAAAGATAAAGAAGATATATTACCTTTTTGTAATATATTCAATTTTGCTAAACCGGATTCTTCATCCAATAACCTTGTTCTAGATTGTGAAAGTGATCTTAAAGAAAATGTATCACTATCAGTATGTTTATGATTGATATCAACAAATCGTTCTGATGATCTTGATCTATTTTGATTCTGTATAGGTGGGGATAAGATTGAATTTGAATTTGAAAATGAATAATCATTTGAGTTTGACATTGCTAATGAATTTAATAATAGAGACCTCCTTTTTCTTTTATCTTCCAATTTTGATTTCGGTTTAGGTGCCATATCTTCTGATTTTGGAATAATAGTTTCTGATGATTCTAATTCATTCTTGTTTTTATCCTCTTCATTGACCTTGTTTTTGTCCTGATCTTCAACTTTATCTAGATCTTTTATTAACTCAAGTTGATGCTTTTCATTATCGTCATCAACGGCTTCTTCCTCTTCTTCTTTTGTGCTTGTTAATATAGTCCTATTATTAATTGAGTTTTGTATAGTTATATTTTTACTTTCCGTATCATTAATTGGTTGGTCTTTCTTAGTACCCGTAAGTTTCGCCTTCGATGGAGGTGGCAAGGATGAAGGAATTGAACTTTTAGAACGTGGTGATTCTACTTTTAAATCCTTGACAGTTTCATTATCATCATGGTTATTTATTGATGGTGAAGAATTAACATAAGATATTAACCCAGTTCCACCTATTTCATAATTTCGATCAGGTTGATAATAGTTTATTTGTTGATCCTTTTGCTGTGGATAATTATGATAACGGCTATTTACATTATTAACTATATTTTCTGGAGTGACCGTTGTAGCCGATGAGGCAGAGTTGCTCCTTTGAGTTGATTTATTGTACCTACTATATCGATTGGGCTTTTTAGATTTTTGACTATTGCTACTTGCAATTGATTGTACTTGAGGGGTCACCTGTTGTCGTGCAAGGGGTGAATTAGTATAATAACCAGCTCTATTATCAGGCACTTGTTGTTGATATTGTTGCTGCTGCTGATTGTAATAATATAAGCTTTCTCGGGATAAAGGAGGTTGGCCATAATTTTGATACATGTTTACGTTTGTTTTGTGGTTGTATTAGAAGAATATGAGACTTTTTGTGATGTGTTTTTGAATTTGCACTGAAGATGAGTCGATGTCCAGGCTACCAAGAACAGCGAGAAATAACCAAAACTTAATGTAAGGATAAATCCTCTGGGTAGTATATGAATAAATATGATTGAATAAATAAATATATGAATGAATGAATGAATGAATGAATGAATGAAGGTGGGTCCGTACCGATTAGGAAATAAAACGACAAAGAGCAACCTTAATTGGCCAAGAGTGGTGAGCTTAAATTAAACAAACCGCTAGTACACAAAGGGTTTGTTTGGTATACAAGACGTGAAGCTTTGTGTTTCGACTGAAAGGAAAGAAAGAAAAGAAAAATTGGGTTGGAAAAAAAATTAGTTTGGAAGTCTCAACTTTGTTTTGGAAGTTTTGTTCAGACTGATTAATTTTAATACTGGAGGTTTCTATATTTAGAGACGACGCGAACAGTTATACTGGAGACCTCGAACTTCAACACGAACCTAGCTTGAAGGATCTAGATCGTTTGCCCTTTCCAAATATTAATATACGGTCGTTGCAAAAAACACCTTCCCGACAAGCTTATGCGCTGCGAAATTCTTGAGCTACCTATATTTATAAGGCGAGTTTGGAATTAGAAACGCCGTCAACTAATATAATGAGGGTTGCAGCTCAAAAGCCCAAAGTAGAAGCAATTATGCATGGAAAGTTGAAAGAGAAGACATTTCACAAAATAGAATTTAGCTTTTGAACCTTTATAACTAACTCTCAGCTTTAAACATACTCATACGTGTGGTAATGCAATAAATTGCAATGATGATATACCACTCGTACCAGCTATGGCACTTCTACAAGACTTTTGAGTATTCGGAGGCTGTTGGAGTTTACTGTATTATAATCATTTTAAGGGTTCCATCCCTGGCTGAAAGCAATAGGATCCATCTCCAATTCATTAATATTACTTCTGAAGTCTCCACACAATCAATGTTGCAATAAAGTTGAATATCCATAAAAGTTAATCAATAACAACAATATTCATACATCTAAAACCTATGCAGGAAATAAGACAATAGCGAGCATCAGCGAGCATCAGCGAGTCATGGAGAAACACCCAGACATAGGCTAGACCTTTTTCCCAACGTTTACTTATAATTAGAGCCTTAAAGATTTTGAAATCCTCTGCTAAATTTCAATTAAAGAGAAGCGCTCGGCATTATTTACGCCATTCCCGATGAAAATCCTAAAATAAAATAAAATTTAAGTCTGGTGTCACGGGATTCTGGAAATTGAACCTTACCCGGACTCAGCCCGGCTCTTTCCTTTCAACTCTTATTTTTGTCAAAAGATTCTGTATAGAATGGTAAATTTACTTAAACAACTTGGTGAAGCATCAAGACGTCAAGATGGGTTGGCGGTCGCAAAGCTTCTATCAATTACACGTCTTGATCTTGAGAATTTTGCCAACTTCACAAATGAAGCGACAGTAGAAAGAGACATTAAGAGATATTTAAATGATGAAACATGGGCATCGATTGCAATTGCTTATTGGAGAGTTGCAGTTCAAGTTGCAAAAATTCAAGATTTACAATCTGCTTATGGTGCACAAAAAGATTTACTGGTTGCTTCAAATAGAGCTGCTGAAAAGATGGATAATTGGATATTACCTGTTTTATTTCTTATTGCAAAAGAATTGAGATATCTATCTATTTTGGTATGCAATCTTTTCTTTTTCTCTGCAAATGTATCTAAGTATCCTGATTAACATCAATTCATTCTAGGCAGATCAACATTCAACAAATACTGCAGGAAACAATGAAGAAAGATTGGAGGAAGCAACACGCGTAATAAATCGATCATTTACAATATGTTTAAATGATAGAAACCCAAATATGGAACTCAGCCGGAAATGGGGAGTTTACTTCTTTATTGGTGAATTATTCAAAATATATTTCAAATTAGGTAAAAGATCATTGGCAAAATCTGTTGTTAAAGTACTTAAATCTGTTACAGTTGATATTCCATTATTAGAACAGTATCCAAAAAGTCATAGTTGCACATTTCTTTATTATTATGGTGTATTGCATTTTATTGATGAAGATTACTCAAAAGCAAAGGAAAATTTAGAAAAATGTTTAAATATTTGTCATAAAGATTCAATTAGAAATCAAGAATTGGTTCTTCTATATCTCATACCAACACGTTTATTACATAATAATACACTTCCTAGTGATAAACTTTGGAAAACATATCCAAGACTGAAATTAATATACAAAGATTTGATAGATTCTATTATAAATAGTGATTTAAAAAAATTTGATGAATTATTTAAACAAAAACAATCATTATTTATTAAAAAATATTTATATTTATCAATTGAGAAATTAAGATTTTTAGTTGTTGCAAGATTAGCACAAAAAGTTCACAAAATAGTTGGTTCACCACCAAGAATGCCATTTTCAGACTTTCAACTAGGTTTAAAGATTCAAGGTTTTTATTATGAACAAGAAGAAGTTGAATGCTTTCTTACAACAATGATATATAGAGGTTACCTTAAAGGTTATTTATCAAAAGAATATAAAAAAGTCATATTGAGTAAAACAGATCCTTTCCCAATGTTTAAGACGAAAAGAAAAAACACATCAACCTCTTGAATTCTGTTCAATCATTTGGCAGTATTAATTATGCTGTAAGAAAGACACGTTATAAAGATATAGCATTTAATGACAAATCATAATGTTGGGGATTATTCATATTTCCTATAGCTAGCTATCTATAAACAATTTTGGAACGTTTTAAATTTCGTAACTTTCTAATCTTATTTTACTTTCTCAGGACCCTTCTTCCTTTAAATTTGCTTATCCATATCCATAAAGCTTTAGACAGGTTTTATTTCGTTAAAATTCTTAATATTAGAAAATTAGCTAATAATAATGGTACTGATAGAATGGGGCTAGTGTTATTCACATCATGTTAATATTGAGTATACTTTCTATGTAAATCTTATAATTATTTTCGTTTCTCAACGTTATACATGTACAGGTACCACTAGTATAAGTTACTGTCCCCAGAAAAATAGTGATTCCCTTCGACATCCATCCCTCGATTTTTCATTCCTAAAGGATTACGTATATAAATACCAAAATGCGTATTAACTCAAATAAGTTATAGGTGTAATTGTAATTACATGTACAACGTTGAAGGCGATAAGTATGGGAAACAGTTTTAGGCTCTCCAATTGCAAGATTTCTGAAAAATTCAACAGGTCCTGCGCTGAAATGTGCATCTTCTTCAGGCGATTAAAAGGCAAACCTCCTCTATTGCGAAGGTCAAAATCTGTGAGAAAAGGTCGATAAATACACATAGGCCCACAAGGTATTCGGCACGTTTGACCCTTTCCAGCCGTTAATTGCCGTCGGAAACTACTGCGCAGTAATAACCTCCCGTGCAATATCATATAGTACCCAAATATGATCCTGAAAAGTGTCTCACCGTCGAAAATAACCTCCATGCAACATAATTCTCCTAGCATATTCACAAAATTGGTGATATCATGCATATTTTGAAGAGGAGGGAATTGAAGTGACGACTATAATCTGTATCTGAAGGTGTGAAAAGGAATCATCGACAAAGATGAACCAGCCTTATAAAATTATGAGGAAGCAAAAAAAAAGAAGATAAATCAACTTCGGAAATACACTGGAAATAGATACCATATCTATAAAATTATACTCCAATATGAATATATCTCGAATGCCGAAAGCACAATAGATGGGTATATTGCAGCATTGACAGGTTAAGCCCGCGAATATTAAATTTAATATTCTGTAGATATGGATAATATATCTGAATCGAGCTTCTCTTTAGCTTTGCTTACCTACAAAGTTTTCTCCTACTTTATTAAAACTTATGTAATCTGTGACTGCATTGATATAATACTCTTCAACAATTATAAATATTAGTGATCAATCAACAGCGCAGTCGCGTAAGGCCATTTCCCAATTGTGTTACGATATCTCATTCTTCTGAAAACCCGAATCGAGAAGTATCATTTAACCTACTGGTTAGGTAAGACCTTAGAACAATGAAGCTGTTTGCAATCTTGTCACAGGATACATTAGGGTTCAGCTGCGCGTAAACAGTGGCATCATCTAATCTCAAAGGTCGATTTTGCTTTTCCTGCTTTGAATTAAGGTTTTTGCAGTGGTGGTTGCTTAAAAAGAAATTAAGTTTTTTCATGTAGACATCCCATTTTTTGGAGGTATAACTTCCGTTGGAAACGGATTGCCACGTGTACCAGTTAATAGTTAGCATTTTCGCTCTATTTTTAAAATATATCATTGAAAGTTTGGGGAATTAATTAGTAGCATAATCGGTATTGAATTGGCTGATTCCTTGTGGATCTATAATGAAATCTTAATTAGTAATATAATATATTCGTTTGTTAATTCAATATTTGGTGCTCGCATTGAAAATATGTTAGCCGATTAATTATATTTTATTCGCGAAAAAATATAGAGTTATCTAGTTTTAACATACCGTATAGACTCTGGACAGTCTCTCAAACACCCATTAAATGTTAAAGACATCGATATATATATACTTGTATAAGCCCTGCCTATAATTTTCTGTGTAAGTACAAAATATAAGATATATGAATGATACGTAATATCCTACCAATCGCTCTACGTTCTATTTCTTCTAGCACACACTCTATCTAGGTTTGATCCACTTTATTTTTATAGTAGATTACAAAATATTCATAATTAAAATAGATAGAAAAACAGAATTATAGTATAATTTATATAACAACATAAATATAGATAGCAAGCCCAAGGTCATAATCATCATAAAATAAAAAATAAAACAGTTACAAAAGTCTTTCCAAAATATCTGTACGGTTAAGTTCAAATATTATCATAATAATACATTTTATAATTAATTTTCAATTTATTGTAAAGCAAGAATTTTTGTAGTTACCGGATCATCATAATTATCCTCGAGCTCAGCTTTAGATTTTCCATTCTGAACTTTATCAGCAATATTTTCCATAGCAGAGGAACTTGGCATAAAAATGACTTTTGAGCCAGCACTTTTGGCCATTGCTTGCATAGCATCAAGATATCTAATTTGCATAGCAGCTTTAGAAGCAAGGATATCAGCAGCTTTTCTCATTAGTTTTGCACTTTCGACTTCAGCTCTTGCTGCAATAATTTTACTTTCGCCAATTCTTTTACTTTTAGCGGCCATTGATAAAGATTCTTGTAAGTCTCCTGATAAACAAAGATCTTTAATCAGAATGCTTTCAACGCGCACGCCCCATCCAATAGCAGTTTCGTCAATGATGTTTCGGATAGAGCTTGCAACTTCTTCACGTCTTTCGATAACATCTTGTAGAGTTCTAGATCCGACTACATCTCTAAGAGTAGTTTGAGTTCTTTCTACTAGAGCTTCGTTTACATTATCAACACCAAAAATAGCCTTATGTGGAGCAACGATATGATAGTATAAAACTGAAGTTAAATGAAAATTAACATTATCTTTGGTTATACACATTTGTCGGGGTATTTCACTCATTTTGACCTTAACATCGACAGGAACAATTGTTTCAGAGATAGGGTTAACCTTAACAAGTCCAGGATTAACAGCTTTATAAAACTGACCAAATCTGCTAATGAGACCTACCGTACCTTGTTTAATTTCTTTATATGGATTTGGAAAACAGCAAAAAATGGGGACAGAGCCAAGTGCACCACAACAATTACCCATACCATTCATAAAACCACCATAAATTCCATCCCGAGGAATGTCTATTTCATAAGCATAAGAAGGTTGTAAATCAGATCTCATGATTTTTTCAACAACAACTAATGCTTTAGTGGTTGGTTTTAAACTCGAGCTTTGAGATGTTGAAGCCTCGGCACCTTTATTTGTGCCAAACTCTTCGTCAAACTGAATATCATTAGTCATAGTTGTAGTTGGTAAATTTAGAATATAGAAAGAAAGCTTGATAAGTATAATCAATTAATAACAAATGATTTTAAAATAGATAAAAAAAAATATGGGAATAATATCTCTCTCTTTATATAGAAAGAAATAAAACTTAAAGCAAGAAGTACACTCTTATCAAATCATGGGAACAATCTGAAGCGTTGCTATGTCTATCGGCAAGTTTTTGTATAGGAAAGAACATCTCTTGACGATAAACTTTAATTAATTGACGATGTGGTTTTTCTATTAATATTAAAATTGTCGACGTCATAGTCATACAATTGATATGTTGGGATTTTCTGTTGTATAATACATTTTTGTCTTTTTATATTAAGTATTAAGATTAGTATTAAGATCATTATCAAGATAAAAAAATATGTTGTAGCAAAAATTTCGACCATATAGGCCTATATAATTATAAAAACATGTTTCATGTCAGATAATCACAAGAGCCAATAATTAGATTTCCTTATAGTTTATTGATAACTGTGTCTATATGCATATGCATAAAACCTAAAACCATTAACTACAACTTAAAAAGGTAAGCGCGCAATTAAAAAGAAGATTAAGAGAAACAATTTTATTATAAGAATCTTATGAGTTCAAATGAAATTGCCTATAGAAACTATCCCATTCACTTGTATCATCATCAAACATAAAATTCTCAAATGTTATGAAAGGAAATGGCTCAGCTTCACAGTTATAATCAAATTGATTCATATTTGATTCGTTTAAATCTGAAAGAGCATCACTATAATTATTGTGTAATTGTGTGTCAAATTCCCTATTATTTGGCATGGGTTGGATGATTGAATTAGCTGCAGTTAAAGTTGTAGTCTGTTCCTGTGATTGCTGTTGTGATTGTTGCTGTATCGTAGGTGAATGTATTTGATTATCAAAATATTCAAATGGATGAAGCTGTTGTTTTGTAGTATTTATATCTTCTAATAGATAAGGTGATGGGGGTTGAAATTTTAGAATCTGTGGAGTTTGAAATGATAATGATTCATGATGATCCGATATATTATAAGCTTGAGATAGTTCTGGAGCTTGAAGAGATATTTGTAAAATTTTCCTTGTAGTTGATTGATCAGTTGTAAGTTTTATTCTTTTTGTTGATCTTTCTTGACTTTGTTCAACAATTGGTTGTGAAGTCTTATTATAACTATCAACTTCAATATTTGTTTGTTTGACATTTCCTAATTCAACATTAGTATCAGATATAGTTTCTTGTGATTGTTTTTTATTAGTATGAACACTGATATGAGCACTTTTCACTTCTGTATGTTTTTGAGTAGAATTTGAAACGTTATTAGCATTAGTGTTATTAATATTTGTATTTCTAAAAAGATGACTATATTGATTTTTAAAATCGGTATAATTTGCGTCATAATAAGAAATATTATTTTGTAGAATATAAAAAGGATTTGACATATTATTATCATTTAAATTTTGATTACCATTTGTTTTATGATTATGATTATTATTTAGAATTATATTTTTCTTCAAATGTTTTGTTGTTTCACGAATTGTTTCTAATTCATTAATTAATAATCTTTCAACTATTGTTATTATTGGACATGATAATTTCATATTTTCAATTGATTTTGTAATTGTTTTTAAATGTTTAAAACAAATTAAAGTTGTATATTTTATTGTATTTGAATATAATTTTAATTTATTAAAATTTTGATTTAAATTTTTATCAATTGTATTGGTTTCTTTACTTTTTGCAATTGAATAATGATATGATCTATTTAAATCCATTGTTAGATGAGTTAATAAAAGATTTATAGCTGTTGATATTACATTAACCATATGAAATGGAAATATATTAAAACTAAAACGAGGAGAGTTGTTGGTATTAGCATCAGTAGTTGCAATAGGTGAAAATTTGGTATTGTTTTTATTAAATATTCTTAATAGATCAATAATTATTTTCATTGATTTCCAACAAGTATCAAAAGCATAATCGAATGAATTTTTTTCAATGCTTGTTCCATTATTCTTTTTATTTTGTGGTATATTATCGCTATTATTATCATCATCATCATCATCATCATCACCATCATTACATAATAGTTGACTTGCGATTGGAGATAATGAAATAGAAGAAGAATTTTTGTTTGATGTAAATTTGAAGTTGTTAACGATATTTTTAAGTCCGGTTAATAAAATCGGTCTATATAATGTAATAAGTATCGAATGATAAGTCATATGTAAGATTAATACAATCGGTTCAATATTATTGTAATCAGTACCATTATTATCATTAGCATTTAAATCGGATGATGTTGGTGGAGTTGAAGATGATTCATTGATATTAATCCATTGATTCCAATGAAGATTATAGGGTAGATTAAATAACCATTTTTCTAATTCAATATGTATTTCACCAATAGAATTACAAATTAAATGAAAATTTAAATCTGATTTTTGACTATTTTCATTTCCATTTTCATTTTCATTATCATTATAATTGTTATAATTAATATTATTTGTATCATTACCAAATACTTTTCTTAACATTTTATCTAAAATTTTAGATAATTCAGCCATATAAACCCAAGAATTAACCAAACACATTCTATTTTCGCCTCTTGATAATAATTTAAACATATTTGCTTCATTTGTAGTTAAAGAATCATAAACCGAACTTCTTAATTCCCCTGGGTATGGTAGTCTAACAGTTATTCTAACATCTGAATCAAAAATATTTAAAAATGATGGTCTACCATAACAAAAGCTCATAAATTTATCAATTATAAAATTTCCCCAATAAACTCTTCTTCTTAATTCTCTTTCAATTCTTGATTTTTTAGAATTATCCCAATTATCAGGATCTAAATGTAAACCCATTTCAAAAACTAATCTAAAAGATAAACCAGTAAAAGACCATGCTTTTGATACTTCACCAACCATATATTCTCTTAATGATAAAAATAAAATTGATTGAATTAAAGTCAATGAAGGATCATTTAATAATCTTAATGATTCAAATATCCAATTTTCAGATAATGAATAAAATTTTGGACCTAAATTTCTAATTTTTAAATCATTTGGGAAAAATAAACAACAATATGAACATAAAGCACATAATAAACCAGGAGTATAATAAGGACCATTACCCAATTCAAAATCTCTTAAGAAATATTCTCTATAAATAAATAAAGTATTTGGGTATTGACAAGTAAATAAGAAAGATATTAAATTTTTAATAATTTCTAAATTTTCATTTATAAAATTATTTATATTAATTGAATTATTATTATTATTATCTGTCGAATTTGAAATTAAATCTTTTGGAATATTTGCAATTTCATCTAATGATTTATTTGATATGATTGCTTTTGCTTTTGAATTATATAATGTTGGAGAAATTTGTAAAAAACTTGTTGGACCAAAGAATTGGATTGATTTTGAATTTGTATTAACTTTGTATAGTTGGAATGGATGAACATATTTTTCATTATTGATGTTGTCGTTGGTTATGTATGGAGATTGTTCATTATCAGAATCAATGTTAATATTGATATTGAGATTGGGCTTTGAATGTTGCAATTGGGTTTCTTCATTCAATGCGGTTGCAGTTGCAATTGCTTTTTCATATTCATGATTAACGCTATTAACTTTATGATCAACCATATTAAAGCTTGATTGTGGGTTTAAATCAGATTGAATTAATGAACCACATGGCACTGATCCGCTAGTCAACTTCTCAATATACGTTTCTAAGAGATATACCTGCCTTTCTAAAACATCAACATAAGATTTTGTTACGGGCCTCTTTTTAAAACCATCATTATGGTAGACACAATTAATTTTCTTTTTGACACAATTTTGACAAGGAGATGCTTTGTTGCATTTAATCTATTAAAGTTATTATGTTAGTTGCTGTCGGTCAAAAAGACATTGTCGTTTTTAGTTGCTTACTTTTCGTCGTCGACAGTATTGACAGCTACATGAAAGATTTAGTGTTAGTGTTGGAAATGTCATATTGCAAGGATCCTGATGACATACGATATTCTGACAGGATCTCTGACTTTTCTTCCTTTGGCAGTGTCACCCTCAGACTCCCCCACGAAGTGACTCATTATAAATAAAAGTGGTGATAAAATAGAATAATAATATGAAAGTTTTTTTTTTTAATGTTAGGTGATTAGAAAGAAAAGTATCGGTATTAATGGAGATAATATTAATATAATGCCAAATTAATAAAGAATAAATATATTGACGGAGAATATCTCACATACGATCATCTAAATTTGCATTATTTATTTTATTATAAAAGATAAGACAATTGTAATCAAAGCTGCCCTGCCTGAATTTCTTCATCCGTCACATCCAAAATTAGCATATGTCCGGGCAGGTGCCCCATCACACTCCCCTCGATGTCTCCCCCAAGTTGCATCACAGCCAGCTGAGGGGTGACCCCGCACGCCCAAAAAACAGGAATCTGACCCTCAGGAATCCCGGCGAACTCGCCAAAGTCAGGCTCCTCCAAATCTCTAATCCCAAGCCTCTTGACAGCCTTAAAACCCCAGTCTATTGGCTCACCATGCACAGCCCTAAAGTCGCGTGTAACGTTTCTGACCCTTTCGAGATCCTCGGGCTCGAAACTTCTCATGCTGACTACACAAGTACATCCCGTGAAAACTCCTGCGGGATACAACGCTTGAGATTCCAAATTAGTAAATATGAAAAGAAACAGCTCAAGATCGGAATATACAACATACTCTGATTCGTTATATACATAGCCACCGCGCAAGATTTCTTCTGATGCTGAATCTCAAGGCCAGCCTTAACCAACCCAAATTCAAAGGAATAGGAGCAGCCAAGTAGGAAGCCCACGTGATCTTTTGTAAACTCCTCGGTTATATTTTTGGTTCCATGCTTAACAATTTTACCCTTTTCATATGTATTATAGCGGGGGAAGTCCTTAGTGATATCAAACTCACCATCTTTAATTACCGTTGTGTCCAGCCGATAAGGATTCCCCACCGGTGTTTTCCCCAACAGCGGGCAAGGGACAGGATTACGTAGACAGAGGTCCTCGAAGTCGCGTGCCACCTTGGAGGGCAGGACTATCAGGTTTGCCTGCGCGTACCCGGGACAGCATCCCGAGGTGTCCGTTGTGTGTTTTTCACTTTTGCAAAGAGCTCTGAACTGGGATGGTGTGGTACAGGCCATATTCATCTACTGGACTTACTTTATCCATTTATCACTCCATATTTATACACTGGATTGACGTACTTCACAAATCGCGGTGGGTCCAGTCCGCAATGTATGCGAAAGATAATGCAGTTTACTACCGGCGCCGTTTAGATCACTCACGTGAAATATCAGACTCCAGTTACTTTCTTAGGTATAAATATTCCTGTCATTGCAAGTGATTTCCCAAGTATTATTAAATATTCAATTGATTAAATCTATTCAATTTATTCAATCGATTTGAAATCGGAACATCCAAATATTACACAATTGCAATGGGAATAAGAATCGCTATCGACGTATGTGATAAATTCGTGATGAGTAATTATGTCCGTACCCCACTATTATTAATGGTATACTAACTAACCATTTATAGAGAGGTGGAACCTTCACTGACTGTGTTGGGAATCCAGGAACCGGGAAAATGGAAGATGATGTTATTATTAAGTTGTTATCCGTTGATCCCGCCAACTATCCCGATGCTCCATTAGAAGGTATTCGAAGGTTGATGCAAATTTTCTTAAAGAAGAAGATTCCAAGAAATGAACCTTTAGATACAACCGATATTGAATATATTAGAATGGGCACAACCGTCGCCACCAATGCTCTTTTGGAGAGAAAAGGTGAAAGATGTGCGCTTATAACTACAAAGGGATTTAAAGATTGTTTAATTATAGGTACGTCACGTCATCACATCACATCATCATATTATGAAATCTATATATTAACATCTTTTTATAGGAAATCAAGCAAGACCTAAAATTTTCGATTTGGCAATCAGAAAGCCAGATGTATTATATGAAAGTGTTGTGGAAATCTCCCAAAGAGTTACTTTAGAAGATTATACCGAAGATCCAAATCAATGCAAATCAAAAGAAAATAATAAAGATACTATAATTGGTTTATCTGGCGAAATAGTTAGAATTTTAGAGACCCCAGATGTTCAAGAAATAGAATCAAAATTACAAAGCATTTATGATTCTGGTATAAAATCAATTGGTGTTTGTTTGATGCATTCATATACTTTCCCAGATCATGAATTACTTATAGGTAAAATTGCTGAAAAAATCGGTTTTACTCATATTTCATTATCATCACAATTATCTCCAATGATTAAATTTGTTCCAAGAGCAAATTCTGCTATTTGTGATTCATATTTAACTCCTGCTGTTAAAGATTATCTTGATGGATTTGAATCTGGTTTAAATCCAAATTTTCAAAAAACAACAAAAGTTGAATTTATGCAATCTGATGGTGGTTTAGTTGATGCTTCAAATTTTACTGGTTTAAAAGCTATATTATCTGGTCCTGCTGGTGGTGTAGTTGGTTATGCTCAAACATGTTATAATCCTGAAAATAAAATTCCTTTAATTGGTTTCGATATGGGTGGTACTTCAACTGATGTATCAAGATATGGACTTGGGAAATATGATCATGTTTTTGAAACAACAACTGCTGGTGTTACGATTCAATCTCCTCAATTGGATATTAATACCGTTGCTGCTGGTGGTGGTTCATGTCTTTTTTATAAAAATGGTTTATTTGTTGTAGGTCCAGAATCTGCTTCATCACATCCTGGTCCAGCATGTTATAGAAAAGGTGGTCCATTAACAATTACTGATGCAAATTTATTCCTTGGTAGATTATTACCTGAATATTTCCCTAAAATATTTGGTGAAAATGAAGATGAAGGATTAGATGAAGATATTACTGCTAAAAAATTCATTCAATTAACAAAAGAAATAAATGAAGAAACTGGTCAATCTATGACACCTGATGAAGTAGCATATGGTTTTATTAATGTTGCAAATGAGTCAATGACAAGACCAATTAGAGCTCTTACTGAAGCAAAAGGTTATATTACTTCAAAACATCGATTAGTTACTTTTGGTGGTGCTGGTGGTCAACATGCTGTTGCTATTGCTGAATCTTTAGATATTAGTACTGTTTTAATACATCGATATTCTTCTGTTTTATCTGCATATGGTATGGCATTAGCTGATGTTGTTGAAGAAGTTCAAGAACCATCATCATTAATTTTAAATGATTTAAATAAAATTGAAATATTAAATAAACTTTCAAAATTAAAATCAAAAGCAACTATTAAATTAATTGATCATGGGTTTACAAAAGAATTTATTGAATTTGAAGAATATTTAAATTTAAGATATAAAGGTACAGAATCATCATTAATGGTTTTAAAAGATGATGATAAAAATGATTATAATTTTAAAGAATCTTTTTATGATTTACATCAAAGGGAATTTGGTTTTACTTTAAAAGATAGAGATATTATTGTTGATGATATTAGAATTAGAGCAATTGGTAAATCTCCACATATTTCTGAAAAAACAGTTGATGAACAATTAAAAATTGTTAAAAATTCAACAATTAATAATGATTCAATAAATTCAAAAGTTAAATTTATTAAAAATTCTTATTTTAATGGCAAAAGATTAAAAACTCCCGTTTTTAGATTAGAAGATTTTGACATTGGTAATCAAATTCATGGTCCTGCAATTTTAGCAGATGGTACACAAACAATTGTTGTATCACCTAATTCAATTGCAACTATTTTAAAAACTCATGTTGTTATTAATGTTGAATCAAAATCAATTAAAACAAATGAATTAGATAATACAATTGATCCAATTTTATTATCTATTTTTGGTCATAGATTTATGGATATTGCAGAACAAATGGGAATGTCATTACAAAGAACTTCAGTTTCAACAAATGTTAAAGAAAGATTAGATTTTTCGTGTGCTTTATTTGATACAAAAGGAAATTTGGTTGCAAATGCACCACATTTACCTGTTCATTTAGGTTCAATGTCAACATGTATTAGAACAAATGCTGATATTTGGAAAAATAAATTAAAACCTGGTGATTCAATAGTTTCAAATCATCCAAGTGCTGGTGGTACTCATTTACCCGATATAACTGTTATTACACCTGCTTTTGATAATGATAAAATAATATTTTATGTTGCTTCAAGAGCTCATCACGCTGATATTGGTGGTATATTACCTGGTTCAATGCCTCCAACTTCAAAAGAATTATATGAAGAAGGTGCACAAATTTATTCTGAATTATTGGTTTCTCAAGGTAAATTTAATGAAGAAAGAATTACTGATTTATTATTGGTACAACCTGCTAAATATCCTAAATGTTCTGGTACAAGATGTCTTGCTGATAATCTTAATGATTTAAGAGCACAAATTGCTGCAAATCAAAAAGGTATAAGTTTAATTTCAAGTTTAGTTGAAGATTTTGGTTTAAATACAATCATAAAATATATGACTGCTATTCAAGAAAATGCTGCTAATACTGTTCGTCGTTTATTAGCAACAGTAGTATCTCAACATCAAATGCCATTAGAAGCTAGTGATTATATGGATGATGGTTCTAAAATTCAATTAAAAATTTATATTGATCCCAAAACTAATGAAGCTGTTTTTGATTTTACTGGTACTTCACCTCAATGTTATGGTAATATTAATGCACCAGAAGCAGTTACATATTCTGCAATTATTTATTGTTTAAGATGTCTCGTCGATGAAGATATTCCATTAAATCAAGGATGTTTGAAACCAATTAAAGTGAAAATACCTCCAAATTCTTTACTCTCCCCCGCCGAACAAAGAGCTGTGGTTGGTGGCAATGTAATGACTTCTCAACGTGTTACAGATGTTATTCTTAAAGCATTTAAAGCTATGGCTGATTCTCAAGGTTGTTGTAATAACTTAACATTTGGCTACGGTGGTAATGATGAAAATGGTAATTACACCCAAGGTTTTGGATATTATGAAACTATTGCAGGTGGTCATGGAGCTGGACCTAATTGGGATGGTGTTCCTGGTGTCCATACCAATATGACAAATACAAGAATAACAGACGCTGAGATTTTTGAAAGACGATATCCTATCATTTTACGACAATTTTCTTTAAGGCCTAATTCTGGTGGAAAAGGTTTACATAATGGTGGTGATGGTGTCATTAGAGATATTGAATTTAGATTACCTGTTACTTGTTCTATCTTATCAGAAAGACGTGTTATTGCTCCTCATGGATTATTTGGAGGTGAAGATGGTAGTTTAGGAGTTAACATTTGGAAGAAACAAATTCAAGATTCAAGTGGTAAAATCACTGGATTTGAAACAATTAGTATTGGAGGTAAGAATAGTGTTAATGTTTTGCCAGGTGATCGTGTTATCATTAATACACCTGGTGGAGGTGCCTTTGGATCAATTCCTGATGATCAAAAAGAAGAAAAATTAGATGAGTTTACGAATTATATTAGCAATGATCAAAAATCACAACATTTCATTGGGGCTGGAAGTGTTTCACAACGGAAAATCATTCAGGAAACAAACTAAATATATATATATATATATATATATAGTCATATGTCATATGTCATATAATTGAATAAAATTTATAATATTTATGATATATTGTTGCATGAGAAGGAATTGGAACTCCGCTAGTGTTAGTCATTTTCAAAAGAATGAAATATTCAAAATTTCATTAAAATAAGTTCTTTAAGATCAAGATGCAACATATAATGATAACATTATCGTGATCATGGTTTTATTCTGCACCTTTTACTGTAATTAAAATCATATTACTGTATTGGGATTGATATGCAGAAATTAGTTATGGGTACTACTAGGTGCAAAATAAAGAATGTTTGGGTGTCATCAATATGAGTATAATCATCAACCTCAAGATATAAAAAAATAGGTATGGTGTCTTCCATACACTCCACTAAAGATCCGGATCGACCCAAAGAAAAAGTTCTCGGACATTATGTCTTTGGAGAGCTTATCGGGAAAGGCGCTTTTGCTTCCGTCTATAGGGTAAAGCATTCAAAAACAAAAAAATCTCTTGCCGTAAAGCAAATATCCATTTTAAACACCAAAGGAAATACAAAGGATGATGTTAACGCAATAATGATGGAGATTGATCTCCTTAAGATCTTAAATCATCCAAATATAGTGAAATATCATGGATTCGTTAAAACTCATGAGGTATTATACATTTTCTTGGAGTATTGCGAAGGGGGATCATTACGGGCAATTTATAAACAAAAAGGTCCACTTTCTGAACAAGAAATTATCCCTTATCTTACTCAAGTACTCCAAGGCTTGAAGTACTTACATGATCAGGGTGTTATTCATCGAGATATTAAAGCTGCAAATATTTTAATTACAAAAGATGGTTTGGCTAAACTTGCCGATTTTGGTGTTGCTACAAAAGTAAACAACTTCAGTTCGAAATTAGGTCAATCCACAGTGGTTGGAACTCCATATTGGATGGCCCCGGAAATCGTCTCGTTGGAAGGTGCCGTAACAGCAAGGTAAGTGTATTTACTGATTTGTTTGTTTTGCTTTATTCTAACCATCTTTTTTGAAAAAGTGATATCTGGAGTCTAGGTTGTACAGTGATAGAGGTACTCACTAGTAATCCTCCATATTTTAATCTAAACCCCATGAGTGCTCTCCATAGAATCGTCACCGATGATCATCCACCATTGCCGGATACACTTAGCAGTGTTGCTAAAGATTTCTTATTACAGTGTTTTCAAAAACGAGCGAATATCCGAATTAGTGCTACAAGGCTCTTGACCCATCCTTGGATAAGGGGTATGAAGTCAAAACAGCAAAGAGCTCAATTGAAACCCGTACGGAATAGTTCAATCACTCTTAAAAAACAACGAAAACCTAGTCAAAATGATACCAACAGCAACTCTACTAGTAAAAAGAATGTTGTTCTAAACGGAAGTCACATTATGAATTTAAAAAGCAATTTTATAGATGATGATAGCAATAATTGGGACAAAGATTTTGACCTTGATTCAAATAAGAAAATTCCAATAACCCTTGTGTCTCCAGAATTACGGTTACGGCACAGTTCAGGATCTAAGACGGTTAAATCAACTTCAAGCTCAGGCTCAGGTTCAAGTTCAAAACGGCATGGCTCAGGTAGTTTAACCACAAGATCTAGATCACCTTCAAAACAAAAACTCCAAACTAAATCAAGATCAAAATCGATCCTTGGACCTGTAGATTCTAGCTTACAACCTCCCTTTGATACTTCGTTAAGGTCATTTTCATCACTTTCGATTGATTCGATTGATTCTTTAAAATCAAACTCAATTAAGCTTAAAATTGATACTAAAATACCAAGGAAAACATCAAAAAGTGGTGCTTCTCTTGTATCTGAAGGGTCACCATATAGAGACAATGACACGGAGGATTATTCAGACTTATTGGGTGATATAGATGAACTAAGATTGAGCAGACTATCTCCCCATAAAAGATCAAAATCCCCTACTAATACTGCTCACCCATCTTTACCAAAGAAAAACCCAATACCATTACAACAGCCAGTAGAAAATTATCTTAAGTCACAATTGAGGTCTTTTGTTGAAGAAGACACAAATTCTGATTACTCGAGCGCTTTCCAAGAAACGAGTAGTATAACAGAAGGGAAATTAGTACAAAGTGGTACCCAAGAGGAAGAGGAAGAAGACCCATTTCTCTCAAGTACTTTTGATGATGAGCCATTTGCTGAAGAAGATTTTGCAGTTCCTGACGATTCAGAAAGAAATGGTTTACGAAAAGCAATTGCAGAAATGGAAATTTTAGTTTTAGAGTTGAGTTCTTCGACTACAAACTCCAGATATGATTTAAATGAAGATAAAATTCAATCAATTACAGCTTCAATGCAATATTATTTAGAAAAATTTGGAGAAGTACGGAAAACTATTGTTAAAAACCATGGAATTTTACCGATATTAGAAATTTTAGAAATGACCAGTTCTAATCCAGAAATATCCTATAGATTGCTTTGCATTATTAACAACATTTTGGAAAACGATATATCATTACAAGAAAACTTTTGTTGTATTGGTGGGTTACCAATAGTGACTAGTTTTACAAATAATAACTTTAGTAATAATGTTCGTTTACAAGCAGCCAAATTTGTTGATCAAATATGTCAATCAGAATCAAAATTAGCATTACAAATGTTTATTAGTTGTGGTGGACTTTATTTATTAAGTGATTTCTTAGAAGAAGATTATTCAATTCTGCCAAGTTTCCCGTTAACTGGTATATCTGGTATTTATAAAGCATTCCATTTTAATTCAATATCAAGTTTAAGCTTAAAAAATGATTTTTGTCGAATTCTATCGCGAAAACATATATTGGAATGGTTAGCGATTACATTATATGAATTAATGAAAGAGGAAAGAGTACTATTAAAAAGCCAAAACCAAAACTTAAATTTAAAGGATAATTCATCACCTAGTACTACAATTAGTAAAATATTTTCAATTTTTAATTTCTTTTCACAATCAGAGGCTTTTGTAAAAGAAACAGTTGCAACATATAACTTATTCCGGTCAATATTTCAAATATTTAGTTTTTTCACTCAACAAAATAAAATTATCATGCTTCGTTTTATTAAATCGTTATCTTGTGTTCCAACCACACTTGATGTTTTACAAGAATCTAATACAATTGAATTTATGTGTGATTTGTTACAAGATATTACAAAAGATAAAACAGATGATAATCTTGTTCAATATAAAGAATCAGCAAATAATATTTATCATATTCTATACAACCTATGCAGATTAAATGTTAAAAGACAAGAGGAAGCTGTTGAATTTGGAATTGTCAAATATTTACAAATGCTAGAAGGAACAAACTATCCATTTAAAGAATTTGGTTTACCAATATTATGTGATTTAGCACATTCGGGTAAGAAATGTCGAAATGCTTTATGGGCTAATAATTGTATTGATACATATCTTGCATTATTAAGTGACCCTTATTGGCAAGTGAATAGTCTTGATGCGATTGTTGTTTGGTTACAAGAAGAACCAGGAAAACTTGAAGAAAAATTGTTAGCATCTAAATCGATCAAAGCATTTATTGATGGTTTTACATTACCAAATGCTTCATCATTTGAAAATTTCTTGGATCCTTTTCAAAAGATTTTAAGAATATCATTTAAAATATGTGTCTCTTTAATATGCCCACCGTTAATTAAACAAATCGGATTTAAATTGGGTAGTACCTCAAACTCATTTGTTCAATTAAATTTATTACGTATTTTGAAGTTATTAATTGAGGCTCGCAGTATGAGCTCTGATATTACAACAAATGCTACGGCTGAACCGTTAATTCGGAAATATGATATTTACGATAATATCCATGGATTGATTACTTCATCTGGTCTATTGGTTAAGGAACTGGCAAAAGAAATTATTTATATTTCAAGGGATTCAACAACTAAAAATGATTATAGTCGACATAGTAATTCGAGTTCCAGGCCAGGATCTCCAAAAAGAAATAAGGAGGAAGAAAAGTTGCAATTGCGCGGGCGCAGACACCACAGAAAGGATAGTAATTACAGCGCTAGTAAAGGTCGTGAGAGTCCCGATCATTATCATTCTAGAGAAGGTAGCGAATCACCAACAAAAGCCCCTAGGATGGGATTTGATTATAACATGTGGGATGTGTCACAAAACCATAGGTCAACAACTTCAATGGCACCTCTACCGCGGATTGGCTTAAGAATAAGCCCGTCAAATTCACCAGACAGACGATCACAAGATGGTACTAATATTTTAGAGAGTAGTGGAGGTTATAAATTAGAGGCAAAATTAAAGGAGTTGAATTCAAATTTATTTAGAGACAAATCTAAATATGTCAACAATTGATTTTCTAAGTAATGTAAATATGAAACATTTATTTCCAATTTATGATAATTATAATAGCCATTCCAAATGCTATAGATTGTAATTTTGTATAGGAGCACATTGTTAACTCTAAATCTAGAATATGTCTCTGCATATTGTGGGGTTTGAGCCATTTCTACCACCAAAAATATCTAGACCTCATGTTTAACCTCGATGGAGAATCCGAAAAGGGGGATTCTAATGCAGATGAATTGAAAGAATATTATTGAGAGCTAGATATTTTTGGTGGCTCAAACCCCACAATATGCAGAGACATATTCTAGATTTAGAGTTAACAATGTGCTCCTATACAAAATTACAATCTATAGCTTTTGGATTATAATTATCTAAGAAGGATGCAGCATATAATTTAATCTGCAGGCTTAAAGTTTAAAATTTAAAGGAACATAATTAATAGTACACATAATGTTTGGAAATGGGCATAATTATTCTCTTCTATTCTGTAGAACTAGAGATTTAAGATTGTAATTATTATGATGATTGCATATATTTAATCACTGATTAGTCTCAATACCCGTTAAGATCATTTGAAAATGAAAATCCAGCAAAATGTTCACGTCTGCCTTTTTCGCCCAAGTGGTGATCGCATCCTTCATCCACAAATTTACCGTCTTTCATTTTTCCAACAGTTTTTTTATGTTCTTCAATTTCAAAAGATACAGTCTCCTTACTTTCAGCCTGATCATTGGTCATTAAGTCTAAACTAATATTTTTTGGTGGTAATAATCGCAGATTTGCAACATCATCCCAATTTACCTTTTTAAAATAGCTGTGATGCTTTAGCTCCGAAGCGCCATGTTTATAACCGATTCTCTTCACATGATCTTTTAGTAGTAAGGCATTAATAAAAGACTTGCCACTATTTGAGATATATAATTGGCGAGGTATACTGAACTTACCTTTCAAGATCTTTTCAAATAATTCTGTTCTAGTATCAGCTGTGAAAGGAACATAGCCACAGATCATTTCAAAATATATAATTCCTAAGGACCAAATATCGACCGAGTAACGATAACCATCGTTTTGTCCATAATATGCATTAATCATTTCTGGTGCTAGATATTCAAAAGTACCGCTCATTGAAGTTGTTCTCTTTGTTTCATCTAGCATCCCACTTTTAGAAAGGCCAAAATCACATAACTTCACATGTCCTGTATCTGACAATAGTACATTCTCTGGTTTCAAATCTCTGAATATTATACCAGCATTGTGTAACAACTCTAAGGCAGATAATAATTCCATAAGATAGAATTTGGCATCGGCTTCTTTGAATCTTCCATATTTATCCAAATAATGAAATAATTCCCCTCCCTTAATATAATCTAAACCAATGTAGCAGTTATTCCTGGTTTGTAACGCAAATTGAATATTAACCAAAAAAGGTGATGGTTTACCATGCTTGATTGATAAGCATCTAACAAGATTATTGCGTTCTTTCAATGATAGAGGCAGGTCATTGTCATTGGCCTCTTGGTTAAAGTGATAACATTTTGACTGTCTCTTGACTGCATATAACCGCCCCGTTGGTTTATATTCCCTTAATTCAACGATTCCCGAACCTCCAGTTCCAAGCAGTTTCTTAAAAATTAGATCTTCAAACTTTACGTTTTTATTCATCGACTTTAGATTCAATTGTAGTAAAACCTTTTTATCTACTACATCCTCATCTTCCTTCCTCAGATTACACCATTTGCGGCATATAATATCATCCTCTACATCTTCTGAAGTATATTCTATTGATCCCAAATACTCCTGATGAGTACTTAGAATATAAAACTTGATAGTTAATTGATACTCACCAAACACTTTAAAAACTTTTGTTGCTGCTCCACCTTTGTAATTATATGTTAAAGTGCTTTGATATTTCTGTGAAGATATTGGCTTGTTTCCAGAGAATTGACACATATATGACTTAGGATATCCATTACTATCCGAAGTAACCACAACAATTTCAACTAAAACTCTTGCATTCATTTCAGATTCCAGTAAAAGTCCAATTGTCTTTATGATTGATATTGTCAAAATTTTAGTTGGCTGGTGATTCGATTCAAATAAAGCCCCAGATGATGAGGAAATTACAGAATCCCTAAAGTTTTGATCAAGATTATAATTGCTATTAATTTGATCAGCACTAACCTTTGACTTCATAGCTATTGAATTTTCGTCAATTTTACTGTCTGACCTCCATGTCTTAAAGGAATGTATATTCAGTCTTCCTTTTCTTCGCGATCGATTGAATATAAAGCTTTTGCTTCTTTTAAATGTCCCGATATCTGACTTACTTTGAGTTCTCGGCATAAGGTTTAAGCTAGAAGTTTTTGGCTTATCATTGTGTTTTTGATGTGTAAAAGAATCGCTACTTCCTGATCCGGTATAATCATCTGTGCTGGTACTAGTTCCATGGGTAGGATTCGATATCGATGGTCTCCTTTTATATAATCTGGTCCTTACTGATAATCTTTTTATCTTCCCTCTTAGTTTTAGTGAGAAGAAATTGTTTAGTGCCATAATTGAGCCTAATTATATAAATATTTAAAAGGGCCGAAGCCGAGAGAAGAGAAAATTTTCAATTTTGGTAATTATAAGGTGAGGGAAAAACAGCTACATTTATCAACCCAGTAATTAAGTAATTGGAATGATTGTTGTCATTATGACAATAATTAATTATCGCCTTTATTTACAATTAATTGGGAGTGTTTAGTGATATGTGGACCTGCAGAATGTTTCTAGCTAGATTGTACAGATTTTGCAATTGACTACCCATCAATATCATTAATACGCGTACGGCCAGCCATCAATTGCGATTGCAACGGAACAGGAGAATTGTAATTGAAATTGACATTTCGATGAAATACCACACATTTTTGTATTCATTAATAATATTTTTTGAGCTAAATATAGCCCAATTGCATCGCATTATTCAACCTATAGCTATAACTTGTCCTTACAACCTAGGTCGGTAATTAGTGATCCCTGAATGCCAAATTATATAATTACTGGTACCAACTAATATAATCATAATATTAATATTATACTACAAGATAAGTCTTATATCTATAATTTAGTTATAAACAACTGAAACGTATAACTCTAGATATTTGTATATAAACTCATTTACGAGTTGTATCAAGTTTCTCGCCTGTTTTTTTGGTTACCTCCAACTAATTCAGAACTATCGATAAGTCTTATTTAAAGGTAATTTGAGCTTGTAGATCACACCGACCAATTATCTTATCAGAAAGTGAAGTTAATATTCAGTATCTATTTAAATCTCTAAAGTGTTCCTAGATTAAGCTTAATTATAAGCGATCCAAAACCACCTTTTTCAATATTGATAGATGCATGGTTCAGATAAATAATTCAACCTACTAATTATATATATACAACAGTGACTTTAGTTTTTTGAGTAAAAAGTAAGTCCGAATAGATACTCTGTATGATTGTTCTTCGATCTCTTAAGCTTTATTACCAATCAGTTAAAAGTGTGGCAGACTTGTTTATATTCATGTCTGAATATCCCGAAAAAGCTCTTATAATTACATTTATATTTACATGATGGTGAAGATCTCTAAGAAACGGTGTTAGGTCAACAGATGCTTTTTGTTATTGCAATTGTAAATCTCTTTTCAGCAAGAGTACTTATTATTTCCAAACTTGTTCAAGAAAAGTTAAAACTCAACATTAGACAGGGTTAAAGTTGAAGACAGTGGATTGTCATCTTACACCTCTTTCCAATGAAAAAGATGGGGCTAGTCTTATAAGTTGTAAGATTCATATCCTACTTATTTTTTTTTTGGCCTAATAATATTTTATTATAAACTATTGCAATTGTTAAAGTTAATTAGTTATTCAATAATATTCATATATTATCTCAGATAATCTTTTTGAAGAGAATATAATGCGATTTGAGATTGATACAAGAGATTCAACCATTGTGCCATGGAGTGCCCATACCAAAAAAAATCACGAAATTCTTTTCCCGGAAAAAAGTAGCGGCGCTCGGTTTCGATCCGAGGACATCAGGGTTATGAGCCCTGCGCGCTTCCGCTGCGCCACGCCGCTGAATTCTTATAGTTGCCAGAAATAAGTTATATTCACGATATCATTAGTAAACCGAAGACTGGCTACGTAAATAAACGAGTGGTAATTACTACAGATTTATGTGTCATGTGACATAGATAAATCTCTCACATTATATCATGATCACTAGAGGATTATTTATTGTCAATGTTAATTGAGGACAGTTTTGAAATAGATGATGAGATAAAAACTTCATTCATTACCCAAAAACAGTTTAATTTGTGCTGTCATTATTTTGTGGAGAGGTTTGATCGCATCGATCACAATGATAATTGGCAGATGGAATTAAAGAGTTTGGTATGCTTAAATTGTTTACTTATTTTGTTAAATGAACTAAATATTAACTTGCTTATCATATTTGTAAAAATTGGATTAAAGCGAAAGTTGTCTTATATTGAAATTATAAAGCAAATTAATATTTCAAATAATGATAAGGTTGACTTAAATTTAAGTGAATCAGCATCATATCAACTTGCAATAAGGATAATATATCATCCAAATTATCAATTGCCAGTCCTTTACTTTAACATGAAGATATTGGAATATAATACATACTATGATGAGGATGATTGTGAACTCGAAATGGAAATTGAAACAATATCACTCGATTTATTAAAAATTATTAAGATTTTAAATTTTGAGAAAGAAAAAAATAGCAATGGAGATAGTATTTATGAAGAATCTGGTTTAGAATTATTGAAAGGGAATATTACACCAAATGTAAGTTTATTCAATTTCAATTGAACTTTCTTTCTTTCTTTTTGCAATTTTTGTTTTTCCCATATATTGACGTACCCATTAGGATGATACATTGTTTAATATGCCTAATCTTTTCATACACCCATGTCAAACAGGTGAAGTTTTGCAAGAAGTAATCGATGAAAAACGAAATACTAATGATCACTTTAAAACAAGTGATTATTTGCCATTATGGTTATCGATTTATGGTAAAGTTTTAAACCTTGATGAACTTTTAGCATTACGATTATACATGTAATAATAATTCAAGTTATCATTTTTTTTTTCAATATCGACATTTTAAGCCTGTCATATTGCGTTATGGTGATGGTCCTAATACAAGGCTTTAGATTATTTCACAAAGTCCGAAATATCATTGCCTTTAATCATAACTTATCAAAGTTTCCTCAGTTTAAACATTACAATTAACTAAACACTATTATGAAAACCATGATCAAGATCAGTCCCCTTCCTAATCTTATAAGCAAAGTTTAGAATGCTATGTATATTAATATAACATATTTAATAATTGATGGGAGAACACAAGGGATCCTAATCTAATATAGTTGAATGATGGTCATAATTTTATATCTTTATTCCACCTACCTTCCTTAACTACAGTATTTATTAAAGGTATTGTGGAAATTTATTGATGAACTACAAGATTTAATCATATGCAATTGTTCCCGAAATTGATGCCTTTAAAATTTAAAGCATTGAGCCGATGACTAAAATGCATACTAGCTAAAGTTTTGTTAATTTAAAAAATAATACCCAGGAATAGACAGCATTAATTAACGTTTATCTGACCCAGTGAAAGATTCTTCTCAGAAGAAGTCATAAGCGAACTGAATTGTCGAAGTCCGGGACACGAGCTTCCGATTTCTTGATCATGAAGTCTCCTGCAGTGACGAATTGCTCCTCAGTCTCCTCCAAAGTGGCGTTTGAAGTAAATTTTCAAGTCTTCCTTTGGTTTCTAGTCTTGGGGGAATTTTCAGATACAGCTTAAATTAATAAATTTATAATAATAATAAGTAGTCAAAATATGCTGTCAAAAGACATCGACTGAGAGTTATTTAGATTGTAAGTTACCCTACACTAGTTGTAATTACTACGTAACCCGACCCTTTCATTTAAGTATCAAGACATATTTAGAACGATTCAAAATGGCAACACCAGCTCAGATCAGACTACAAGTACGGAACTTAGAATCACAAACTGAACTCTTGTTAGGCTTCTATTCAAAATTTCTTCAATCCACAACAACTTCAGCAAACCAAGCAGAATTAAATGCTGAAAAGGAATTACAAGATATCTTGAAAAACGTAAGAATATCCAAAATATAATAGTATATATGATACAACTAATACTGATTACTAAACTACTATCTTTTTCTCTCTCATTTTTTTTTCTTTGCTTCTTTTTTTATTGTTTTATTTGTAGAGGCAAGATTCACTTGAGCAATTAAGAAGAGTAACAGAACAGGATAATAAAGTCCCAGCAACGAAACTACAACAATTACAACG
The DNA here is from genome assembly GCA_001600815.1 of Alloascoidea hylecoeti. NCBI lineage: Eukaryota > Fungi > Ascomycota > Alloascoideomycetes > Alloascoideales > Alloascoideaceae > Alloascoidea > Alloascoidea hylecoeti. The sequence continues at coordinate 685,364 of BCKZ01000001.1, forward strand.
ACATACAGAAATATTAAACGATCATAAAAGAGAATACTTACGTATTAAAGAAAATATTCAACAAGAACGAAATCGATTAAACTTATTGTTTTCAGTTAGAAATGATATTGAAACTCATCGTGCAAGATCAACCCCGTCAAATAATGGTAGAACAACGGCAGAAATGGAAGAAGATTATATGCTCCAAGAAAGATCTATGGTTGATAATTCAAACAATTTAGCTGATAGATTATTGGCACAGGCTTATGAGACACGAGAAGAGTTTTCGAGGCAAAGTGCTACGTTAGCTAATGCTCAAAGAAAAATGTTTACAGCGCTTTGTAAGTAATAGTTTATGCAAAGAGTGATTCGTTTACTAAAAATGACGAAGGATTACTAACAATCTACTTTTCTTATAGCACATATACCCGGTATCAACACAATTATTTCTAAAGTTAACATGAGGAAGAAGAGGGATAGTTTAATTATTGCATCTTTAGTCACTGTCTGTATACTATTAGTACTTTTCTTCCGTTGATTCTGGTAAATAATAATTAGTTTGGTTTAATCGATTAGGATTATTGCTTTTTATTCATCTCTCAATTGTCAAAATCTCCATTAATATCTTTGGTTGCCTCGAATACATGTACTTGTTTACAACTTGAAAAATCTAGTATATATTAAATCTTTGATCCTTTTATATTTAGCGCGTGCGATTTTATTTGGTTTATAACAGTATAAGATAATCATGACTATATAGTATAGAGAGGACAATTCCAATATTCATTGGTATTGATTAATCAACACATGTTTAAATTTATTACATTATATAAGTTTACAGTCATTAAAACTAATAATCTAACAGAAAGTATTTAATGAGGAAGCCACATCATAGAGACAAATAAAAAATATAATTTATAGCAACAAAATACGAACAGCCATTAAAATATTGTCTGATGTGACTTTACATGCTATCGTGTGTGAATATTTTGTCTCTATTATGAATCAAAATATGATTGAATTATAAAGGATATTATTTAAGCCTATATAATATTATGTAGATCGCGAAGAGGAGATACAGTATACGTATGTTTATAAACCTTACATATATAAATTTATATGTAAGTTACAGCTATAGTTCCTTTTTTAACCTTACTTCCTATTAACGGATGAAGTCTCACTGTAAGGCCTTTGTGACCCGACCTCTAGATAAATCCAAGACCGCGGGCACTATATCCAGATATTCTCATAACCATGTCTAGTGATAACTTCTCAGTCAAGATGACAGTCTAAATGCCATTATTTGGGTGTGGTGAATCACAAATATTTTGTCGCACGTCAAAACCGATGTAATAGAATCTCGTCCTTGGATTTTAATTACAACAGGATTGTAAAGAAACCAACCCAACTTCAAAGGTTGGCTCTTATGATCTACTGCTTTTAGTCAACAAAATATATATTAAAGACTAACTTCGTGATAACTTCTTGATAACTTCTCACTGTTGGAAATTTCTCTAAGCTTCCATCGCGAGATCTAGGTTAAGGAAGAAACTGAGATACATGCAAGTCATTCTGTTACTTGGTATGTATTTTTTTTTTAATTTTACATATAATTTCCAATTAAAATATCTAATTAATTGAAATATTCTAACTAAAAATTATTAAATCACTCCAAAATTATAAAACCTCTTCTTCTTCTTCTTTATCTCTCTTTCATTTCTCTTCTTATTTGTTTTTATCATATCTCTTTCTTAGTACACAGAAAAACTAAGATCTCGAGTATTAATCATGATCAAATTGTTTTTCAGTAGATGTAATTAGGAATATAACAATAGTCACTGGGCAGTGATGTCAAAATCATTCATATAGTGCCAAACCTCTACCTCTTAATTAAATATCTATCTACATGTGTTTCTTTTTCTCTTTTATACTTTTCTCTTTTACCTATCTTATAAGGTTATACAATTTCCGTCATATTTCTGGTGGTGTTCCGACGTATCTGATACCCCTGCTTAGTTCTAATGCCTTTTCTATAAACTGTTCCCGGGCCCTTGGTTTCTATATATATTTGATATTATCAGTTCTTTGATTCCTATGGCTACTATGTCGGAGCATGATTTTCTAAAATATATTTTTATGTTATCGCAGTCTTCAAACATATGCTTTATATCATCTTGTCCTTGTTGACATAAACTTATAACTTATGTTGGCACAAATCAGAAGCTATACTGATGAATGGCATTGAAATAGAGACAGTTTATTCACATGCCTCTATATAACTAGATAATCTTAAAATTTCCGATTTCCAAGAAGTGCCTTGCTAGCTCAATCGGTAGAGCGTGTGACTCTTAATAACCATTGTAATCACAAGGTTGGGGGTTCGAGCCCCCCGTAGGGCTTCATTTTTGTTCGTCATTCAGGGTATGGATTGGCACCTCTCCGTAGCGCAGCCGTTTGTTATTTTTAAAAAAATCAGGTTTGATTCATTTCCTCTTTAGATCCTTAATTGAATCGAATTTGAAGAAAAAAATTCTAATTTTGACTGAACTTTTAGGTCTGGTGTTGCGGCTGGCCTTAATTGAAAGCATTGAAGTAACATGATAGCAATTGACAATAACTTAATTAGTTATTAGAAGGAAAATTGAAAGTCACTTATAACTTATATAAATTTATAGTTGTATTAGATAAAACATGGTCACTCGCTATAGATATAATAATAATTTCAAATATAATAATGTTTAAATTTGAAGGTGGTGTGTAATACACGTACCCTGGTGATCATGGTATTATCATAGTATAGTAAAAAATTCGCGAACATATTATAATCACGTTTATGCTTATAAATTGAAAATGATTTTTGAGATCAGCCTTCTGTTTCTTTTATTTGTCTTTATAACTAAGATTTCAAAAACAAAGTTCCAAGCTTTTAAATCTGATCTTACGTCACTATCACGATATAAAACTTATATTAGCAGCTGTGTACCTATAACTTACATAAGCATATAATGGTTGAGGTCACATCTACTAAACTTTTATCATCTGGGTATAAGATTCCATCGATTGCTTTAGGAACCTACAATATTCCACGACATATAACAGCAGAGGTTGTGTACAATGCTTTGAAAATTGGATACCGCCAATTTGATTGTGCATATCTTTATGGGAATGAAAGAGAAGTAGGACAAGGAATATATAAATGGCTCCAGGAAAGTGAAGACCATAAACGTGAAGATGTATTTTATACCACAAAAATTTGGAATAGTCAATTTGGCTATAATAGAGCCAAAAGTGCTATTGATGGCTGCCTTAAAGAAGTTGAAAAACTTGGATATATTGATTTGGTGTTGGTTCACTCTCCTTTATGTTCTCCAGCAGATAGACTAGGAAATTGGAAAGCTTTACAAGAAGCTGTCGAGGAGGGTAAAGTTCGATCCATTGGTGTGTCAAGTTATGGAATCCATCACTTAGAACAACTTTTGAATTGGGATAATTTGAAAATTAAACCCGTTGTTAATCAAATAGAACTTTCACCCTGGCTTATGAGAACTGAAATAACCAAGTTTTGTTTTGAACATAATATTGCACTTCAAGCATATGCTCCTTTAACACAGGGTGAAAGATTGTCGGGAGAATTGTCTACAGATTCCACTTTAAACGAACTCTGTAAAAAATATAACAAAACAGCAGCCCAAATCTTAATTCGTTGGAGTTTGCAACAAGGATTCATTCCATTACCTAAAGCTGCCAATCCAGTTCATCTGCAAAGTAACTTTGATGTGTTTAGTTTTTCGATTTCAGATGAGGATGTTAATAAATTAAGTGATCCAGATTCCTATTCTCCAACTGATTGGGAATGCACAAATGCACCTTAGTTGATACATTCTCTGAAATAAAAACAAAAGTGTGAAAACCACTTCCATATTTGATTTATAATAATTAATTACAAATTATATAATTATATTAGTTTTCTTGATAATTATCAATATTAACAATTGCAATAGGCCTAAGTCATTTGATCCTTTAATGCGGACAGATATGGCGTATGGATGTATCTATGTCATAAACTTATTGGAATTCTACATAACCAAAAATTCATGAAAAAGTAAAATGTCCGCATCAACACAAAATGTAAAAGGAGGTTTGAAATATGCTTCAAAATGTTTTCTAATAATGTTAACATGGGTTCCAGTTGTGATCACCATTCAAGATCGAGTTTGCTTTTATTCTCACGTTTCTGGAATATCAATGAAACCAACACTTAATCCAGATTCAAATCATGGATCTGACGATATTGTTTTAGTTTGGAAATTTGGCATTAAATCAAATATGGCTCTAAAAATTGGTGATGTTGTTTTATTACATTCTCCAACAAATCCTAATCAACCTATAGTTAAAAGAATAAAGGGAATACAAGGCGATGAAATTATAACGAAAAATCCTTATCCAAGGAAAATATGCACAATACCACAGAATCATTTATGGCTAGAAGGAGATGGGAATCATTCGACTGATAGTAATGTATTTGGGCCTGTATCAAAAGGTTTAGTCATAGGGAAAGTAACGAGGATTTTATATCCTTTTTATAGATTTGGCGCTTTACCAGATGGAGGACGTGAAGCTAGAGTTTCAAAATTGAGAAATTTGGAATAATTTAAATGAAATCTTGATTCTAAATGTGAATTGGAAAACTTCATATCACGACTTAATAACTTCGATTTATATTGCATTTTTTCATAGAAGATATATAGACAACCATAATGATTTAAATTCGTATAGATTATCGCATATTTACTTTTCACGATTCAATTATTTAATTTATGACTATGTGTCAATTGTTCATAATTCTATCATTTATATTTATTTATGTTTATGTTTATGTTTATGTTTATGTTTATAATTACTTGTTCATTAATATTTTTTCCAAATGTCATACATTTTTTAAAGTAAAACCCAGTCATCCATTTTCGATCGTTTTAATATTTCACACCTCTTTAAATTGCATTCATTGCAAATGATTTATTGATTTACCATTTTTGATGATATAGTAAACAATTACAAACAACTAGAAGCTTTTTTCTTCTCAACTAAACAACATTATATTTATGACTTCACAATATCTTCAAACTTTTATTTATATTCAACAAATATCGAGTATAAAAACAACATTAACTTACACAAAATAATGACACCATCACAGGACCATAATAATAATCCACAAACTCAAATACAAGTCGCAGCATCAGAAACTAATACTAACAATGAAAACAACAATACTTCAAGCAAACATGACAATAATATATTCTTAAATAATAATAAAATTCCCGAATTTAAAATAAATAATGATAATGAATCAACATCTTCATTAAAACAAAATGATTCTATTACAGAAGAAATTTTTAAAAATGACAATAATAATGATTTCTTCAAACGACATAGTGAATCTATCCCAAATCAAATTGAATTTGATGAAGAATCTCAGGTTTCTGATCTAGATACAACTGATGATGAATATAATAAAAGTGATACTAGTAACAATACAAAGAAAAAGAATGGCAAGTTATCAGTTGAAAATTTTAAAAAAAATAAACCATATTTATTCTTAGAATCAAATAAACTATCACCAAGATCATTAACATCTTTAGGATTTAAATATTCACAATCAGCAAGGGATTCAAAATTTAAAGAAAGTGATTTAAATATCTATAATGAAAAGGAAAAACATATTGATTTGAATGAAAATTCTAAATCTTCAGGTAATGATTATTTATCAAGAATGGTTGCTCCATCATTACCATCATCCCCAACATTTTCATCATCGATAGAATTATCAACAAATCCAAAAGATTCAAACTCAAAATTTTTAGTGCCTAATAATGAGAAACAAATTAAAAAGAGTCAATCAATGTATCCATCAGCAAGTTCAAGATACTTATCAATTTTCACTCCATTAAAACAAAACTTTAGTTCAACTCGATTAAATTTCTTCCATAATAATAACAATAATAATCAATATAACGATGATTCATCGGATTCTGAAATTCCATTATCAACTCTTTTCGTTGATAGATTAGCAAGATTATCAGATGTTACAGTAGGAAGTAATTCTGTCCCACCAGAAACTGAATATTTTGGATTTGGTTTATATTTATTTTCAGGAATTTCATTAATAATTTATTTAATTTGGAGTTTTATACCACAAGAAATTTTAAATTATGTAGGAATTTATTATTATCCTTCAAAATGGTGGGCTGTTTCAATACCAAGTTTTATATTAATGCTTACATTATATATTTATATTGCTTTAAGTTTATATAATATTGAAATATTAACTAAACCTTTGGATAGTCTTGATATTATTACTGATGAAGTTTCAAAAATTGCAGTTTTTGATAATAATCTAAATAATACTACACAGAAAAGGAAAACCAAAAATCATAGAAAAAAAGTCAAATCACGTAAAAAAAGGTCAAATATTAAATCACAATATTCAATGTTTGAAGCTGATATTGATACTGATATTGATACTGATACTGATATTAATAATGAAATTTCAAATACACAACAATCAAATCCACAATTAAATATAAATTCAAATTTAAATAAATATTATTATTTTTGGAATCCAAGTAATGGTGTCTGGGATTTACCATTAATCGATATTTGTAAAGTTTTATATTCAACAACTGATGATGAAGAAGAAGAATTATCATCAGAAAATGATAATTATGAAATTACTATAGAGTATTAATACTAATATTAAGTTATTTATTTTATATTTGAAAAAAGAAGTTTAAAATTTAATGTCAATGTCAATGTCAATGTCAATGTTAATGGTTCTTTTTTTTTTTTTTTTTTTTTTGTTAATAGTTGGTATAATTAGTTAATTTTCACATAGAATATAAATCTACACTGCTCATAACTAATAATAGCTAAGCGATAGATAGGCAGTATGTAACGTAACAATATAAAGAAATTTTTTTGTCTAACTGCTTCTTGTTTCTAAATCTTACTTTGATTTATATTTGTATTTATTTATCATTTAGATCCAAAAAAAAAAAAAAAATTAAACAGAATTAATATTTCAATTCATTTAAAAACAAGTAAAAATAAATAAATAAATAGCTAAAAGACAATATAAATAAGTTTATAATATAATTATAAAACTTGATTTTTGTTTCTTCTTTCTTTCTTTCTTTTCCATTAAAATAAAATAATATAAAGTAGGAAAAGAAATGAAAGGTTTAAATTCGCAATTGATAAATCATTTAAGGAATGAATAAATTTTTTTTTTTTTTGAAAGGTGAATATAAGTAAAAAATCAAGTTAAGTTCCAAGTACGTACAACAAAAAAAAAAAAGAGTTAAGAAAGCAAATTAAAAGAAATAAAAAATCCAGTAAAAAAGCTAAAGTAAATTATAAGTTATCCATTTTCATTTTCAATTTCATTTTTAATTTCAATTTTTCTTTAATATTAATTAATATAATATAATATATCTTAATAGTAATTATTGAACTGCATTATTATTACTTCCAGCAACCATTGAAGCATATCGTCTTTCATGTTTCCCTTTCTTCATAACTAGTTTTAAAGCACTTGAATCCAGAGGATCCAATAATTCAAAACTACATAATAATTCTTCAGAAACACTCATAACAGCCCCCCAATTATCGAATTCTCCACAATAATTTGGAGCAGAAAAAACCGTTACTAAACTTCTATCATTGAAAAATTCATAACCATCTTCAACAACCATATGAGCACGACAAACTAAATCAAATTGAAATTTTGCCAAAAATTTATTTATTGCAATTTTATTAAAACAATAAGAAACACCTCTTTCATTGTCTTCCCATTCTGTTGGGCCATCTGTTGGGTCTGACCATACTAAATCATTTAAAAGACCAAAATCCGGTATATCAGTTGGTCTTTGAATATTTCTAATTTCATCAATTGAATGTAATGAAGGACTTAAACCACCATGAACACAAAAGATTTTGGATGCAACTAAAGCAGTTATCGGTAAAGTATTAAAAGTATCAATAAATACTTTCCAAGTTTTAATATTACATCTTCTTTTACATTCATCATAAAAACCATAAACTCTTGTAACGTTAGCACATTCATGATTTCCTCTTAGTAAAAAGAAATTTTCAGGATATTTTATCTTATAACATAATAATAATAAAATTGTTTCTAAAGATTGTTTACCACGATCAACGTAATCACCTAAAAATAGGTAATTTGAAGCAGGTGGGAAACCACATTTTGTAAAAATTCGAATTAAATCACTATATTGTCCATGAACATCACCAACTATTTTAACAGGTGGAGTTAATTCTAATAAGGTCGGTTGACTTAAGAATATTTCTCTTGCCTTTTGACAAATTGTTGCAATTTCCGAATTTTTAAGACATATTGATTTTGCCTTTTTACCACTATATCCTGCATCAAGAAGCCGCTGGATTAATTCTTCAACATCTAAAGGTTGTTGTGGCTGTATTGAATTATTTGCTATAGATGGAGATTGATTTGAAAAAGAACTAATTATTGGAGTTGATAAAGATGATCCACTTCGATGTGGAGATAACGCTCCATTTAAAGAAGTTGATTGGATTGGAGTGTGCGGCCTTGAACCGCCACCTAGACTTGAACTTGGTTGATAAGATGAATTATTATCATCATTAGTTGTTTCAGAAGAAGGGTTCGTTGAATGTGAATTTGAATTTGAATTTGATTGTGATTGCGATAGAATTATCGGAGAAGATGGATTTGAAGTACCTAAAGAGATTTGAGGAATAGAAACAGAACCAGATCTTGAATTATTTGTAAGAATTGGAGAAGAATTATCATGATTTCTTAAGTTATTTATTAAAATAGGTTCTTTTGGTTCTAATTGAACCATTGAAGGAGGTAAATTTCTCAGTGTAGTCGGAGAAGAAGAAGAAGCAATTTGAATATCATTAGTTAGTTGAGGATCAATTGAGAGATCCGGCCGAGGTCTTCCAGACTGTGCATGAGATTGCTGAGTTACATCATTTGATTGAGAAGTTGGCTGAAGGATCGGGGAATTACTCACAGAAGCCACCGAACCGGAAAGACTTCTTCGGGATCGTATTGAACGAGATGAACGAATGGATCGTGAAGATCGGATGGAGTTTTGCGTGTCCTGTCGTAAAAAAGGAGGATGCTGTGGGGAATCTAACGATTTTGAGCTTGAATTTCCCATATTTTTATATATTTATTTTATTTTACTTATTTTGATGTATTTGTATTTTGGTGAAGACGGAAGGTAAAAAAGTGAAAGCAAAAAAGTGGGTGTAAAAATATGATGATAAAAGGTGCATGGATTTTATTCTATTTTAGTTCAATTATATACAAATTATTTAAATCCAGCACTTTCTCTTTCTCTTTCTCTTTTTATCTCTGTCTCTTTTCGCGGGATTATTCCTACAAATTTATACGATTTGCCCATTTCCTTCGGACCATCTCCCGTTATTCTATAGAAACCGTCGATTATTCGGGCAGCTGCGATTTCGTTCGATTCTTTTGAGTTTAGCGTCTCCACCAGCTGAGTAGCTCTTTGTACGATTCCCATTTGAAACAACCAGGATCTCTGCTCAACAGGACCCAGCACAGAAACATTGGCACTTTCCTTCGCGGCTTCCGCTATCGCCTGGAAGTCAACGTCCGCCGATAAATCCGCTTTCCCCGGTGCTTCGAACGGATCCACGAATTTGTGTTTGGAAATGGCGCGAACAGACTCCTCGGGAATTGAATCTGCTGGGCCGTAATCAATAATTAGAGCTCCTCCCTTGTCTTTCCGTTCAATGCTTTGACTGATCATTCGAATGAAATCCCACGCTTCTGGACAGATCTCAATCTTACTCCCGGTTTCCAAATCTCGGTATCGATCCGCTGACATTGGAATTACTTCAGAAGCTGGTGTTGCTTGTGGCTGAACCGTTAAATGAAATGTTTTGTACTTGGAATCTTTTTGTCCCGGAGAATAATCAACAACCATTTCTCTCCATCCTTCCTCGGTTTTGCTAAACTTTCGTATTGGTAACGCATCGAAAAACTCATGTGCGATGAAAAACGTAGCAGTATCAACATCTTTATCATATGCACTAAAATCTTTATCTGTTTCTAACCATCGTACTTCATTACCCCATTTACTAATAGAAACAAAACTTCCATCTTCATTACTTTCAAAAACATGTTCTCCACAGAGTTTTTTCCGTTGTGATTCTCTTAATGTTGGACTTGCCTCAATCATAACAATTTCATCAATTTTACCACCTATGGATTTAAATTGATTAATTGTCCTTATAACGTCATCCATTAATGTCCCTCTACCAGGACCAAATTCAACAATCTTAAAGTTGGAAATCTTTTGTAAGCTAATTTCATTAATTATCCATATACCTACCATTTCTCCAAATAATTGTGAAATTTCTGGTGATGTTGTAAAATCACCTTGTGATCCCAAAGGATCTTTATTTATATAATAACCATATTGTGGGTTTGTTAGACATTGTCTCATGTATGATGAAAAAGGTATTGGGCCAGTAGTCTTCATAAACAGTTAGTTACTCTCGTTTGTTATATTATACTATCCTATACGTACTTCAATTGCTTTTGCTAATATTGCCGATAATCCTTCTAATCTTTCAATTGGTGGAGTTGTGATTGAAACAGGAGGAGTATATGGAGTTTGTCCTTTAACCAATTGATTCTTTTCTCCAGCTATAGTTGAATTAAACCGTGATTGGAACAAACTTGATTTTTTAACAGACAATAGTCTAGTAGTAGATTTGAAGGTATTTCTATTAATATTGAAGATTCTGTTCATTTTTTTAACATTGAATATTTTGAATATCCAAATGGAAAGTTTTAAATTTAAATTTTTAAAATGGTACAGAAAAACATCCATCCAACTTTCATAGTTATTACAGCATATAATAGTCATTTGATATGAGGAATAATCCGTGAATTTCATCAAAACTTATTCGTTGTAAAATGATAAATAATTCACCTTACATACAATTAATTATCTGTGGACCAAAACATTATTCTTAATTCTTATTCTATTATATTTATTGTATAGTTAAGTTTCTTTTAATTACAACCCACCAGTTATCCTTTTCATACCCATTGCTTACTACAATTCCTCCAGCACTAACAACATCTTTTTCCAATTCTCCTTCTTCATATAAATGATAATAACGATACTTGACTTCCTCTTTCTCTTTTTCTTCTTTTTTATCTTCTCCTATTTCTTCTTCTTTATCACTCTTCCTTTTTTTCTGTTTGGTTTGTAAAACCCAAGGTACAAAAACATCAGGATCCATTCCTTTTTTATAACCTCTTCTAGAATTCTCCTGTTCCAAAGCCCACACATAAATCAGCGCTTCCCCATTCTCATTCAACATCGATAAAATCCTCCTAACCGCCTCAATTCTTCTCTCGGGTGTTGAAAAATGATGTATTACAGCAATACTTATAGCGAAATCAAATCTATGTTCTTGATGTGGTAAGTATAAAGCATCACCAATTAAAACTTCAAACCCTTTAGAAGCTGCAATTTCTACAAGTCCTGTTGAATAATCAGATCCCAACATGAAGATTTTGGGATTTATGGAAAGATATTTACCATTTCCACATCCTATATCCAATCCTATTGATCCATCTTTTCGATTTTTTAAAAACTTTTCAACAATTGGCCAAGGCTATATTATTATCCATTAATATAATTATGTTCATACTTTTTTCTGTGAATTCTTACCTTATATCTTGTTTGTGAGAAATGAGAAGCTATCTCATTATATACTTTATGAACATATTGTTGTTCTTTTTCTATTGCATCTTCCATATTTTTTATATCTTTTATGATTCTAGATACTATTTTAAAGAATTATAAAGTGTAGGGTAACGGTTATACTGGTACGGTATTTGTCAGCACCCCTAACACTTGTCAATTTCACACACTTTCGACTACACTTAAATTTCATTTAACTTAGCTTTTCAATTTTCAATTTTTTATATCATCACTGCTTTTGTCTCTCTTTCTACCTTTGCTAACTGAATGGATGAATGTGCTAACAAAAATATGTCTTCAAACACCTCTCCATCTGTAACCTCTCCTACAGAAAAACAACTAAAACCTGAATCGTCTTCACAAATAATTTGGAGAAGAATAATTGTACTTTCATATGCTTTTTTCGTTGCTCTAATCGGAATTCCAATATGGTGGAATACAACTTCAATTCATAGATCATCATTACCAATTGAAGAAATTAATGATTTAAATAATGAAATATTATCAAATTTTAAAATTAGAATACCTGTTTATTTACAAATTAAAAATGATTTTAAATATCCTGATATTGTTGATGCAATAAATATTGAATTAAACCAAGAAATTAATAGAATTAATGAAACTGATCCATTAATTATTGATTGGAATATTGATTTACGAAACATTAATGAAACTAGTCAACCTAACGATAATGATTATATTATGGAATTAGAACTTTCGGAAAATGAAGGGATATATATATCACCATATGATAGAGTTTCATGTTTTTATTATACATTAGATTCAGTTGCTAGTAATCAATTACCTTATTATGTTATGCAAGCTTTATTAGATCATGTTTTTAGATCAGAAGTTGATTTATTTAGATCAAGTAATCAAGATTCTAATACAATTTCAACAACAAAAACAAAAACAGAAACAGAAACAGAAACAAGTTCAACTATTGAACTATCAAAAGATGTTATATCATTAAATTATAATCCTCAATATCATTTAACCTTTTCATTAATGTATGGAGAAGGATATCCAATCGAATGGGATATTGAAAATGCGTTAAAAGATGGTTTTGGTCCATTAAGACAAGAATTGGCAAGATTGGTGAATTTTACAGTTGATACACAGGTTCAATTTTTTGCGATTCCTAGTATTGATAATTTGAAAGATAAAGTTGATGAAATTGAGAATAATGAAGGAAATGAAGATGAAAATGAAGAAAAAATAATTGGTGAAGTTAATGAATCAACTGAAAACACTAATGAAGAATCCGAAATAGAAAATAATGTACACAATGAAGTACAAATTGAAGAGAAAACTTTAGAAAATGAAGAAGAACAAATAATTGATGAAGTTAATAAATCACCTGAAACCCCCAATCAAGAATCCGAAATTAAAGATAGTCAACATGATGAAGCTCATATTGAAGATAAAACTTCGGAAAGTGAAGATGTGTCAACAACTGATTTTCAAAATGAAAACAAAGTTGAAATTGAAGACAAAGAAGAAGGAATTCCAGGTGAAATCGGAAGTGAACTTGAAGAATCAACTGAGTCAATTAAAGATATAAATGAAAATGAAGAAGAAAATTTAATTATTGATGAAGTTGATAAGTCAACCGAAAATACCAAAGAGAATAGTATAAAAAATGAAGATGCATCAACAGATAAAATTGAAAACGAAAGCTACGAAGAAGAAGGACATGAAAGAAGAGCCCAAAAGATGAGAAAATTAGAAGAAGGAATTGCAAGTGAAATTGGAAGAGAATTTGATGTAATGATTGAAGATTTTGAAGGTAAAGAAGCTAGAGTTAATAAGGTCACAGAAGATGTTGAAACATCTATAGAGGAGTCAAAGATAGAATCAAAAGAAACCCTCACTAAAGAAGTCGAAGAAGTATCTGAAGAAACCCCGGTAGAATTTGAGAATTCTAAAGAGGCTGAAATGGCTGAAAAAGAGTTAGAAATTTCTACAGGAGAAGTTGAAGAAGAATCAATGGAATCTGAAGATTCGAAATCCCCTTCTAGTCAAATTGACTCAACTTCAGAAGAACAAACCCCAAAAATCATCGAAATTTCCAAATCTGATTTATCTACTTTTATTAATTCCGTTGATTGGAGTTTATCTTCAATGTACTCATATCCAACATTAAATTTCATTCTTTATATCCCACCCTCAGATTTATCACCAATGGCAATTATTAACAGTACAACAAATAGTTTTTTAATTCCTCAATGGGGTGGAGTTAAAATTTTAAATATCCCACAAATTCAAAATCAAACTATTTTGACAAAAAATGATTTAGAACCAGTTTTAGAAATTTTTGCATCACAATTATTAAAACTTTTGGGTATACCACAAAATCCAAAACCACCAACAGTTAGAATTGATTTCATGACAAGATATTACGCATGTAAAACATTACAAAGAGCGGCATCATCATTAAATTCATTAGTACGTTTAACAATATCATTACCTGGAATTGCAATTCCAAAATCTGTTCAAAACTCTGTAGCAAATTCAATATCTCATATTGATTCAACTTTTAAATACTTTGCGAAAAATGATTATAATTCAGCAATTAAAGAATCTGGTTTTGCTTTAGACGAAGCGGAAAAGGCCTTTTTTGAAAAAATGATGGTTCAACAAAATTTCTTCCCACAAGAACATAAAATGGCAGTTTATGTACCATTACTTGGGCCAGTTGGGATCGTTTTATTTTCTGGTTTAGCACGAATCAAAATGGAGTTGAAGGGCAAAAAGGGCGAGAAAGACAAGAAGGAGTAAATTAAAAAGTAAATAAAAAATACATGTTTATTCCGTATATATTTTCTTTTGTGTTTCAATCCGGGTAAATTTTAATCTGAATATAATATTGATCGTGTCGCATTTCCATCAAATCGATAAAAATGGCAAGTTTACCTAATAATTATAATCCAAACACCCCGAACACATCAAATGCCCCATTTTCACCGAATAAAGAGTCTGAAGACGTAGATATACCTCATATACCAGATGTTCCCGAAATTCCTGATATTCATGATGCTTCAAACGACGAAGACATGTTAAATATCCCCTATATTCCCGATATTCCTGACATTTCGGGAGAATTAGATGAAGAAGAAGAAAAGGAAAAAGAAGGACCCTCAAAACCAAAACCTAATCCTGAAGTTATCAAACACAAACTGGAAACAATGTCAAGTCGTGAAAAGTTAGGTTTATTAATGGCTAATTTTGATGAAACACAGATGGCACAATATGAACGTTATTCGAGAGCGAATATAAATAAAGCGGGAGTTAAAAAATTAGCAAATTCGGTACTAAATCAATCAATAACAGCAAATGTTGTTCTTTCTTTATCTGGTTTATCGAAAGTTTTCATATGTGAAGTTGTTGAAAAAGCTATGGAAGTTAAACAACGAATGAATGAAGCTGCTGGTTTAGATGAAAGTAAAGGTCAATTACCTTTACAACCTGAACATATAAGAGAAGCATGGAGGTTATTTAAGTTTGAAAGTGGGACTGTTCCAAGTGCCAAGTGGAGAAGACAAGGTGGAGAGGGTGATGGTTTTATGTTCCGATAAATTGTTAAATTGCTTCAATTTTTTTTTTTTTTTTTTTTTTTAATTTAAATTGTATTATATAGGTACTATGATACTGATTCTATTTACATATATATTCTAATAATGGCCGTTAATGATATAACGTATTGTTTAAATGCTAGGTAGCCAAATTTTACAACTAACCAACTCTTGTACAATTTTATGTGTGGTACCGGATTGTGTAACTAATTCATTTGATTTTTGAAATGTTTTAACATTCACAATGGATCGTTTGAATAACTCTTTTTCCTTCTTTGGGGGTGCTTTGATTGGTATATTTAAGGTGGGTTTGTTGGCTGCTATGGCCTGTTTACGCGCTTTGTTTGCTTGTTTAGTCTGATTAAATACTTCTTTTAACATTAAAGTAATAAATTTAAGGCTTTCACCTTGAGCAGTGAAATATTTAACTAATTTGAAAAATACTTTTTGTGGAGCTTGTGCTGGATTAGGAATAGAATCAAATATTTCTTGTAATTTTTCACTTGATATAAGTAAACCTTTCATTCTTAAAAACATTTCTATTTGCATTTTCATCTTTTCTGATGCAATTTTAGATTTATTTGATGAATCTGTTGGTTGAGTTACTCCTATTACAAGTTTTGATTTTGTTTCTGGTGAAATAAAACATTTATTAAAGAATTCTAAGAATGATTCTTTTGTGATTGATCTTGCCATATGTGTATCAATTTCATCTTCATCAAATGAACTTTTAAATCTTAACGATCTACTACTAATTTGATCCCATAATCTTTGATGTTCTTGTTGTGTATTATTTGATTTTGTTTGCTCATCAATTAATGATTTTGCTAACAATTCTTGAAATTCTTCAGATGTTAATTCTTTAATTTTATCATTGAGAAACTCAAAAAAACCATCAATCTCTTTATCAAGAAATGATGGATCTTTATCACTTAATAAAGTAACATGAATGCCAACGATTTCTCTTAAGAATCGACTTCCTCCAAAAACCAAATATCCCAATTGTTTCTCAGTTCTTAATTTCTCTGAAACATAAATATTCAAAATATATGAGGTAATTTTTGTTAATATTCTGGTTTTATTATCTGCTCTTATACCGGTTTGGAAAAATGAAACTATACATTTATTGATTTCATTCTTATCAATTGGATGAATTATGTATTCATAATAACTTGAAGGTTGTAATTTTATAGTACTTGGACATCTCCATTTTTGATCTCCTCCTGACATATTATCAGAGAGTAATTTTCTTGTCAATATTTCTTCATAAATAAAGCAATCCTATATAAACAATAATCATTAGTATTAATATTTGAGAGAAAACTCAACTGTGATATAGACTTACATTTTGTGTTATATCACCATTAATAAACATATTAACATAATTAAATTCAAAATTTGAAGACCCAAAACCAATGATATCTTTCAAAGAAACACCTGATAGAAATTAAATGTTAGTTAATTATATAACTTACTGTGTTGATGGAGATGAAATCAAATATATACTTACTACGTAAAGCTTCTAATCTATCATCGACATCCCACATATTTTCCTCTAATAGATAAAACAAAGCTCCGCTAGCTAAAGCAACAGGATTTTGAGTTTTAAAACTGTTATAATAAGCAATCTTTTCAGTTAAAACATGAGCAAATACTTTATTTAATAATTGTAATTGTGATTCATTTTCATTTTCATTGTCAATTAATGAAGATTTTTTAAATTGCATCATTTCATCAAATATAATTTCAAATAATAAGGTAATTTTTTCATTAAAACCACCTAATGAGAATTCAATTGTTCCATCACCTTTTATAGAAGGTTTAATTAAATATGAATATCCTAATAAACTTGAATCATATATTTTTGAATTTAATAAATAATTTATCATTTCACAAAACAATTCACATACTATGAAATGTGTAACTGTAATTTTTTCTTTACCTTGTTTTTCTAAATCGTTTGTAAAACTAGCAGAACTTAAGATTTCTAATGTTATATAAGAACGTAATAGTGTATCAAAACTATTTTCTTCTTTATACCATAATTGTAATCTTGAAGAATTAATTAATAGAGCAGGATCAATCATCAATGGCTTTTTAATATCTGGTGTAACATCTTGTATTTGCGATTTTTCATTAGTATCATTTATAAATGTATGACTTGATGTTGAAATGTTTAACTGCTCACTTTCTTCATCATTATACACTGAACCTTTATGAGGATTATCGCTATGATTCGAATTAGATAATCTCTTTAAATTTAAAGTTATTTGTGGCGTTATTAAGCGTTTTCTAATTATTAGAGGGGCTGTTGATATATCATTATTCATATTAATTTCAGGCTTTGCCTTTGTTTTAGTTTTGGTTTTATTTTTATTTTCATTTTTATTGTTATTCTGTTTCAATATTTCCCTTGGAATAAATTGATTTGATTTTGGAAAATATAAATTCGGATTTTTTTGGACAATTCTTAAATGATGTAAAAAAGTTGAATCTAAATCACCGATTTTATACGTAAAATTATAAAATTTATCAATATTTGAATTGATATAACTGATACTCGGACAAATTGTTCTAAATAAATTATTCCATTCTTCAGATACCAATATAACAATATTCATATTATTTGGCGATATTTTGTTCATATATTTCCTAAAAAGATTACTTTCAAATAAATGAGTTTCTGATTCTAACTCTGAGGTTGAATTAAATGTATAATCATCAGGTTCAAAATCTAATTTGTTACTATAGTTATAACCATCATTAATACTTACAAAATCTGGAATATGGTGTTTGTCTTTATTTAATTCCTTATAATTGGTTTGTTGAAAGTTCAAATTTGACCAATTATAAACACCTGCACCTTTTAAAATCCATTGCTTATCATTGCTAGAATCATTGTTATCCATTAAATTAGAACTTAATTCAGAAGCTTCATTCATCGGTAAATCATCTTTATCCATATAACAAAATCTAATCCAATCAATTTCCTCCAATTCTTTTAAAATAGGTAGAATCTCAGTTTCCCAATCCGCATTTACTATCATTTTGTTGTATTCAGAAACAGCGGTTAAAACAGCAGATATATTACGACATCCTTCTCTAGTTACTTTCATTTCAAGGATAACCGCTTTACTAGAATGTGATAAACTCGAAACATAAGTAGATATATGAGTGATATAGCCTAATTTATTCCGTAGCAAATGATATAAAGAGCCTTCACCTTCATGTCCAATTAAATGGCAATATATTCCATTAAATTCACTTATTAAAAGTCTATAAATATTTTTAGTACTTAAAAGATTTATTGGGAAAATTAATCTTATTGTAGCAGTTGAATTCTTTAAAATTCTAACTTGAGCACGTTTTGAATTTGTTTCATCTTTATTCGGTATATTTGTAATCATTATTTTTCTTTTATGTTCAGGTTTAAAGATTGGTTCATTAATTTTTAAAACTTTTGGTATTAAATTTTTATTTTCAATATCACCAAATGATTCAACAACAAATCGAGTTAAATTATTTAAAGAATAATTTGACATTACAACCAATTTCATTACGTTTGATGAAAAGTTATCATTATAGTATGCTGATAGTAATTTACCTACACTTATTCCCTCTTTATTTGGAATTTCATGTAATGTTTTGGTATTACCAGTTGCGAATTGGTGGAAAGGATGATTTTCATTTGATAATAATCTTAAACATTGATGTAAAATTTTGGATTCTTTTTTCATATTACCCTCATGTTCGGAATTAACAGCATATACTTCTTTCTGTTTACAAATTTTTGAAAATAAAGGAGTTTTAAAAAACTCACAAAACATTTTTAAAACATTTAAAAATTGATTATTGGTAACTTGAAAATAAAAATTTGTATGTTCACCACTTGTATAAGCATTAAGAAAACCAGAATTGGCTGATATGTACTTTGAATAACAATTTGGCTCTGGATATTTCTTAGTTCCAAGAAATAACATATGTTCACAAAAATGAGCAAGACCAGGAACTGATTTAGGATCATTGAAAGACCCCGTATTAACACATAATGAAGCAGCTGAAGTTGTTGTATTTGGATCTGATATAAGTAAAACTTCTAATTCATTTTTCAAAGTAATGATTCTATATTCCCTTTTATCGTTCAAAGTAGAAACAACTTTTGTTGTTTCTGAAAATTGCTGCATGTTTCTTTGTAAAGTAATATTAGAAAAGGAAGATATATCCTATAAATATGAATATAACGGTCCTAATTAAGAAGTAAATGCAGTTTCATTAATACTTGCATGCATATGTATATAATCTTTATTTACCAAAGACAGGGTAACATCTAATTACCTCATCATTTAGTCACTGTTTATTTTTCAGGTCTCGACATCAAACCTCTTTCTTTGCTTGTTGTTGTGTATATTTCAATATTCCTATATTATTATGTTTTTTGCTAAGTTACGAAATCCTCAGGGGCAAGACAAAGACACTAATAAATCACCTGCCGTTAATAAAAACTATGTTTCCATATTTGCTGATAAAAAAAAGAAACAACAAAACTCGCAATTGCCAAAGCCGCAAAAACAACTACTACAACAACAACGACACGATGATGTTAAAATAAAGACGATTAGAAAAAAACAGGTCCCTTCACAAAGACCCACTCCACCATCTTCATCACGCGGTAGCTCTTCAAGGTCTTCATCACCATTGAAACGAAATACCCCAGAAAATGAAAAAAGACGCGTTAGTATGAAACGGAGAAGAGTTGATAATATTAAACGAAGATCAGTATCAAAATCTAGTTCGATTTCACCACCAACTTCTCCGAGGAAATCTAAATCTTTTGATTATGATGATACATCTGAATCAATGAATAGATCTAAAGTTTTGGAAGATTTAGAACCGAAAGAAAAACGAGATTATTTAATTGAGGCACTAAAAGATGATAATAAAACATCATTTGAGATTTCTATAATACATGCAAATGATCTTTTCGAAGGTGATATACCACAAGGATACGAAAACTGTTAGTATAATTCAATTGTTTTTTTCCTTGTTCCATATATAAACTAACATTATGATCTAGACTTCACTGATATGGATTCGATAATTACCGTTGAACTTCAATCTATTGCATCAGATACAAAAGAAAAATATCCATTAATTAGCCCAACATCAAAATCACAAGAACAGTTTGATCCAGTAGCAGAAATAAGTCGAATAATGATAATGGTTGCAAATTATTTTATATCGGATGATGATTTAAAAACAAAAATCTATGATTCTGAAATGGGTGATTGTATCGTTAGAAGGTTAAAAAGAGCTGTTAAAAATGATGATTCAAATGCTTTTATAAATGCAGTCGATCAATATAATGAATTGATAAAGGAGTTAAAGGAAAATGGATCATTTATTGAACATATAAAAAATTTAAAGGAATTATCAGATGAATTTATTAAAGAAATCTTAACACAGGTTTATTCACGTGCTGTATCTCCTCGAATTCGTGAATTACGAGATTATAAAGCATTTTCAAATAATGTTTATGGTGAATTGTTACCAAATTTTGTACATGATCTATTTCAAGAAACTTCAATAACACAATCAAGTGTTTTCATTGATCTTGGATCAGGTGTTGGGAATTGTGTTATTCAATCAGCACTTGAAGTAGGGTGTGAAAGTTGGGGTATTGAAATGATGCCAGTTGCATCTGAATTATCAAGTTTACAGAAAAAAGAAATGGAAAACAGAATCAAAATGTACGGTATTAAAATTGGTGAAATTAATACAATTTCTGGTAGTTTTGTCTCAAATCCTCAAATTCAAAATGTTTTAAAAAGAGCAGATTTTGTCCTTTGTAATAATTATGCATTTGATGCTGAATTAAATGGTCATCTAGTTGATATGTTTTTAGATTTAAGAGATGGTACTAAAATTATATCATTAAAATCTTTTGTTCCTGTTGGTCATTCATTAAATGAACATAATATTGAATCACCATTAAATTTATTGAATGTTGTGGAAAAAGAATTTTATGAAGGATGTGTTAGTTGGACTAATGCACCTGGGAAATATTATGTCTCTACAATTGATAGAAGTAAAATTCAAAAATTTTTAGCGAAAAGAAATAGAAGTTCTAGAAGAAGAAAGGAATAAAAGAAAACGATTTGTATATAAAATGGAAAGAAAGGTATCATTCAATCCTTAATTAACAGATTCAAAAGGTATATATCGATCGTTTTATTATTACAAAAAGGATAAGGTTAGATTTATAAGAACAAGATCATTATTATAATAATAAAATCTGATCCTACTATCCTTACAACATGTAATATATTAGGAATATTAATAATTCGTTTGCTTAACAGTTCCCTAACACTTATTCCTAACCCACACTAATTTATCCATCTTAAGTCACTACTACCTACTAGTCTCACCAGTATGACTTTACCTATTATTATTAATTAAACATCTTTCTTATTTATCAAAAGAACTATTATTGACTCTCATTTTACAAATCTATACCTATAGCTCTTAATATAATATTTTCAAATACCTCTAAACCTGTACAATTAATATGATTAATATCACATTTCATTGATCTTATTCATATGTTATTGTTATCCATTTTTAAGAATTATTTTCATCTTCGCTCTCCATCTGCACATTCCATTGACATGATATATCCCATCTACTTCCGGGGGCACTTTTACTAACATATTTAACAAACTTTAGCACGCCAGTATCCCTTAAAATCAATGTCATACTATTCCATGAGGCCTGAGATGTTAATAACACAGGGTCGTCATCTTCTTCTTCTTCACCAGCAGATCTTTTACTTAAACTTGATCTGTACACAGCAGGATCATCATTTTCATCTTCAGTTGTAGCCATACATAACTCATACCCACCTAACTCACCTGATTCCCAGCCTTCTGTTGGTGTTATTGAAAGTGTTGCTTCTAATAAAGCATCAAGAATGTCACCTTCGTTCCCTTTACTATCATCATCTGAAGTTAAAGTGGCTAAGCTAAAATCATGGCCTGGTCTAAAGCGTCTAATCAGGATTTTATCAGAAACAGGAATCAGACCACTTACTAACATTAGCCATTTCTTAAATTCAGTTGATTTTAAATAGTTTGCCAGTTCGGAAAGTTTCTGTACTGTAATATCTTTATCATGAATTGATAAAGAAGATAAATCAGGTAATTCTTCATTTGGACCATTATCTTTTTTTAATTTTTCTAATGCTTCAACAGATCTATCCTCTTCTTTTAATCCATCAATATACATATATCTAAATTTATGAGGTGGTACTGCAAGTTTCCAAGGATATTTTATTTCGTTTGACGTTTGTGGAGTTCTATTTGATTCAGCTTTTAAGATTGATTTTTTAATTGATTTCGCATAATCCTTATTTAATAAATCATCAATTTCTAATATCGAAGTATTTGAAAAGACACCATTTAAATGTTCAATATGCTCAATTGATAACAATACAGGATTAAGAAATTTACTTAGAATTTCTAAATCATCCGATGTTAATTTAATAGAATTTGAATCATTATTTGAAAGGAAAGTTTGTGTTAATAGATTTATTTCATCATTTGAAAATTTATTCAAAATTGGTTTTGGAAAATCAAAATGTTGTAATTCTTTCGATTGTAATTGCTGTAAAGAGCTTCTTGCTTCAGTTTCTTCTTGTTCACCTTCAATAAAACCATCCTCACCAGGTTGTGGTATATGAAACCATCCTTGGATCGACATTCTATTTGTTTCAATATGAACTTCTTCAACATCATGGAAACTAACACCTGGTTGAACAGTAAAGAAAGCTAATTGATTAAAAGCAGGAGGACAACTTAAACTAAAATCAGGACTTGGAACATTTGGTATAAGGTTTGGGAAAAGTCTTAAAGCTCCACCCCATTTTACTTTCCATGGTTTATCAGGTGATGGTAAATACAAAATATAAGAAATTCTTCTTGAACCAATAACATCATCATGAGTCAATAAATGACAACCTTTTGAATAAGTGTTAATGCTCATATCTTGTTTAATACCACTCAATTTTCCAGCTCCTGTTACATAAGTCATAAAATCTCTAAATTCTTGTGAATATAATGCTTGTCTAAGTTTATAACAATTTGGTAATAATTTTAATTCAGATTCATCAAGACCTGATAAATTTGCTAAATCACCGGTTTGGAAAACTTTATAAATATCCGTTTCTTTCTTTGTGAAATGAATATTTTCAATTATTTCTTCACGTACTTTTCTTAAAAGATCATCATTCATTAATTTTGGTATAACTCCATGTGGGTATCTATATCATAAAAGAGTTTAGTATATGTGTGAGCCTAATAAATTAATAAATAAAAATTTATCTGAAAGATTAAAATTTTTACTCACGGTTTTGACACATTAATCTCAGTTTTCAATTGATCTTTGTAACCATCAAATAAGCCAGGATAAAAGTAATTTTTAATATTATCAGGAATTCCAAAAGATGATTTTTTATGAATGGTAGCATCTGCTGGATCTTCAGCAGGTCTTTTATTTACTTCAGCAGCAACACTAGTCATCTTTTTATTGATCGTTATAAGGTCCTAATTATTAATCAATGTTTTGTTGAGAAAATCGGGAGGAGGAAACACAATTTAATGAAAAATCAACGATGATTTTTTGAAATTTTTATAGATTTTGCAATAATCGGGTGATGATCAGGTGACCAATATTATGTCAGCATTCGGCAACTGTCTTAACACCGATGACTCCGAAATATAAGATATTAAATATGTTTTTAGTAAGCACAATTGATATTAGAAGTTTTCAAACCTTTCTTTTTTCATTTTTATATACATCAATAGAAAGGCGGTTTGAAATAAGATTGGATATTTAAAGATAGATCCCGAAATCCCAAAGTATATAATATTGTATATGCAAAAAAATAGTAATAATAAAAATGATTAGGAAAAAGATAATTCTGTTGTTGTATTTTTGTTTGATTGTGATCACTTTTTTCATTGTTACAAATATTATATAAAATTCAATCATCAATCAATCCATATGAACATAATGAGAACCGTTTTCCTTTCCACACAAATCTTGTGAGATAACATTTAAGATTGTTATTATTAGTTTGACTCATTCTTCCTGTGATCATGATGACCGGGATATTCAACAACCAATTTCTCGAACGTGTACATCTGACTAATAACCGATTGTCTTTTTAAAACCGCAAGATCCTTTTCAGCCCGTATAAGTTGATCATGAATAAGAGTAGGATCTGTTAATTTCTGGTTCTCTTTAAATGCGTCTCTAGTTCTTCGTATAAAGTATTCGCGGAAGTTGTAGTTTGTGAATTTCCGGGACTCCCGAAGGCAAGAACGATATAGTGATAAGGACTTTGGTGAAGCTAATGCTGACATTTTGTGTGATTATCAAGTGAGTCGGAAAAAGAGAAGTATTTCGATTTTGAAGGGCAAACTACTGTTACCCTACCTGCAGAGTGTCCCAATACATAGTTTTATATGTCAAGGGACCAACCTCCAATCTTGGATTCATCATCAATCATCTATTTAAATGAATATTTCTTCAGGAGTCCCAATTGTTGATAGTATCATTTCTTACGTGGCTACGGGGTCATCTCTGGCCCTCAAATATGGTGTTCCCTTTGCCATAAAACTATATAACGAACAAACTGATCTGGTGACAATTCTAATGCTTGTTATTGTCTTATATCTTTCAGTATTGATTCTATCACATACAACTCGTTTACTATTTAATATGGTTCTTAATATTGTTAAATTATTTATTCTCCTGGGTGCTATTGTGATAGGGCTATGGGCTTATGTTAGAGGGCCACAAGAAGCTTGGTTGGATCTCCTTGCATTATACGACTATTTTAAAGCAGATTTATCGGAGGTATCTATTAATATTGACAAAACAAACCCTTCTGATATTGCGAGTGGCTATAAATATGCTGCACGTCAATTTGAAAATCAGGCAAGGCAGTATATACTAAATAATGTTGGAGACCATTAAATTTCTAAATACTAAATTAATGTATTATGATCTAACGAAAGTTCTGTTTATATCATTATTAATGTTGATGATGAGCTGGCAATCACGTATATTCGCAAATTACAAACTTATGACGAACTTATTATACAAAATATTACTTATATCGGGAGGGGCATATCTTGACTTAATGAGAATCTCAATTGTTTTTTATCTTGTTACCTAGCATATTTATAATCTCAATTAGAAAAGCAATTGCAATGTCAATATTCACAAAAACAAAGCAATATGATTAAGCCTTTCAAACACCAAAATGAATTATAATTATATATTTAGATACATTAAAATTCAATTGATATGGTACATACTACATACAGTGGTATCTCTAAGCTCCAGAACTTCCATACTGCGAAGCCCAATCTTCATATTTCTCTAAACCTTCTTGAGAAACACTAGGACGTATATATTGTAAACTTTTCCTAAAATCATTAATGTTAATTGCTCGAATATCTTCTCTTTTTGTTAATAATAGATCATCACCAAGTGCTCTTAATGGTCCCATTGCAGCATCTTTTGCTAGAGCAGTAATATCACTACCAGAATATCCTTTTGTTAAATCAATTAGTTCATCAATATCATGCTGATTTAATGAATGATGTTGGTATTCTAATAATTTTAAAAAATGTATTTTCCTTGTTTCATCTTCAGGTAATGGAATATACTGTCTTCTTACGAATCTTCTTCTCGCTGCTTCATCAATTGCCCATGGTGTATTTGTTGCGGCTAAAACTAATACTCTTCCAGCGTCTCCTTCATTATCAGCATTATTACGACCAGCTGCAGAACGGGATAAATTAGACCATTGAATTAAAAGTTCAGTTTTGATTCTCCGACTTGATTCAGCTTCATTTGTATCATTTCTTGAGGATAAAAGGGAATCAATTTCATCAATAAATATAATTGATGGAGATAGATATTTAGCAAGTTTGAAAAGTGCACGAACCAATTTTTCTGATTCACCAAGCTAAAAATAAAAACAATTGTTAGTAAAAATAAGAATAATAATATAATAATGATAAATTGAGTTTTTAGCTTACAAATTTTGAAGTTAAAGAAGAAGCAGAAATTGAAAAAAAAGTAGATTTACTTTCAGTAGCAACAGCCTTAGCTAACATTGTTTTGCCAGTCCCAGGAGGACCAAACAATAACATACCTCTTGCAGGTTCTCTTAATCCATTAAATAAATCAGGTCTTAGAAATGGATAAACAACTGTTTCTTTTAAAAAAATTTTGGCCTGATCTAAACCAGCAATATCAGACCAATTCACTTTATCTCCATTTACAATGATTTCATTTAAGATTTTCTTAGCTGCTTCTTTATCTATTCCTTTGATTGAAGATATTATTTGTTCTTGTTTTTCTTCTCCTGTTTTATAACTTGCGGGGTTTCGATTATTAGTATCAGAATCAAAATTAGTACTAGAACTAGAATTGGAATTGGAATTGGGACTGGGACTTATAGTCTCCGTATCTTTAAGAGTTATTTCAGATATATTCGGGTCGTATAGTTGGTAGATAATAGGATCAAGTTGGGTTTTATTTTTTGTTATTGTGTCTATGGTTGATGATGATTTTAATAAATGTTTCCTTGCAGACTGCTTCTTTAAATTTGATCCTGCTGATGTTGGATCAATTTTTGAAATATTGGAAATAGGTGTTGATTTTGGTTGCGATGATAATATTTCTGTTGTTGATGATGTTGATTTTGGTGTTTCTACCTTAAAAGATGGTGTTTCGTAAGTATATATAGTTGTTTTTAGTGGTTTACGTCTTTCTACTGATGTTGTTTGCTTTGGCTTTTGAAATCCAATCGGAGGGTTCTTATAACTGATATCCGATATACGCCTGGTTTGTGAACGACTATTAAATGATTGACCAAAAGAATTGCGTACACTCGATATTTCGGTTTTGGGGGTAGCATCCCAAGCCAAAGTTGCTGCTTTAGAAGCATTCTTAGGATTTAAAGAGGAAGATTCGCTTTTGGAGTCATGTTTGGATGGATGGGATCGCAAAGTTCTTAACAACCCTTTTTTAGGAGGTGGATGAAATGGAATTTGACCATTCCTTAATGTTGGAGTCTGGACTTGCCTATAATCCCCTTTTGATGGCATTATATGATATTCTTGTGAAGAAGATGTCGTTAAGCGTGTGGAATGGGTCGTAATAGGCAGTGCTATGCTTGACTCATGGTTAAAAGTGGAAGCAGGCCCACTTTGACTATGGATATAACCAACAACATTGGTACTCGGAGCTACTCTAATTGTAGGCTTAAGATCTTTTTGTAATGTATTGATTTCTTGAATTACCGTTTTATTTAATTCGTTCAGACTTTTTTCTAAAGAAAATTCTTCATCAGTTTTAGTGTATTGTGGACCATAAGACTCAAAAGTTCTGTTAACAAAGTCTAACTTAAAACAAATGGAAGTATGTAAAGATCTCCAAGACTCTAAAGCAAGTTGTTTATCTGCAGTCTCGAGAGATTTACATCTTGCAGATTGAGCAAAAGATTCAGAAACGATAAGCTGGAGGTTCTCTACTTGAGATTTTCGACGATGGAAGAAGTTCATTGAACACAAAAAGAAAAATCGCGGACCATATCGCCCTGATTCCTTAGGGCTGAGACAAGGCAGTGTTAATTATACTCAATAAGATCTGGATCTGTGCAGAAGATTTGTGACTCCTCATTACAATTGTTATATGATACACAAGAAATAGGAGTTAAGCATGTATCATATATACAGTTTAAGCATGGTTTAAATTGTACTCATTCCACTCAATTTCGGCCATCTTTTGATCACTTTTAAGTTTTGTATAAGCTTATAGTATAGAAGTGTTCAGCGGGATAATCGATAATTATTCATCGAAAGGTAGCCTATTTATTACTCTATGTGGCCGAAATTAATGATGTTGTGTTAGATTTCCTTCAGCTATAAACCTTACTTCTATATGGCGTTTATTATCCTAGAATAAAGTATAGCTAATACTAATAGTTATGGGCCTATGGCGAACACTACCGTGAGGGTTATTAACAATTGGTTAATATATCGTTATAGGGGGTGTTCATAATTTTAATAACTTTAAGCTTATATAAAACAGAAATTTCTCTCGAATTTTTTCATAAATTATCATAACCTTAAATGTATTATTATTATTCTCAGCTATCGGAGTTTGTTTCGCTTCCCGAAAGAAGATATTAATAGAATAAAATATACGCGTATGCTTACCGATAATTATGGAGAGAAACCTCCGGATCCACATTCAGAATTTTGATGGAAATAATTATTTAAAATTAAGCGGGCCTACTGGTAGGTAATTCAAGTAAAACAAGAATTGGCTAACCTATAAAGTTTTATATAGAAAAAGAGCAACAGTAACAAGAAAATGTGTATTATATAGTACGTACACAAAGATATAGCCATTGTAAACACAGTAAAAAAATACCAATATTAGTTGCTCCGAATTTCATGTAGGTCTCTTATATGTTATGGATACATGTTGTAGAAGCAATTTTTATTTGTAAACACTTCAGCATAAATAAATAACTTATAAAGTTTTTAAGCCTTTATATACGGTATTAATAACTCATGATATTCATTTTCATAGTATGGTAAAAAAGAGCCAGAAAAAATATCGGTCTCACCCGATCTCATCTGCGCTTACATATATCGATGCGGATCAGAGTAAAATGAGACACACGATTGTAATATTAATACGAACACGATGGATCATGGAGATTTCGCTCAACTTTTTGATTAAAATTGCAAACGTTAACGCTATTCACTATTATTTGTAAATTTAAATGTGTTATATGATAATCAGAAGTGTATCGATATCTGATCTTGTGATCTCATTTATACATTCAATAATTGTTTTTATAAATATCCAGATTGATCTTGAAAATACATGAATCAAAGATTCATAGTTAATATAGTAATATAACGTTGGTGAAATGATGGGCTTTACAGAATTTACAGTTTTGTAAAAAATATTATGTGCATGTATAATTTGCAGATCTGTATGAGCTTGCGATTGATTTAGCGTTAAATTCAATAAAAATATGGAGTGTTTTGTGCCTTAATATAAGCAGTAAAAGAAAACGTGCCATAATTATCATATATGGTGGTTTTTTCGCTTCTTTAAAACTGTCATTATAAAACATGAAGTGTTTCTTCTTATTTAGTAATATAGAAAAAATTACTTTGTGCCCGAAAACCCTGAAACTTTTATTTTGCAACCGACTTTCTTGTATTTTTTCCTACCCTTCGTATCTTTATCTACATTATTATAATATTGATATCACGTTTGGTCGTGGTATAAATCTCATTATGTTAACTATGCACAAACATATGTATAAATTTGCATTTGCTATCGCACATTCACTGGTTATATATAATTATATATAAATGCGGATGCTAATTAAATATGAAAAGTATTTTTGAAGAATATATAGGCCTATATATAGACATTTATAACTTATAATTACATAATGTTTAACTATCTTTATAATATATATCTTAAACTAAATATTCCATTATTTTTATTAGCCAGAGGTATAATTAAGGAACTTATACCATTTGATATATAAGTTATATATAAATTAATATTATTATATGCATAGCTAATTGATTTTAATCTACGTCCAGATCTAGAAAAGTACACTAGAAGGCCTTATATTCATTATATAAGGAATACGTCACTAGCAAATATAAGCGCTAGTAGCTATAAAGTTATAATATAATAGCTTTAATTTAAAAGTAGATATCAGAGAAAATTTGCAATTCAAATGGTTGAAAATGAGTTATTTACTGGCGGCATATGATTGTACATTATTACAAATGATTAATCCTCAAAATTATTTAATATCACAAATAATATTATTACTTATTACAGTTTTAAGCTTCTATAAGAAGTTTTTGAGTAACTCCTTGCAATTGCAATTGGCCCTGGTTATATGTTATTTGGTTTTAATAGTACGTAATATGTATTAGGAAGCTCCATAACTGGCATACAATCAATTGAGAGTTGAATGACACTGGTACTATGGTATAGGTCTGTGTATAAATAACGGTTTTCCCATCGGCCATCGAATACCTTAATCAGTGCTGAGACTGTATCCGAAACTTGAGAAGGATGATTTCTATATTGACCATTTATATTTAATCAATTATGTTGCAAACCATATGCATATACTATACCTCAGTCGAGCGCTAAGATCGATATTTGGATTGATATAGTTAAGTAAATACAAATTTAAATGTAAAAGGCTTATACGTATAACACTGGCTCGACTATTTATTTGGATCAAATCATCAATGCACGCACCATATGCATATCAGTGACAAGATCTAAAATGCTCTTTTATACAATGTTGGGTATCAGACCATCTTTAAAGCTGATTATTTCGTATTATACTATAGTGGTTTTGAACTTAAAGGATCTACAAAGATTATATGAATTAATATATACTAACTTCTATATCAATACCTGTGGCTATAAGTTATATATATATTTAAAAAACATTATTTAAAACTAATATGTACGTATATTTATGAATTTTATTAATATCGATCTATATATATAGGCTTATCATGGGCTTACAATTGCAAGAGCTTTATAAACTTATTATTCATATGCATATGCATGATCAGTTTAAAATAGAATTATGGATCATAAAATGAAGTGCATATGAAGTAGCATTATCCCCAACACCATATTTTTGATCCAGCACAACTAACTATCAACAACATTAAATGAAAGTTTTAAAGATGTATGCCGATATATAAATGACAAATATAATTCAAAATGTTTGTATTTTTATTTTGTTGGATTAATTTAAGGTGGTGTGTTGAACTCAAATATGGACCTTTCCTTACTCCGTACGACATATATGCAATAATATGCACTGCCAACATGCATAAATTACCCCACTAAGCGATTTATCGCCATGGCCCGATCGAAGGCTCAATCTTTGATTTCTTAACCATGATGAACTCTAGATCTTCTCAATACTCCTTTTTGAAACTAACTCAACTAACAGCAACAATAATTGACAGTTGTGAAGATGAATTCAAATAAATAAATGGCAAATAGAGTCAATTTCGTTCTTTTTTCACTTATTCAATGCACTCTCACATACAGTAACTCTGAAAATATGCATATCCATATAGAGTAAGTATGTATTTCCACAGTGTCCTATTTAGAAGTTACCTGCACCTGATGACGTTGCCGATGCGTGTTTTATGTATCTATATGCATATGCAGGTTCATTTTATAAGTTAGATAACCATATCCATATTATGTAGTAAGTTGCAATTAATTATGATATTTGTGATATATTCAATTGCCTTTGAAGAACTTATTATAAGTATTTGCAGCTTAAATATATAATTTTATCTTAAGTTTTATCATTAAATCAAAAAAATACCATAAAATATAAAAATTATTCTATATCATCACATGCATGTTATGTCCAAAATAAAAATCCATTCACACATTAATTACTACTCAATTGTAAGCTCAAGCTCAATCATAAGGGCTTCATGACTGTTCAAGGTTCATATACTAGTGGCGCTTTTAAGTTTCTTTCCAATTGATTTTAATTATTGTAATACGTCAAAAAAGTAATAATATTTTTCCTTTTGTTAGATCTACACGTTTTTCCAGCATACTTTAGTGCCAATTAGCTATTAGGACTGGAATTTAATTGCAAACCCAAGAAAATGTTAATATTGGGAGACTTTTGAATTATTTAATATGTTGTAGCATCATGCTACAGTACTAAGGACAAGTGTAATTGATCTTCTTCGATATTCTTATGTTTTATAGAATATATCAAATGATTTACTAATTATCATGAAAAATCTTTTATTTTATTTGGGGTCTTGGTGCCATCATATGTGAATTATTTTTTAAAAGGATAACCTTTACAGCAAGATGTTGATTATGTAATTGTATAACTTACATATGCATGATATGGGTTGGTGTTTCTAATTAAATTAAATAAAGGTGATAACCAAATATTTTCTATGTTATACCCTATATGGGATATCCTGATATTAAAGATATGTATAAGAATTTTAAAAGGTACAAAGCCGGCATTCCCGCCCTAATATGGTAATGAGGAAACCATCGTGTTCGTATTAATATTCATTATCAAGTTTCATAATCAGTGCTAGTAAAGTTAAGTTTTTAACCTTTAAAATATATAATTATAGATACTCACGTGCTTTAAGGTTTCGAGAGATGGTGGAGAGGTGCCTTTTAGTGAAAAAGAAATAAGGAGTAGGGCCATGGTTATACGTTATGATCATATGGAGTAGCGTGAAACATGCCTAACACTGCCTATATAGTCACAAGTTACAACCATGTGTGGAGTTTGAGATGAGTAGTCTCCAATATTCATCTGGGGAAGAACAACGGATCTAGATCTAGAGGGAATAAAACAACGTAGTAGTGTTATAATTATAAAGTAAATGATAATAAGAGCCACGAATCATAAATATTCTGTCCCGGATACCGGCGGTTAACACAAGAGAAATTTAAAGAGATCTATATATAATCGCTCAATTATTTCTGAGTGTTTTTTACAATGAAATAATATTAATTAATGCCTGTTTTATTAACGAGATTTGTGATGAAAAGGGAACAGTATTAATTAGACTAAATAATAGTCGCGATCGTAATGCGTTTCCTAAAGAAAAGTCTGTATTATATTGGAAAGGGGATTAGAAATTATTAGCAAAACCAAATTTAATAAAATATACCTATGCATATGACCTTATAATTGTATTTTTCAATATTGATTTGATTGAGATCAGATATGATTACAAATTTACAATATGGCTGATATCATGATATTCTCTTTTCCAGAGTGATCTTTGTATTTGTAATTTTGCATATAACAATTAAAAATTGATAGATCATATTCGTATTTGTCTATGTTGTATCCCCGATAACAATATACATATACTCTAAAATGAACTATAAAAAGATTTTCTTTTTATAGTTGAATGGCGCTTTTAAAGATATACCGGTAAGAAATATATATATATTATGAGCTTAATTAAATTATGAGATTAAGTTTTATTTCTTTCCTTATAATTTAATTATTCTGTAACTGCAATATTAATTTTCAATTGTTCTAAAACCTGTATCCTCTGTTCCACATTCAAATAAAAACCTCAAACTTTAAGGTAAAAAAATAAAAATAAAAAAACTATGTCAAGCTTCAACACAACCCTCCTATAAGAAAATTAAATCTTCCCAAGATTATAAGTGGAGGAGGAGTTCAGTCATTCTTCGACCAATTGATTGTGATCTGCAGTTGGACCATTATGGGATTCTAAAATATATTATGTATTATGAATTTATCAAACTAATCTGCATACATAAATAATAGAGAAAAACATTTCACAAATTTCAATTCCAACTGAAAATCATACTTCCAAAAAATATAAAGTAAGTTAATTATAATTTATATGATAAATGCTATAACATTTAATTTTAAATACCAGTATATATAATTTTTAGAGGTTGAGATAAGGTAAAGTTTTTACAATCCATCAATATCTAAATTCTAACCAACCCAGTAAGCATGCAGAGAGGGAACGGCTATCAATGAGAGTTGTTAATAAACAGATCTGGAGCAATTCACGTATAAACTAAAATTTAATTTCCGCCATTTATTAAGAACAGTTTTTCATTATATTTATTCACCCACCATCCTCAATTAAACCCTTTTTATTACCATTATTATTTAAGTGAAGATCCATTTTAACATTCCCTTGTTCTTTATATATTACAGTATCAATATTATAGCTATGTGAACTATAGCAACCCAATTAAAAACCCCAAATCAATATATAATAGTATACATCATATTATAAGTTATATTTAAGATCTTAAGCTTATTTATAAGGTCTATAATATATGATATCGATGTTTCATTTCAATTCATTGTGTATGAACAAACAGTGTTTAGGTATGCATCGGTACACACATTTAGACAATATTAATTGCAAATTAAACCATCATTTGATTTTCACAATTGCTAGTCATCGATTTGTGAAATTAAAGAGTAGTTCGCGCCGGAACAGCGAAATTAAATGTAGAGATGACTGTAATATATTCTGTGTTGAAAATTCCTTTATGTTGGTCATTTCTATATCAATATTCTTTATTTTAATTAACAGATGATTCATAGGCGGCCATGGGTGTGTATATATGCATGCAAAAGTTACAAATATACGATTAAAATAACCTTGCAAGACCGTAATGATAACGAAAAGGAAAAAAATCCCAATTTCAGGTTTATATCGATATGAACCTGGTCAAAAATCAATAACCAGTATTAACAATTACAGTCCCCATCGATTAACTACATGCTAGATATATTAGGGAAGATTTTTCATTTCTATGATAGAAGCGCGTAAGGAATTATGTTAGGCCAATAATTTTAATTAGAGACTTTTAAATTTCAAATTATGGCCTTATTGAATGCATCTATAGTAGATGAGGTGACAAATTCGTTAAATGTTGAAAATTGAAACCCAAAAAAATAGAGAAAGATTTACTTTAGAGTTAAAATAATAAACGCAGATGGGACGCTAGTTGTTGGGAAGGGGGTGGCTATTGGGAGGGGGGTTCACAATATTTATAATTACAGAAAAAACAGCATTTCCCTCTTCTTTTATTACATGAACCTCCGCGATTACTCCAAAAATAGAAGGTTTTGTACATGTTTTATGAGAATATTGAAGGTTATACAAGACCTAATTGAGGATTATTAGCGTGGCATGATAGACGTGTATATGCATATGCATGCAGCTTGCATATACATACTTCAAATTTAATTTTGGTTTTTGTCCGATCTTATAAAAGCATCGTTTATTCTCCTAAAGACAAAATTTTCTCTTACAATAAGACTGAAATTATTCTTCATCAATATATTTAGATATGTCATTTTGCCAGGGCTCTACTGAACCGACTGAAAATGATATCTCTTTACTGTACTCTAGGCTCTCTGCTTTGCGGATAGCGCCGCCAACTGCTAGTAAGCTTAAGGCACCTGATACTCCTTCATCGTCATCGTCGATATCTCCTTCTTCTTCAACATCTTTGAGCTCGGCTTCTTCCTCTGAAGATATGCCAAGCTTACATCTATATCCGCTGTTTGCTTCGGACGCACAGGACTCTTTAGGCAAGTCACAATTGTCCCATTCATCCTCCTTGTCATCTTTGACCTCACTTGATACGGTCACAAACAATTCCAGAGATGCACTTCCCGATACAGTTCGCAGCGAGATCAATGAAAATACATTACTGAAAACAAAAACAACGTCTAGTGCTTCTCTAAGATGTTCGCCGGTGTCGTCTACAGCTAGTTCTCCTCCAGATTCTCCTGCAATCTTCAAAAAATCGGGAGAAAGAGTCAAATCAAGCTTAAGGCTTTCTTCTTTAAGTAGGTGCAACTCTGTACCAGGAGATATTGGACGTAATAAGTCTGTTCGCTTTAATGAAAAACTGGAAGACGTCAGACATTTTAACTTTAAAGAAAAACCACAAGCAGTTTCTTCTCCCGAAAAATATAGACCTCGGTATGGTCGGAAAAGACGTCCACAATTTCAATGGGGCTCATCATCATCAGAGGAATCAGCCGATTCTGATGATGATTTCTCATTAGATGATATTGAAAAGAAAACTAATAGCTTTGATTATGGCTTTGGCTTAAAATTAAAGAATCAATCTACAGAATGGTCGATTAAACTTCCAACTTTTCACAAACAATCAACTACTATTAATCAACCAGTACTATTGGAAGAAATTAAATTGTCTGAAAATAAAAATGAATTATTAGTAACAGCTTCAGTTTCCAACATTTCTTTTTCAAAGGCCATTGTTGCTAGATTTACTGTTGACCAATGGAGGACAACTTCTGAAGTCAGAGGTAGTTATTCATATAGCATTGATCCATCAACACCTTCTGATCTAGGGAGAGATTTATTCATCATTAATATTAACTTAAAGGATATTCCAAGTAACTTGCTTAGATACAACCCAATGTTTATTTGCATCCGATATGATGTTGATGGAAGGGAATTTTGGGATAGTAACAGTGGGTCTAATTATCGCGTTGATTTCCAAAAGGTTAAAAAACAAGTCACACCATCTCCCCAACAAACTCATAAAATTCCAAATAACATGAATAGAAAATCTCGATATTTTAAGGATTCAAGTAAACAAGCATCTCTCAAAATTGAAAATACCCAAAAATTATCGAATGATTCAAATTTAAAAGCTGAAAAGAAGCCAATTACGAAATTATTTGATTTCTCACAATTCACTCATAATATGCCAGCTAATTCTACCAATAGTGCCACTAATCTTAGCACTAATAGCATCTATGGTAGTAACGATATTTTTGGTGATAATGTATCTAGTTTTGCAGCTGATTCTTTTAGCCCATACTCTTATACATATTCAGCAAGTGGATTTACAGATTCAAAAGCACCCGATCAAGCTTCTCAAAATATAACTAACAATAAAAAATCCTTAAGCGATTCTCCAAATTTTAGTCGAGCTTCAAGGTCACCTTCAGTACCAATTTTAAAGACAAAGCCTTTGACACAATCATCATCACCATCAGTGAAAGTCTCACCTGGTAAATTAGTTTCATCGAGACCTTCAATCACATCCTCATCATATCAAGATTTAATTAATTCCTATTGCTTTTACAGCCCTCAGGAAAAACCAACAAAAGCTTAATGCTTTTTATT
This sequence comes from Alloascoidea hylecoeti, assembly GCA_001600815.1. Lineage (NCBI taxonomy): Eukaryota > Fungi > Ascomycota > Alloascoideomycetes > Alloascoideales > Alloascoideaceae > Alloascoidea > Alloascoidea hylecoeti. The sequence continues at coordinate 722,582 of BCKZ01000001.1, forward strand.
GAAAGGGCTTAAAAATATTAGTTTCTACGCCATGTAAATAAAATACAATAGTCTTGTATCATATCAAACACACAATACAACAGTCCTATCTCCTTATAATTGTCATCATACATTTACACTTATTATTATATTTATTATACCTATTGTGTATTCTTTGGATCGCATTTCATTATTGAAAACTCTTCACAATATTCAATACTATTTTTCTCTTTTATCTCTTTATATATAAATCTTTCTTTTATTTTATTCATCCGATATTTATTCATTATTAAGATTTGGTTTTTTATTTATTTATTTAAATTGGGGAATATTACGCAGAGTTGATTTGATTTTTAATGTTTTATTTGTTTTTTCTTTGTTATTTGTTTTCGATTTAATTGCTTTTTTGTTTCATTCGTTCAATCTCCTTTTTTGTAAAAAACATAACTTTACTTACTTTACTTTAATTATTTTATTAGTTTTTCTAATTTTTATATATATAGTACTAGTTTTGTTTTATCTTATGGTACAATCTTTCAATGAAGGTTCAAGAATACTGAAATTATTATTATTATAATTAGACTAAGTTGTAGATTGACATGTACAATTAACCATTTAATTAATTAATTGGATATATTTTAGTTTATTGATGTTTTTTCCAACGAATATTTGAAATTGTCCCTTAATATTGACCCTTGAACATTAATTTAAGTTGGGGATTAGCAAACCAAAATAATATCTTAATCCTTATTAAGTTTATGGATCTACAGATAAGGCAATTGCTCATACGTTATTTTCTTTGATGTTCAAATTTAATAATTATATACATATAGGATTAATTGTTGCGCAATTGCCTATATGTTAGGTGTGTCACTTGTACCCTTCTCCACATATCAGTAGATATGAAACTGAAATACAACAAAAACATATTTTTTGAGTTTTATAAATCTAATTCAAATATTAATGTCATGTAATATGGTGCAATGTCTAGATACTCAACAATTATTACCTATTTTAGAAAACACAGTGTTGTTTTCCTAATATAACGTTAAGTTTGTAATTGAAATGGCGAAACCAGCAATCCGGAATACTTATAATTGTTAATCCTTGAAAATTTTTTTTCATTTAATTGCTTGAAGCATTAATTTCCATCTCTCTCACTATATTAAATATAATTATAATTTCATAAAATGTATAAGATTAGTTACGTTATTACACTAACAAATCGGTGTTTTGGCTAGTTTGTTAATTAACGTTATAACATTGACGTTTAACGGTTTATGGAGCTATACTAATTAGATAAAGCTACTGACAATTATCCATATATTATGATTATACTTCAAAAATTATAGGTATATTTCAATCATCAGCGCAACATATTTTAAGCTTATATCTAATTATAGAGTAATGTGATATTTCAATTGCAATTATCGATATCAGTACCATACAACATTTGTTTATTTAGTTTGAAATTAACATTACTCCGTATTCCATGAATGCTTGATTTCCTTCGAAAAAGCAATATTAATATTCATTAGAAATAGTTAGCGTTATAAGTATAACTTGTCTAAAAAGTATATTATTATTATAGGTTGGAAGTTAAAAATTAATTAAACATATTTGAAATTCCGAAATGTGTGAACTTACCTGAGAATTTGTAATAGGTATCGAATCTATCGATATCGTCATATAATTAGCAATATAAATCATATCAATTGCAGGAAAAATTTCAAACGCGCTGAATTACATTATTTCTAATTATAATCAAGAAACTTTTAAATTATTAACCGCCTTCATATTTATAGATTCTGAAATTTCATTCCCAGTACTTTATTTTTATGTTTTCACCCTACCAAATCTGCATAAGTCTTACAATTTAACATAGCATATTGTTCCTGGATTAGACCAAGACCGATTCACCGTACATTAAAAGAAGGATATCGATTGTACCACCAATGTCAAAATGTAGGCAACCCAGCTAAGGTTTTACCATTAATTAATTAGAATAGATTAAAATAACGAGAATCTTCGAAATATGGTTATAACTCCCATTCTGTTGGAAAACCATTTTATCATTACAGAACCATAGAAACCCAATTCTAATCTGAAAAATATACTTCAATTTAAAAATTTCCCTCTATACATGCATATAGATTCTATTTAGATTGATGTAGGTTGTATACGCCATCTTTGGTTAATTTAGAACTAAAGGGTCATAAGAATTCAACCATGAAAAAATATATGTTATAAGATTATATGGTACTTTAGTTTTCTATACCTATAGGCTACAGTATAAGCTTACACATTGGATCCCAAACATGTGGTACACAACAAGAAACAATTTCAAATTCAAGTTAACCAATAAACTGTATAAGTGCTAGGCAATATTAATATTACTTATCAATTATAATATTGCAATCGATACAATTTTAAGCTGCATGTATAAATTATTCTGTGTGTGAATTTTTAAAGCTTTCTTTTTCTTCTCATAATATAATTGTATATGTTCATTATAGCTAATATTGTAGCTGGTTATAATATATCTAAGGCTTTACTTTCAATTCAGGTCAAATCGTGTCGTGTAGCGCCATATAAAAAGGAAGGAAGAAAGTGCCAAATTTTTTAAACCATTTGATTTGCATAGAAAATGTAAGATACACATTGATATTGCTGTTTTTGACGTGTGCAGTATTCGACATATTGTGGAGTGTTCAATTATATTATAAAGAATAAAGTATAGATATAAGCCTTATCAATATATGATAAACAGATTCCGATTGAATATTCTCGGTTATTAAATAGATTTCTATATATCTACAACTTAGGCACCGATTTCTGACTCAATGACAAATTTTCAATTAATGATATATGCAAACGCACTACTTTTTAAATCTATCACAGTTGTTATACTGATTGTAAGCATATGAATTTGTCTTTAGTCAAGAACATTAGGATTATCAAACAAAAAAACAACAACACGTATGATTTCAAATCGACTGGTATCTATCCATTTGATTCTATCATCAAAAGTTAAAAGATAAGGAAAACATTCCGTCTGAGAATAAAACTGGATAGTGACATAATACTTGATAAAGTCACTCAATAAAAACTTGTATATAATCAGAGTGTGTATTATCAGCGGGAAAAAATATAAGGCAACTCGTCCCACGGAGCTGATGCAATTTGGCTTGCTTATCATATCACAACCTGGCCAAGGAACCCAATGTATATATTATCTACAAGGGGATCAAAGTTAAATAAATGAAGGAAGTTTAAAGTCAATCGTAATCGTAAAGGATTTCAGATATGCTTTAACATGTGTTTACATTTAAAGAGGCTGGAAAAAACATGTACGCTTAGTAATATAGATCTCGACAGTTTGGAATGAATGCCATACTGTAACCGAAATGGTATGTTAGTTGATTGAATGGGTTTAGTTAAAATATTGAAATAGAGAAATTCGTGATCGATTGGGATAATGAGCGGCAATCGGTCGCTAAAGGATATATATAATATTGATATTACATTATGACATTACTGTGAAAAGTCTAATCTGAAAAGTTTATGTTCAACTAGCATGATAGATTGACTCTCTCCAGCTTTTCTCCAATTTTTAGAATATTCTGGTAATTCTTCCCCTGCCTTATATTTATTGGTGGGCAAAACTCAAATATGCCTACATCTCTAGTATTCTCTACCTAAAGTTTGGGTATTAGACTTGGATTTTAGAGTTGGATGCCGGTTTTGAATTAGTCCGAGAACCCTTAAAACTTCCAACTACATGGAACAGATAACTTTATATATTAAACGATCAAATGAAAGCATGAAAAGGTTCGTCAGATTAAAGAACAGCTTCAATAATCTCCAGTGTTCGGGATGAAGTTCCTTAGCTTTTTCTTTTCCAGTATTAAATGAAATAAGCTTAAGGTTAATTAAATATAATTATTGTAACCTTCTAGATAGATGATATCTTTTATTGACTTAGATAAGTGTAGGAGATCAATTTCTTTGAAACTGAATTTATTAAGACAAATTAAAGATTTATTTCGTTATTTGAATATTAAACCCAAATATATGCGGGTAAACTATAAAAGGTAATCCAAGATTTGACTTTGAGGAATATAGAATACAACAGTTTTTCGAAAGCGAATTAGAAAATTAGAAACCTATTTGATAATATTTTTATAAATTATTTATAATTACATAAGTAACATAATAGTTTTAATTGGCCATTTATATCAACTTATTATTTTTTCCATGTGATAGAAATTACTAAGAAACTTTAATAAGCGTTTTTTAGTTCGTTCTACAGATTGAAGCCTAGATATTCCAGAGTATGAAAATAGTTCTTGATTTCGAATAAACCTCGCTAAATCCCTAATCAATTTTCGATCTACACTCTAAATAATGTTTAACAAACATGTCTAAGGCGTATGTACCCGTGATAGCCGTACATTATTCCATATACATTGATTCTGAATTAAAAATAGTTTCATAAGGATCATGCCTATAAGATTTCCCAATAAACTTATTAATTATTTTAGAAGTATCACCGTTTTTAATTTCAACCATTTCCAATTCATGTTCCTTTGTGATTTCCATGGTTTCATTATATTCTTTAAACAATTCTTTATTATCACAGATAGCTTTAATTTTATAATTTCCCTTTTCATCAAAATATTCATTGTTTATAACATCATATTTTTTAATTAAATCATCAACTACACGAGAAAGTTGGGTTGGTAAACCACAATATTTTGTTGATACCCAAAGTCTTAAATGATTAATGAAATTATAGTGTTTATAGTGTTTATTATCAGTCTCTGGATATTCTTTTTTTAAAATTTGTGAATATGAATTTGGTATATATGATTCGGTTCCTTCAAAAAATGTTTTCCTTAACGGTGATAATTGTTGTAAAGTGTAAAAATGATGGTTTTTACAATTATAGTAATTATTTTCATTTTCATTTTCATTTTCATTCTCTTTTGTTACTTCACCCTTTCCGAAGATTCTTGTAATTAAATTTGAAGGTTTCTGTTCCTCATTAGTATCATCATCATCGTTACTTTTCTTTGAATTCTTTTTTGGTTTAGTTTTGTTAATTATTTTCTTATGCTCATCAGGGACTGCGTTTGTTAATGCCAGGCCAGTGATATCAATATATGATCCAGATAAAGTATCAATAAATCTTGCATCTATTAAATTTCTCCCATTACCACGGGTTCTATGAACATAAGCCTCGCCAACTTCCAATAAATATCGACCACTTCCTTCTCTTGGATCTTCAATTATTAAGGAATTATTGAAATTTCTTGATAAATAGTCTAAGTGTGTAATTGGCATTTGAACATCAGCATCAGTATCCCAAGGCATTGTCATACCATTCCAATACCATCCTAATAATGAACCATGAGCGATCCAGGTTGAAAGACCCTCATTCATTGTAAATTTCAACCATGTTCTTAACATGTGAGATATCATTGCTTTATGATCTCCACGATTGTTTATAATTGTTTTATAAAATCTCCAATCACAATGTGATCCATATTCATTAAAACCTCTAATATCAACCTCATGAAAATGTTTTGAGTCCCTTAATTGACTTACTCTCTTTATTCTATCGAGAAATTCACGATGGTGTTGTATTTCAGGGGTTAATTGATTTTCAGGGATTTCATTATATTTTTTGGATTGTTCTTCAATATCATAGATGAAATCTTCATGTTTTAAAATAGTTGTATTAAGATTAGGTTTATCAAATTCATTATGTGTATTAAATAATGAATCGTCATGATTATTTGTTTCGGAAATAAACTGATCCATTGCTTTTGAAGCTTCATCATAATTATAATCATTTGGTTGTGATTGTAAATTTTCATCCATATCATTTGGATATTCACTATCCTTTGACTTGTTTGAAATTTTAACTTTATAATTTTTCTCATTTGTTACAAATATTAATCGTGATGGAATTTTAGTTTCTTTAAAAGCAAGATATAAATCACCTCTAAAACTTTTCATTTTAGCAATTTCTTTACGATCCCAATTTGATACTTTAACAGGAAGACTAAATTCATTCAAATCAATATCATTATTTATTATGTTTTGTAACTTGTTTAATGAAGCTTCTGATTTTTTTTGTAAGTTTAAATACGATGGTCTGAATATTCCGATGATTTTAGATATTATGGAGTTTGTTGGAGAGTTCGTTAAAGAAACTTTATCGACGTCAAAGTATAAATTTTTATTTAAAAATGGCATTAATAGAGTTAAATCAACCCAATCTTTCCAATAAAATTTCACTTCTGGTAAAGATAATTGTTCATGATCATCCTTTTTATTGGTCGTAATAGTTGTTGTTTTTAATTTCATCCAATTAAGATAGTTTTTAACTGCACTTCTAGAATCAAATCTGAATCCATCATTATCATGTTTTGTATTTCTAATATGTGTCAAAAAGCTTAAAAAATCTTTAATGTCTTCAAATTTAGCAGCATTTATAACCTCCTTTTCCTTCATTGATAAATCAGTACCGGAACCGAAACTTGAAAGTTCTTTAGCATTAATTAAGGTTGTTTCAACCATACCGGGTGATGATCTGAATTGAGAAAGTAAGTCAAAATCAGGCACATATTCCGCGTTTCGTAGATTCTTAAATGCTAAGCCATCCGAATCTGAATTTGGAGGAACATCGCTGACGGTTGATGGATTTATATTTAGTAAGAATAAGTCCAAGAAACCAAATATTGTTAGGAATAGTAGAACTAATAAGATTACACGTAAGGGTCTTTTAGGTATGCCGCAATGATGTAAACTGATTGACTTTAATTTTTGCTTGAACTTTAAAATCGGTGAAGATGGCGATGGAGGTGGAGAAGGTGTAAGTCTAGGGCGATACTGGTACCTTGGATACATATCAGGACGAAGTCAAAAATACAAAAGAACTAAAAAGACTAAAAAAGGGCTGAGAGGAAAAAAGACTGAGGAAGAGACTAAAATTGAAATGTTTTATGACGGTTAAATTCAAATATTTTAGGTACTTATTTCTACATCGAAATTATGCAATATTATATTTTAAGCCGACAAAATATCCTCCAAAAACACGACTCCGCGAACAGAAGGCTTCACGAGTCCCTCAACTCCACTTTTGGCGACCTGTTGTACGCTGACAGTCGGCCGCACGACCCCTTTCAATCCGCACTCAGTCGCTGAATGTGCTGTTTGCACAACTTTATTCAGCACATTTCTTGGGCTGATTTCCCCATCTTCTTCATCATACATAAATCCAGGCCTCAAGAAAATCGATCGAAGATTAGAAAGCTGGGATATCTGGGACTCAGCCTCTCTTTTACTCTTGATGTATCCGAGAGGAACTCCAGGAAACCCTCGATCTGCTGAGACATATACTAATGGTTGTTCGATGGCTTTGGACTTGGAAATATCGTTGTAAAGCTTAGCCAATATAATCGCTGTTATGTTCAAGGGTGTCAGTATAACGTTTATAATATTTAGAGTTAAAAAAAAAGAAGAAACTTACCAGAATCGCGATTAACCCTCTCGTATGAAGAACTCTTCTCTGTATTTAAAGGATTTCTGTTCCCCAACAGAGCATCAAACAACTTCATTGGAGTCGACAATGATAATGGAGATGACAAAACAGACTTGTAGTCATTTTCCAGTAAAATCCCAATTGAATGAACCACAGCATTTGCAGTTTCAAGATCTTCTTTGTACGTTTCGGGATCAAACACATCAGCGGCTTTCCAATTCACTTTGGAAAGTGCAGAAACAGCTGAAATTGGAGTTTTTGAAGAAAAGTTTGGAATTTTTCCAGAACGACTGAATTGTATGTTAGATATACATCTCTATATAAATATATATTGTGATAACGTACGAGATGGAGGTGACTTTCCAACCAGATTCAATCGCTCTTTGACATATACTTCGTCCTGTACCAGTTAGTTAGTATATCGAAGCCAATTATCTGTTTAATACATATAAATACCTAGCAGGCCATTTCCACCAAAAACAACGAGAGATTTCGCCAAACTCATAATAATAATTAATATTAGTCCTATACGTCAAATAAATAAATATCTTTATGGAGGTTTATATATTACCCGGACTCGATTCGTGTCTGAATAATTTGAAAATTGAAATTTTTAGTATTAATAAACATCAAATATCAAATATCAAATATCAAATATTTGGAATTGGAAATGCTTCCACGGATACGATATTCTAAGAGATATGGCTTTAATATAGCGAAAAGTCAATTTAAAGGAGCTCAATTATCACACACTACTACTATAATTACACCCAGTAGGACAAATTTTCTACGTCGCTATAGCAAGGTTTCTGATGATATTCTAATAACTATTAAAAAATTATTAGTTGAAAATGGCACTTCTTCTCAATTACAATTACATTCACAGTTAAAATCCTTAAAAATTCCCCAGAGCAACTATGAAAAAGAAGGATATTCGAAGGAAGCCATTATAAGTACTGAGATAATGGATTCACTAATTACAAATCTCAATTACAATAACGATCCACAAATTTTATATGATTTATATGAGAAACTTTTAATTTTAAATACTAATGGAGAAATAAGACTAAGAGATTCAACTGATACTGAAAATTTTCTACCTTTTATTTATCCACGACTAGTTTCGGAATTTCTTAAATATGATGATGAGAAAAGCTATAGCTTTGCTCTAAAAATATGCAATAATGTTGAAAAAATCTATAATTCAATTCCAAATACAAATAAAGAACAAAAAAGATCTTTGATTGAAATTGAGAAAGCATTAAGAGATATCTATATCAATCTTCTTATTTATAATGCTCCAAAAACATACTCCAACTCAATTCAATATGAATTTAAAATAAAAAATAAGTTAAATAAATCAAAAACAAATTTAAATAATAAATTAAATTCAAAAACTTATGAATCATTAATTGAATATAATCCTGAAAGAAATTATACTAATATTGAATTATTAACAAAAGCAAAAAATGAAAATGAAAATATTAATTGTTCATTATTTTTATATTTAAAAGTATTTGAAAAAATATTCAATTCCAGTTCAAACTCAAAGTTTGTTGATACTCATAATAAGACGGGAAATTATAGTATTGATTTTATTGAAAATAAAGAAGATTTAGAAAGTATAAATTTAAACCCTGATGAACAAAAAATAATCATAATAAAAAGATTAAAGAATTCTTTTGAATTATTAAAAGAAGCAACCATTAAATTCAATAATAATGATCAAGAAATAAATCAATTAGAAATTTATCATAACAAATTTTTAATCTTTTTATATAAATACTTACCTGATTTTATCAATTATAATAAAATTGAAATTGGAAATGAGCATGAGAATGAGAAGGTGAATGATATATTTATTAAAGATTTATTTAAATTTTACTTAGATTCATCATCATGTCAAAAGAAACTAACTACTAAACTCTTCCCTAATTTTTTAAAATATTTAATTGAATCAACAAATGATGATAAATCAATTTCTAATTTTTATTCTTTAATGGTTAAAAATTCAATATCCATATCTCCATCATCACTAAATATTATAAATGGTTTAATTTTACCCTTATCAAAACATGAAGATAATGATATTTTTAATGAGTTTGTTTCAAATTTTAAATTGAATGAATCAAATGATTTAAAAATAATTTCAAATTTAATTTATTCATTTGGAATAATTAAAAAAGATTTTAAAAAATCATGGTTTATTTTTAAAGATCATATATCTGAATCTAAATCTAAATCCCAATCTGATTCTAAATCTCAATCTCAATCTCAATTACAACAACTACAAAAAGAAAAGAAATTAATCATTTTAAATATAATCCAAGTCTTAATTTATAATAATAAAATAGGTCTTGCCGAAAGATTATCAATTCTTTCATTTTTAAATGATGATATAAATGTTTTAAAAATGTTTATTTTATCTAAATCACTAAATAATCCAGATGATGCTTTAGAATTTTTCAATTTAATTTTCAAATCTCAAATGGTTAATGATTCAAATTCTGTATTAATAGAAGCTATTATTTTAGGATATCTGGGTAATAATCAACTTGAATTTGCCCAACTTATCTTTGAAAAGGCACGAATTTCTGATAATGGGAAAGATAATTTAAGAATAGTTGCTATTAAAAATATGTTTAAACATTTTGGTGATTTAGTAGAAAAATCTAAAGGAACAGTTGAAAAAGAAAATGCAGGATCCCATAATCATGATCAAACTCTCAAAGATCTATTGAATCAATGGGTCAAACAGCAAATCTCAGAACCTATAACTATAATTTAGTAACACTTAATTTGTTAATCTTTTTATGTTTCCTATGTGATGATTAAAAAAACTAGAGTAACGATCTTATACTTGCAAATTTATTTATAAGCCATTACTTAATTCATCCAAGTACAGGATAAACAAAATTAAATAAAATTGTAAATATCTCAATGAATCTCATTATAATTATAGCGCTATCTCTGTACAAGTCGGCCATATCTGTTTAAGTTGAATTCGTGACTATTCATAATGAATTTCGCAAACTAATTCGTTTTCTGTAAAAAAAAAAAAAGATTAATCGTTTGTTGAAAATGCTTGAAATTCTTCAGGCACACATTTTTTTGGGAGTTTATATATGGCACTCTTTTTAGTAAGAATATTTGTACTGCATAGTACCTGTTTATTATATCAATAAATACGTTAAAACATACTTTTATACGTGATCACTGATCACTGATCACGCGTATACGTATTTCCCTGGAAATTAAAGTTTGCCATTATATAATATCATATATATTGATCATATATTTCAATTCTATATTCCAATAGAAGCATTGAGGTTCAGGCTGGTGACCGTTAATGTTTGGTCCAATATGAAATGGTAATTACCCTTGACGATAATCAGATGGAAGCCTAGACGTAGGGCTTTCGACTTCATTAATATAATCTCCAAATGGAGTACTCTAGTATAGTATGATCTATGACTTGTCCAGCTAATAATAAAACTGTAGCTGTACTACCAGATAATGGAATATGAGTTGCAAGCGCTACTGCTTACTCCCAAAGCCAATCACACAATTCGCTGGTTTTATTTATTAGAGATCGAGCTTGACTTCTAATTGAGCTGATTCTTTTCTTTTTCCGTTTACTTTTATTTTCTGATATTCTTTTTATTTTTATTTATTTGAGTTTTTTGTTTTCTTTAATCTTTAAAATTTGTTTTCTTCTTCTTTTTATTTTGTTTTCTTTTTCTTTCCAGTTTTGTTTCCTTGGACCCGGTTTATCCCTATTGTTGAAAGGCCTTCCCAATACTGACGTGGATCACCCAGATTGGGGGACTAATTAAGTTTTATTCAGAGTCCGTGACATTGGGTGAAAGTCCTAAAGAAATATTCATTACAGAAATAAGCAGCACCAGTTATTTAGCTAATCACGTTTAATACCTGAGCCCAGCCACGATTAGGATCTTTGATTTAAAATGGATCCAAAGTTTCCAAACACAAACGTGCCAAAATACCTCCGTGCACCCCAAGTGCCCATGAATTTTTTAATATTCATGGATGATCAATCTGTTTACGCATTCATGCATATGTTAAAATCTTCTGAAATTTTTTTAAAATAGCTGTAAATGAATTAAAGAAAATATCACTCAATTACAACGTTTGATTAGCTTAATTGAATTGATATAACATGAAACAAATTAAGTATAGTTTATCATTTGATCAATTGGAAATGTTGATACCTTGCAACGTATGGTATGGGTTATATGCATAACAATTATACGACAAAAATGAAAGTTGAGATAACGTCAAATTGAAATTATTTAATTATTATAATAACAAAAGGAAAAAGAATATTTGCGTATGCTGCGAGTCACTAAAAATGAACAACTTTTTATTCCCTACCTAAATTTTGCTCTCCGAAGAGTATGCATGGGACTCTACTTACTGAGCATCTCCGCATACGCCGTGAGAAAATATCTCAGAATGCTTATGCACACACTCTTCTGGAAAAGGTAAGCTGTAAACCCTACTCCTTAGGTATTTGTATGAAAACTACAGGCTACACACTACATAGTAAAGAAATAGGGACAACATATTTGACAAAGAAGTGCAAACATTTAGTCTGAAGCGACAAGACTTACATTTGCCGTACCTTCTGTGGTCTTTAATACTTCTTACGTATAAATGAAGTAATTTTGGTTTTGTGGTCACATTTTGCGCGAGGGGTACCGGTGTTTAAATATAATTAATGTTGGATATATATTACACTCTTAGAACAGTTCACTAAAGAGTCGATTGGCTTTTTGGCGCAACTGGGAGAACAGGCACTTTGAACTTTAACAATTAATATTCCTAAAAGTTGTTCATTTTCAGTGAACCGCGCCATAGTATGTTTTAGATGATTTTGATTCCAATTTTTAATGCTAGCTCTGATCTGGACTAAAATCATGATATATTAATGAAGAAAGTAATTATATAATTATAATTTTAATAAAAAGGTTGAATGATCCTTGAATGGAAAACAAAATGAAATGCACAAAGATCTAAATAATAATAATAAATGAAGTTTTAAATTAAAATTAGATCAATGTCAATATATGATATGTCGATGATAACAGCCGAAGATCTAAAATATATAATAAATCAGTAAAATGATGAATAAATGAATAATAGTAAAGATGAAAAAAAAATTATATATATATATATGTATATGTATAAATGCATATCTTATAAAATCTTTAAATTCGTACAACCAACTCCAGTTTATTTTTAACTTTTTAAAGAGAAAAGTAATAGGTATAAATAAATAAATATGATAAAATATGATAAAATATGATAAAATATGATAAAATATAATAAAATGAATAAAAGTAAAAGTCATAAGTACAAAAAATAAATATGATTATAAAAAGTAGAAGGCAAAATGATAACATTTTTTGATATATTGTATACGGTGTAACAAGATGCCAATTATAATTCCAAAAAAAAAGAAACAACAAAAAAGTTACTCCGAATCCAGTTGATTAGCTCGTTTTCGTACCATTCTAGTCATAAGTTCTTGTCTTTTTTTAACATAGGTAATCTCATCATCATTTGGATTTCTCCACTCATTTATAAAAAAAATACCATGACCATCATTACTAATTGAATTTAAAGTTTGACGAGAATCATCATAAACTTTTCCATAATAAATGTCTTGTAAGATCCAAACGGTTACTATTCGTAGTTCTTCATGGGATTTATTAACTCTTTTTTTCACAGCTCTCATTAAATCCAGAGTATGCGGACAATTTAATTTTTGCTGTGTATTGCCAATAATGTTACTAGTTGTTGGGGAAGGAGGAGATGATGAAGAATGGTGACATTCACTTTGAGGATGATCAACTATTGTCCTGATTACCCAAGCATTATAGGGAGCCTCGTTATTTGTTTGGTCGTTATAACTTCCACGAACCTTCTTTTTGGCAACAAACAGCATCTTATTACACCTTTTACAACTGTAAGAGAAGTTTGCGCCCAAACAGCCCCCCGAGACTTTTCTAGAATTCGTATGGATGTCGTTCATTTCTTGGTACGCGGAAGAGTGTCTCGAACGGGTGGTGGGATGGCCATAAAAAGACTCTCGTGCGTTCTTCAGATCCCGTAGTCCCTTTGCTCTCATTTGGTACAATAAAACCCCGTTTTTGGCCGTAAAATACAACCACATTGCGAATTTGGCAGCTTCGACCGAATGGAAGTAGTTTCCAGGTTTAAGGTTCAGATTCGACAGACACTTGTGGAACCAACAACGAGTGTTCATATTCGTATTTGTAGCCCCTGTAAGCCCTCCAAAAGTGTTCAGGTTAAAGGGGTCAACAAAAGTGCTTTCCACATCCTCGATTCTGGAGGTGGACCTGGAAGCGGAAGTGGAGGGAGATAACATCTGCATCTGCACCGGAGACTCCGATTTAATCTCACTCTGGGGAGAATAAGTGAAGGAAGTGGAGGGAGAAAGCGAGACGGAGGATATATGGCTGTAGTTGAGGTCCTGGGTATATTCTTGTGAGTAATCCTGGGCATAATCCGTGGGGGCATTGTATAAGTTTGCCGTCACAGGCATGGGCATGGTCATCGTGGGAGGAGCCATCGCATGGGGAGGGTGCACGTATTGTGAATAGAGCATGCTGTAGTAACTGTCGTTGGCAGCTTGGGGGAAACCACCTTGGGAGTAGCCGAAGTCAATCATCTTATAACCTGGGAGAAAAAGAATGGCTTCCATACGGTGGCACCCCTCTTCTTTTAAATGTTTCCGTTCCTTTCTCTTACCGTTATTTTAGACTCACAAGAACAGAGGGGGATATTTAATTATAATTATCTGTATGCATCTCTCGTATAAGCACAGCTGATCGCCTACACTGAACAGTGAACAATATAAATATTACATATCCGATACATGGCACATGTCTTGTGTGTCTACTTGTGTGAAACAATTGGTGGTTTCGCACCTTTTTTTCTGCGATAGCTCCGCACCCCCAGCCGTGGAAGAAGGCCACGCTGGTTGGTTTTCCTGTGAACAAAACGCGGCGTAGTCGAAAACATTATTATTATATCTGATTCATAATCAGTATGCACCGTATCATTTGAATGTTTCACTTCTTGCTGCAATTGGACCACCTATTGTTGTATCTAGGGGAGTATTACTAATCGAATTGTATCCGACTCCCCGGCTTGAAACGTCCAAAAGTGGTGCAACAAAATATATCCAAAAACTACTCATATCGATGGCTAAGATGCCGATATAGTTTGCCTATGTTTATTATATAATACACCAACAATGATATTAATCGACGAGGCAATGAAGTGACCATCAATCCCACTAGAATTCCATGGCCCAGAATATTATATAAACGGCTGATGTTTACCACGATTTACTACAGCATATCGTATATTACATCTTAAAGCATCCCATATATTATGGTCTCATAAAAATTTATGAATGGTATATTTAGAGGGAAATTATCGCTACATTCCACTCGCTCACGTATCGGATTCATCGATATCGATTAAAATTAGAGTCACTATACTATGGACTCGATATTGATAGGTCTAGACTTTTTATCTATTTTCACCAATACTAATTATAAATTCGTTTTAATTAATATCAACTATGATTTGTTTATATATATATGTAGAAATATAAATACAAATTCGAATACAAATACAATCAGGAAAGCCCTTTTTATATATTTTCACAATCGCGATAAGAACATATAACTTATACTCTTATAAGTATATGCATAAACCTGTGTAACTGTATATCTTGGCCTGCATAATCATCCCTGAGCACTATATAATTATGCACACGGCTCAATTATTAATTTAACCTGAGAATATTGATATAAACGGCTATAGGCATGCACCTCTGTATTTTTGATGGGATATATGCCAAGAATGGCCATATCTAGAAATATTACCTAAAAGCACACAATCAATATTAAAATAATAGCATGTAATTGAAGGATGGCATAATAGATATTACATAAAGATAATCACTTGTAATTTTTTTTTAATTCTGTAGAATATTTATTAATATTATATAACTTGTAATTGATGCCTTAATAAATAATATATTTATTAATTAGTAATGAACACTTTCAAACAGTACTCCGATGCTTTCCCTTGGCCAATGAATCAATGATATTTAAATTGAATGTGCAAGTATTGATAACAATTTTAATTAGTTATAATGGATGATTGAATGATGGAAAGCATTTAGAAAGATGAGTGCTTCAATTATTAGTAATCTGTTTTTTTAACTGCGATAAGCAGAAGACTATTACAGATCTAGATCGCTAGAGAAACCAATGCCACTTGATTTACTATAAATAGAATTTATTTATATGTATATTTTAATATATCTGACCGTTCTTGAGTTGACCGAATCTGAACCTGATTATATCACTAACATGTGTTTCTCTCTTTTAAAAATATAATTATTTCTGCCAGGTGATATCACCATAGTTCTTTGCCTATAAATAAGCACTATTTCCTCTCTAGCAAATCTTCAACTAGATTCTCTTTCTGAGTCCTTACAATTTCGACTTAGCTTGGTTTATAATTAAATAAAAATAGATCTAGATAAATTATAAAATCATATTGTGAATTAATATAGGTATAATTTTAATATGTAATCAAAAATTTTAATATATTGTGTTAATTGTGGAGAAATTTAAAGAAAAGAATCAAAAAGATATAGAGGAATTGAAATGTAATAAAACTTTAATTGATCGTAAGACCTAGTTATAGCTTACTTTCTCACTTGGACAACAATTTAATTAATTATGATTTTAACATTTTTCGATTCAATTTTTTTCACTCCATTCATGATTTATAAAGTCTTGTCATTCGTTTTTGTACCATTCTTATCATTAACTTTTTTTTGCCCTTAATTTCTTCAATTTCTTTTGGATTCAAGTTTGACTGTGAAATTACTTGCTCAACATATTTCCCAGATAAACTTTGTTTAATTATTGTCAACTTTTGTTCTTTTTCATCATATGCTTTTCCGAGATAAATATCTTGCATAATAGTTACTGTTAAATCTCTTAAAAGACCTATTGATTCTTTCTGTTGATTTTGTAACTGTAATTTAAATTTAATAGTCTTCATCAAATCAAAAATGTGAGGACAAGACAATCTTGAGTTTTCATCCTTTAACGCATTATCTTTTTGTGCAACCCGTGATTCGACCCGAGGTCGGAAATTTGAAATATTTTGATTCTGGAAACCACAACTAGATTTTGGATGGTATTTTAACGTAGTAAGATAGCAACATCCTTTGGGCAGCATGATTTTAATATCCTGTTCATTTTCTCCAACATGCATTTTTTTAACGATCTAATATATATCACTATGTTAGAATACATTATTAAATTTATAATAGTAAAACCATCCGTTGAAACCAGTTACGCCAAAAGTGGTAAGATTTCTGGTCAATTGCCAAATGTAAGATTCACATATCCAACAACTATAATATTAATAAACAAACATACCCATTTAGCTGTATATACCGATTTACCACATTTCTTACAATAATATGAAAAATTCGCATGATGACTAGAACTTTTCCTTAAACCATCTGCTCTTAGTTGTCGTAAATTAACATTACACTTTACCGTAAAAAATAACCACATTGAATATTTCATCTCTTCAAGTGTTGAACAATAATCACCTTTTTTTAAAGTTAAATATGAAACACAATGCCAGAACCAAGCTCTTATTCCTTTAGAATTACAAGAATATGTTACTACTGTATTGTTTCTTAAAAGGCGGTCAGGCTGATATGGTGTGATGAGCTGTGGTGGTTGCATTTGAAATTGTTTTGTTATAAGACTTCTAAAGTTAGAAGTGGATGATCCAGGTGAGTTTGAACTTAAACCTGGACCTGGACCTGGACCTGAATCTGAATCTGAACTTGAACATGAACTTAAACTTATTTGCATTTCAATTCCCTTCATACTGCCATTATCTGAATCCGGTAATTGAAAATTGGTTGAAGACATTACTTTATACTCATAGGTACATGTAGATGTTGATTCTTCTTCTTCCGATGTTGTTAAATCCAAAGAATATTTAGAAATGTCTGGATCATCCTCATATGGATTTCTATAATAAACTCTTGAAATTTCTCTAGGATCAATATATTTATATTCATAATTGTAGTCTTCCATAATTGTGATATATTAAACTAAAAAACAAATCAACCATTTATATAGGCGTAAATATGAAGAGTTCAAATATGCTAAAATTAGGGTCGTCTTATTTTTCTTTTTTTTTAATTTCTAATTAGCTATTTACTGTAAACTTCAATGACGTTTGGACATAAATTATGGATTTCTTATATACAATTATGAACAAATTCAAAAATTAACTGTCCCAAAAATTTCAGGACAGCAACGAACTTGTCGTGTTTTTGAAGAATGTTCTTTGAATCTTACTTTATAATTTTAAACTTTATTATAATATGATGCAATAAACAGTCAAACTCAAATAAATAAGAACCAAATATTTCTTCTATTAAAATATTTCATCTTCAAAATTTACACTTTGGATTCATGTTTTTATCAAAAAGGATTTTATAAACATCTTATTTATATATTTTATCTTTTATACATTGTGCAGGTGGGGTTTTAATTTAAAGAGGCCATGAGGATATAATTATTTATGATATCTTCTAGCTAGGCTATGTTGCACTTACAGCTGAAGTATTATAAGTTGTCCCCGTACATATAATTACAAGTTTTTAAGTTTTTAAGTTTGGTCCTCAGATTGGGAGCTCAATCACAAGAAGTTGTTGAAGATCGAGACTAGAACATTTGTGGATTTTAACCGAATATGGATCTATAGTATTACATCGTTAATTTAACAGAATTCGTATATGATTATAAAACATATTAGCGTAAAGTTTTGAAGTCATATCACTTGCTAGTTGATTACCACTGCAGAATATATACCTTAAGCTTTATTGGCTATGGATTACCATGAATGTATTAATGTGTTCAAATAATTATAAAAATATAGCTATGTTAATGATTTGCAATCACTAAAGATGCAAAGGTTCAAATTAGGTCTGTAACTATATACAATGGTAGTCCAGTCCCTGGTTTCTAAATATTCCTTTTGGCAGTGAAGGCCCGGACTTAGCTCTAGGGCTAAATTTAAGGACAAATATGCATAGTAGTATTACGTAGACATCAATATTCAGTCAGATGATGTTATTAGAGTAAGGATAAATATGAAAGAATAGAATATTAGTATTATATTGATATATTATAATTCGGGAATATCTCTATTATTGAAAATTGTGATAGAAATAAGTGTTCTGATAATAACCAGTTACTTGTGATACGTACGAATCTGTGAAGTATTTAAATATAATTCTTCTCTTAATTACCAGTTGTCTAATATATCAACAATTTTCTAGTGATCGCAATTATCAGGATATATTAGAATGGCTGCTAAATTTTACTAGTTTCTGTTTCTTATCGATTTATTGATATACACAAAGTTAATGCTAATAATATTAACTATAGCTTCTCTTTGAATATGGATGGATAGCTTTCTATTTAAAAGTAAACCTCTTGATGATATATGGATACAATTGTAAAAAAGAAAAGAGCAGTTTTTTCCGATCAATTGACCAATTTTTGAGTATGCAGTACTATGCACTATGTACTAGTAGTTTTCAAGATGTCGTAATAGTAAGGTTGATTATATCTATTTTGATAATTAATGTGCCTTATATCAGTAACTTATATTTTATTTCAATTGATAATATTGATAATATTGATATTAAATTGATTAAGCCAACTAAGCATAATCTTTAATTTTGATGATTTAGACTTTTCCAATGCATATGCATATGGAAGGTCCTGCATATAACAGCATTAGAAAACTTTAATATTCATGTGCATGTATATTTTAACCGCATAGAATTATTGAAAATTTTTAACGGTTTTCAGGAATTTGGATGGTCAAATAATAGGACTTCCGAATCTTTTACGATGAGGGGTCACTTCTTTTCTCTCTTATAGTTGTTACAGCACACGGATATGTTATATATAAATCTTTATCATATTTACCCGTATGTTTTATCATTAATGGGGCTTGAAAAGAATCTGTTTCTAGCTAATGTTTAGCGCTATATATACCATATATTGTTGATTTTTTATCTTAATTATTTTAAGAGTGCATGTACGCCATGGATATGTGACTTCTAGATATAATTAATTATAGGTAGAATCAAATTTAAATCATCTGGATTTCTTTTGTGGTCTGATTCGATTTCATATGAATACCGAGACCATTCGGTATTAATAAACCTATCCTAAAATAAACATATGTGTGGTCCAGAAATCCAATTTATCTGACATAAGTTTATCTCAAGATAGAGTAAATAACACAAGGTTCCGCGGTTGAAAATTGACTGTAGGCCCAGTGTAGGGTGACCTTAGGTTGGGATAGGCAAGGGGCTTAGGCTTAGGGCCCGGGGATAAGACCGGAGTCACTGGACCATCCAATCAAATTTTTCTCCACAATCATCAATTTATATTTTGAAAATTAAATATCGTAAACATATTTATTTTATTTAACACCATCTATCATATCCACCATCCTTCCCCAATAAAACCCCCTAACAAGGAAACGGACCAGATTCTTCTGGTTTCCATACAGTATTCTTCATTACAACCTCCTAACACAGTAAGCATTAAATGGGTGTGTGGTGTGTGGAAAAAAAGCCAGCAATGATGGGTGGTGTTATATCTACACTTCTTTGCCGACAGTCTTGATATAGAGTTAGTCTTTTTGAGCCAATAACTGACGATGGGTTAGAAACACATTCTAATGAGGTGACCAACTTTCGTGTACCCCATTCGCATGTAGGCTATACTGACTTCCGCTGACCAAACCTTCAAGGGAATGTATGATATGAAATTAGTGCGAATGAAATGGTATTCATTCGATGTGAGAGTGCCTTAACATGCCACATCCGTGGATTCATAAACTTAGATCCATTTTGAGCTCATATATGTCTTTTATAATCTCGATTTGCATTCGGCACTTTTTTTCTTGGTGGAGGGTCCTGTGGCTGTTGCGTATTTCCGCTCGATCGCTTCATTCTAACATATGGTAAGACGAGCTCATATTAATTCCCATACCCATTCTAGCACAATAAACAAGTGAATCAGTAGGTTGATATCGATTCTTTTTTAACTTGTAGGCAATTGGTGTTTTTCATTCACTCCCGCCGAAGAGTGTCCCATCGATACCATTCTTTCTATTATAACATGTTGAAGGTACGGAGTTAACCTTTTCTCCAATAATCTTTGAAATTCGTGTTCAAGTGCAATCTGTTTAAAATATTTGCGATTCAACCATCTGCTCCTTTATCCAAGAGGCCTCAAGTTTATTTTAGTTATTACCATTCTTGAAGGTTGTGAAGAGGAGAAAGAATATACAGGGTAATTAACAGATTAAAGTGGTGTGTCTCATCCTTTAATTTACCAAATCCATACATAATTCTATGATTGGTTGCGATAGTGAAAATTCAAGTACTACCAGTATTTAGAAAGTCTTCCGGCCAAATCCGGGGAGAATCATACAAAACTTACGGGATCTTGTTGCAATAGTAGTTTAGAATTAGAATTATTTGATATTTCGCTTATGGAAATCTAGAAGTCGCTCTATGGTATATTTAAAAATATAGGAATTTTTTGAAGGAGTCCTGTTGTAGTTCATTAATATATCAATACGTATTAAATATTTACTGCCACTCCAACGTTGCATTTTCAGTTACACACACTTATAAAAGTATAAGTTATCGTATGCAGGGAAATTGCAACCCTTTGAGTGTTAACTAGCTCTATCAGTATATTTATTACTTAGTGTAACAAAAAAGATGTATATCATATGTAACATGTTGGAGATATGATATTTATTAACACTCCAAAATAATATATAAGTTATTAACATAATTTAAGATAATTATTAAAATCAAGTTTAAGATTTTTGAAATTTATTACAACTTTAGAGCACTACAGTTAAAGTAATGATGCAATAATCAACAAGTTTATTAATTAATTCATTGACAATATTAAAAAAAGCAATCTATATCATATGTACATTTATTAAATATATTTAAAAAATAACAAGCTTAAATACTATCGTAGTTTATAATTCTCTATCTATAGCTTATAATTAAGCTTATACAATATAATCTATCAAATACATAACTTTAAAGATAAATAATGATAAGAAAAATATATAAGAAAAAACACAAAATAAATTATTATTATATACAAAAAAACAAAAATATAACAGTTCTGAAAAATATGAAAATGCAATACGTATATTGTGAATATATTTCGGTATATACCAGTGGATCATGAAGGGCCAATAATATTCAAGAAAAAACAAATAACAACATGTACAATGCTAACTCCATTATAATCCAATACTGGTAAACTTCTTTCGAACCATCTTCGACATTAAACTTTGTCTCTTTCGAATATAAAGAACTTGCTCCAAACTTGAGTTTAAGTGTTCATTAATTTCAAGCTGACCGTTTCCATTCTGACTAACTGAGGTAAGACATTCAATCTGTTCATCATAGACCTGTCCAACATAAATATCTTGTAAAATGCAAACAACTGTTTTTTCAAGATCTTCAGATATTAGATTAACTTGATCTCTTATTGTTTCCATCAAATCAATTGTATGTGGAGAGTTCATTTTTGGAAGTTTATCTCTTGACAATTGATCAATTGTAAATTTTGGACTTTTATCAAATGTATTATTATTTGTTGAGCCAGTTACAGCCAGATGATTATTACAATCGGAATCTGGATGATTAATTATTGTTCTTACAACCCATACATTATTTGGAGCATTATTGTTAACACCATCGTTATATGACCCAGAAACCTTCTTTTTAACAACAAATAACATTTTTTTGCATATTTTACATTGATATGAAAAATTTGCAGGACGATCCGAATCATCGACATGATCAGACATGGGACTATCGCCAGCAGCTGTGGAATCATTAGACCTTAAACCCGTCGCCCTCATTTGTCGTAATTGAATACCGTATTTTGCTGTGAAGTATAACCACATCCCATATTTTGCTTCTTGATATGTTTCGAAGTAGTTACCAGGCTTCAAGTCGAATTCAGCTAGACATCTCTGAAACCAACAACGAGTAGGTGCATAACGGGACTGATATGGAAGTAGATCACCAAGGTTATAAGGACGTATTAAGACGGTATGTGGGTGAGTATGTCTAGTAGAACCAGAGGACGAACTTCTTGATATTGTTAAGCTTGAATTTGAAGAAGTACGATTAAGATTGGCAGAAGTAGAACCTGAAGATTGATAGTAAAAAGGATCTTGGAGCTGAGAATGTGGAGTATTTGCTCGGGGGGTTATGGCGGTAAGATATGATCTATCAAGAATCACTTCAGATAACTGGTCGTAATCAACCGCTGTAGACTCATATTGTAACTGACGAGAGGATCTTGGATCTTGTTTTTCAGAAGACATCGGTGATGATTGGTATTGATAATTTAAGGGAGATGAAAGTGATTTATATGGAGGGAAACTAAAGTCTTGCAACTGATCATGATGAAATCCACCATTATTTAGTGTACATGTTGATGGTGTATATGGGGAATAGCTGAAGCTTCTTTGAGACATTAAAGTAGTGTTTAGTACAAATTGGATGTGTTTTGTAAATGATTCTAAATTGATTTTGAAAAGAGATTGTTTGGGAATTAGTTTCATTATATAAAAGAGGTTTGCATTATTAGAAACACGATAAAGGTGTATTTTCCATGACGTTATTTGGTTATGGGATGCACATTATAAGCCTCCTCGATAATGACTTGCTAGGCTCCGGTTTCTCTGCGTCTGCATGGAATCATTTCGCTTCGAAATATTGCCAATTTGAGCCTTGTGAACAATAATAAGTTGTTCTGGAAACCTGTCATGTCATACTCCCATACTTTGAAACCTGCAATATTTCACACTTTCAAAATCTATTATTAATAATATAATGATATAGTAATAAGACAACGGAATACATGAAAGATATACTATAACTAAAGAAAGAATCTAGGCGAAGAACGGGTGAATATAACAAACCGCCTATGGTTAAAGTATATTTGGTTTCATAATTGGAGCAAATTAATAAAAATTTTTAATACTATGGAAATTACGAAACTAGGTTGTTCATTCAATTGCAATTGATAAATATAGATCCACAATTAAGTGTTTTAATTTGTAAATAACAAAATACAGTTGCAGTAGCTATGTTATACGTATTTGACATGGGCTATATATGGTGAAGAAAGAATGTGCATAATATGTAAGTTAAACGGTCTTCGAACGGACATGTGAGATTTGTATTATAATTTCAATCGAAAGTGGGAGATCAACAATAAATCTGTGTAATAATTAGGTTTCCAAATATAGACTTTTTGAATTGAATTGAATTGATTTAGATAGAACTGAATTGATTTAGATAGAACTGAATTGATTTAGATAGAACTGAATTGAGCTAAATTGAAATCAAATAATTATATCTGATTTGAATTGAATAAATCGAATGAAGAAATGAAACGAAGAAACTTGATCCAAATCTTTAATATTAATATCGAAAACCTGTGTGGTACCTGCGACAATAATCCCAAGATTAACAAATAGAAACGTCGATTATATTCCTGTTTTGGTACTTATCTCTATAATTAAGCTTAAATAGACATATCCAATATAAACCTTTACTAGGTAATATTAATATTCAATGGTTGTTTCTCTTTTTTAATTTCTATATTTAGACATCCACATGAATCACTTCATACACACGTGATCCACTCGGTTAAATTTGTATATCCATTTCTTTTTTAATTTTACAAACTTTTTATAATAAGCTGTTTTTTCACCGAATATCCAAGTCTAGATTGTTTCATTTCTTAATCTCACTCATCAAAATACATGCCGTTTATATATAGCCTTCTCCATGTATACAACTGAACTGGTCAGACGGCTTTGAACAAGATCATAATAAAAACTGTGGACTATCATGAATAACATCATTTTGGGCTTTGTTATGTGTAACTCCGCCTATGAAGTCCATTTAAATGCTCAAAAGGCGTCTGGCTGGAAGGTTGGATAACCTTCTTATTAGATAGAGGCAGTGTGAGATTGTAAAATAAGTGGTTGTGGCAGCAACTGGATCGTTATTAATTATTTTACTTTCCAGGATACTTGCATAAAAAGCAGCTGCAACTGCAAATCACATTAACATTTAATAATATTTAGAAATTAAACCTCTTTTTGTATTAGAGTTTCAACAATGTAACGTAATTTATCATTTGCAAGCTACTATTAAAATTTACAAAAGGTGTATCTATAATATATATTGTCTACGTTATTATGCTAAAAATAGATCTTTCATAGTGATTTCTATGGTAGAAGTACAAAGTACACAGTTATTATGATCAAAACAAAAGTATATGTTAATCACTATATCAAACATATATAACATCAATATTCCCATTTAAGCAATCCAGAACCAAACCTTTTCGAGCATATTTCTCGGTTTTCTTATGACATAATTGGCTTCTGCCTCATCTGCTTGAGCTTTACCGGTAATAATATCGATCGTTTCAACTGGCTTATAAAATGTAAATGGTACATCAGGATGTTTAACCTTTCTAAAAATTATATGTCCAACATAAAGCCCTGTAAAAATTGGAAGTGTGATATAAGATGCTAAGAAATTATTGACAGAAAAATTACCAGGGAAGAAAACGCTATAACCATTTGTTAATGTTAAAACAATTAATAACACGATAACAACATAACTGAAATATGGCTGAAAATATGCTTTAAATGTTATAACATCTTCCATCCCATTATAAATTACCGCTTTTCTGAACCTTAAGTAAGCTAAAAGAACTGTAATCCAAGCTATATAACCCGAAATTGTTGTGATATTAGTAAACCAGTTGAAAACAGTTGCAGATGAACTTGAAACATTCAAATATGATAAAAAGCAAAGACAAGATGTAAGTCCAACACAATAAACTGGTGTACCAAATCTATTACAGGTGGTAAGGATTTTGGGGCCCTGTCCTCTCATGGCAAGTGAATAAGCTGTTCTAGAAGCTGCATAAAGGAATGAATTCCCAGATGACCATGCTGAGGTTAAAATACAAGCATTGACAATATGATTAAGTACCTTAATACCAGCGTTTTGAATTCCAATAACAAAAGGTGAAGCAGCAGCAGTGGACTGGCCAGCATCAATAGCATTTAATAATCGTTTATCGTTATAAGCAACCAATGCACCAATAACAATAGCAGCACAACAATAAAAGAAGATTAATCTGTAAACAAATCTACTAGCTGCTTTTGGTATATTTCTTCTTGGACATTCTGCTTCACCACTTGTAGAAATAACAAGTTCTGGAGAAACAATAAAGGCAAACCCAGCTTTAATAATAGCAGTCCATACAGCTAAAAATTTTCCTGTATTTCCACTTACCAAATGCTCTGTAAATGCACCAGGAGTCTTCCAAAATCTAAATCCTTTTGCATCATGATCTGGTCCACCACCACAAATAATCACAACACCAACAATCAACAACATAAGAATACATATAATTTTGATAGAAGCAAACCAAAACTCAGTCTCGCCGTAGACTGAAACCGGTAGAAAGTTAAGAGCAACAACAACAACAAGAATAATAGTAATCCAAACAGCTACATTTACAGATTCTGTCCAATATTCAATAATAATAGCAGCAGCTGTAATCTCAGTAGGAACAAGAATTCCAAATGCATAGAAATAATTCCAACCAGCTGCAAAACCAAGACTACTATCTAAATATCTATCAACAAAAGAATAGGCACTTGTTCCAGGTAATGGAATATAAGTAGCCATTTCTCCAAGGCACATCATAATATTCCATAAAACTGCAGACAATACGAGGTAACCAATTAATAAACTTGCAGGACCAGTGGTGGCTAAGATACTTCCAGATCCGACAAACATGCCTGTACCAATTGACCCACCCAGTGCAATCAGTTGAACATGTCGACTTTTTAAACCTTGATGAAGAATCATTTTATTTGATTCAAGATCTAATTGTGTAATAATCTTCCCCTCATCACCTATATCTTCGGTAATAGCGTCACTACTAGTGTTATAGGTTTGTTTTTCTCCCACAAAACTCATGTTGTGCTGCACGTTTTTCAAAATGTTATAATAAAGATTCCGACTTTATTTTCGGAACAGCACAATAGAAACTTAAGAAGTTTTGCAGTATAAGACAATTGGAAA
Organism: Alloascoidea hylecoeti; assembly: GCA_001600815.1. Taxonomy (NCBI): domain Eukaryota; kingdom Fungi; phylum Ascomycota; class Alloascoideomycetes; order Alloascoideales; family Alloascoideaceae; genus Alloascoidea; species Alloascoidea hylecoeti. The sequence continues at coordinate 749,488 of BCKZ01000001.1, forward strand.
AGAGGATCTGTATGGTCTTTATATTTTAATTTCATATTGCATAAAACAACGATTAATAGAACAAACTGTAATATAATCTGGTAGTTTACTTCAAACTTTAAACTAAGGTATAGCCATCTGCATGCAATAGACTAGCTTCATAATGGTGATTAATTTTTTTTTTTCATTAGCTTCATTTCACTTTCTATCATATCTTTTGACTGGTCAACACATAATATATCGATATTGTAAACTTCTAGATATGGTGAATTGTAGAATGAGTAGGCGAATTAGTTGTCTACATGTATTATGATCTTATAGTTTTCTATGCATCACTTATCTTAATAAAAGTAAGTGCCAACTATGGATAACTAAACTATTGGAGTGATAGATGCTAGTGTTAATTTCTACGTTTGTTCCCAGTTATCTACCGTCATAAATAGATATCGACAGTACTACCAGTATCTATATAATAACTATATAAACTAGAATCCAAAACTACTCATCCTTGTCTGACGACTCAGCTCAGCAGTATGTATACCTTAGTATTCAAAGGCATCTACTTAAGCTTCCTGATTGCACTTTATCTCAATATTCGGCACATCCACACGTGACATAAGTCACATTATTGTTATATGACAACTGATAACAAATGCAAAAGATATCGATAACGTACTAATCATGTGCTTATTCCCTCGTACGAGTTTTTGCCAAGCTGTAAAGCAATGCTCTATTGGGATTGCATAATCAAATTGGATATTATATGATGAGTAAGATGATGCTGGGACATTGACCAAAACGCGGAAAATCATCCATTACATTACCCCACAGGGAGACTACTGCAATCAGTAAGTAATTAGTATTCGGAGTCTGGAAGACAAATATACCAAATATAAATATTCATAAATTATTATTAGTACTCGGACTGTTGTTTATCTGCTAATAATCTTTTAACTTCTTTCCGTTCAAGTTGTCAAAGTATTTGGTGCTCTAGCATCTTCAAAAATACTATGATAATTAATGGGTAATTTGATTTAACGGGTTCGGATAATAAGGTTTTATTAGTCTCTCCGATGGTCGATTTTTAACTATTGAATGATATAATATGGAAGATCTACCGAGTTTATATGTTATATTCGGTAATAGATATATCAAATTTCTTTACTAATAGGGTAAAAATATGAATATTATGAATATATAATTTATATATACACATGTATATGTACTAAAAAGCAACAATCGTTTATATAATTAACAACAAACAATAATGCTAAACAAACCCTTTAAAACCCGCTATAATTTGATTAATTATGAATATTAACTCAGATAAATAATTTAAATGCATCAAAAAGTTAATATATACCCCCGGACAAAAATATTAATGGAATAACGTTCTTGTCATTCTTAAAAGACGTCCTCTACCTGCCTTAAGTGTATGGTATGTTGGCTGATCAGTAGAGATCAAATGTATATTCCCGTGTCTATCAATCTCAGACGCATATGTCGAACGAATTGCTTTCCCCAAATATATATCTTGAAGAATTTCAACAGTTGTCTCACGAGTATTTGAATTCCTACCACCTTCTCGAATCATAATAGTATGTATCAGATCATCCAAATGCATACATTTTATCCTACTAGATCCTCTTTGGTGAGCCTGAGTGATAACTTGATTGCATGTCTGATGATGGATTTTATCTATTCTATCAACAGTCCATCTTTTATCAACTTCTCCAGATCTCGAACGATAACATTTTTTAATACCAGTGAATACACTTTTTCCACACATTTTACAGCTGTATTCATAACTTCTATCTAAATTCCCATTCCGTTTTGATTTCCTTTGATGTATAGGGATCTTATATTTTACTGTGAAGTATAGCCATATTGCATATTTTAGTTCTTGCTCTGTGTCACAATAATAACCCAAATCCAAATTGAAATATTGAATACAATAATGAAACCAACCTCTTGTTCCTCCATTCCCCGAGTATTGTTTCCTATTGAGAAAAAGTATTTCATCTAAATTATATGGACGAACATAACTTCTTAATCTTGATTGTGTTTCTAAATATGAATCAAACTCAGAAAAGGGATCAAAAGACATTGTTAATTCCAAATTGTTATTGTAATAGTTGATGAATTGTTGATAATGTATGAAGTTCGGTTGTCAAAAACAGCGTTAAAGTGAAATGTATTTTGAGGTTTTATCAATTGAGATTTATGGAGAAGAAGATATCCTCCATTTAAATGTAAATGTTTTCCTCAGATCATGTCTAGCAACAGTTATGGCTGATAATTAACAAAAACTAGTATAGCTGACTCCAGCTCCAAAAGTTGATCATCATATAGCTACCTGCCAAAAAAATTATTAAGTTATACCATAAAACAACAATACATATATTGAATGTGTCAAATACGCGAAAGAGCTTCGTTAATTGAAGGAAGTACAAGCATGCTCAGCCTTAGTACAAACTGTACAACCGCAATCATTGATATTAATGATCATCTCAGATTCTTCTGCTGAAAAGTAAGGTGAAATCCTATTATTTAACAATTAATAGAAGTTATGAGTAAAAATAAGGATGGTGTGCATTGCAGATAGCCTAAATAGAGGCAACAAAACTACATCAAAGCTGAGATCATAAAGTAAGTTTCCGGAAACAGGCACTGGAGTGAAAGAAGTGAAAGGCTATGATATCACTGCTGGTCGTCAATGGATTCGTCCCACTGCCTCTTGTAGAAGTGGTGGCCGTGGAGGTTGAGTTTACGCTTCTGTTTCTCCGGGTAAATTTGCTATATTGTGCTACTTATAACATTATGTAATCACTAACGTTAATTTAGAGACCTAACCAAAATTCAGTAAAAGAAATCTTCAGAATTTTATTACAGACATATATAAAAGTAATTGGCTAACCAAGTTTAATACAACATTTCTTCGCAATTGCAGTTTTAACCAAATATCACGATCAAAAAACCAGCAAAGACACACTATGTACCTGAACACGACAACAACCTGGTTTCGTATATTATCTATATGGCTATGATGAGTTTGCAAACTTCAGGTCCATCAACAATACCCCAAATCACCGGTTCTGTATATTCAAAATTGTTAAGATCAAGAAATGAGTATAAACGTAACAGTATGCACAACTATGCACAACTATGCATCAGAGAACTCAATCAGCAGGTTCGTAAATCAACGGAACACGAAATATAATGTTACTAGTGGTTTGCAATGGGGAGTTAATTATAAAAAAAAAAAATAATAGGTGTGAATGAAATTGCGCACGCTCCAATTAAGTTAGAAAGAGTGAGGGAGTGTTTCAACATGCTGTTTATTAAAAATTGAGTAATAAAATTGCTGCGATTTGATTCACAGGCACATTATATATTGGGGGTATTTCTTGGAGCACTTAACCAATGAATAGGCACGAAATAAAATAGAAAATACTATCATTTCTACCAGCCTTTCAATACATATAATCTACTGAGAAAACTTTCAAATCCACTTATATAAGCTGCTGTAATGGTAGAATTGGAATTAGTGATATGGAACTATGCAGGGCTAAAGGGCTTGAGATAGTAGATTAAAAATGAAAGAATCAGATAGTCTATTTAAATTTAACTGATTACTAAAGTTGATGTGGTAGATGTTGTAGATGATTCTGAATTAACGGGTGAAGCGATAGCTGTGGAAGTATGAGGAGCCAGTTAAGTATAGGAGATGATTTATATGAAGTGATGAAAGTCTGTTACCTGAGATGAGCTTGATATAGATAAGAACTTCCGATCAGTTTTATTTTAACGGTGTATCCCGCATGTTTTGTATAGTTTCTCCGGGGTGTTTTCCTTACAGGTGAATCGGATTACATTACAACCGTTATTTCCTCACAGTTATGATTCTTATATTATGAATATAACCTTATATGCATGCAATATTAAGGCAGACTTTTGCACTGGAACCCATTACTGGGACCACTGATTGCTAATTGGTATTGGCGGGTGTAATTGCACTAGCAATTGGAACTGGTCCTGATTCTGAAGAATTATTTGATTATTCTGATTGATTAAGTAGTTTTCCGGGTTCATAATTTGCAGAGCATTATGCAGTTTTTAAGAAACGTTTAAGGTCTTATAGAGTACTCGATGGCTGGTCAATAGTTATACTGTTGCCATTTATATCTGGGGCAGTGACTCGAAAAAAGGGCACCTTTAAATTGATCCAGTTCCGATTCTATTACACGGAACAGTGATTCCGAAAAAGTGATTCGATTTTTTCACAAAATTATTATGCATATGCATATGCCTGTTTCGTGCAAAAGGCTTACCTTAATTCCCAGATTTTATCGATATCAGTTTTTTTCGTGGCTCACATCTTTCTCAAGTATAATTTCGTTGCACGTTAGAAGCATATATAATATTCACTTTTGAACGTGATTTGGTCAGTGTCAAAAAATCATTTTATTTATGACAAAAGAATTTAGTGTATGGGTTCTATAAATCAGTAATTCACTGGATCACAAAGTTTTAATTATCTGTAAGATGTTGTGTCCAATTACAATATTCGACAATAAGAAAAATGTATTTTATAATTAAGTAAAAAATGAATATTAAGTTCTATACTTCTATGTATTATATATGATTTTTATTCCAATTGGATATTTTACAAGCGAATGATGCAATGAAATGAAAATGAATAATGTGCCAAAAAATAACTAACAACAAATAAAAATTCCTTTATAATGAGTGAAAATGTGATGTGTTATATATAGATGTATTATGCTTGAAAAAAAATCCTTATTAGCCAATTAATTATGTATGTTAACTCTGATAAATTCATCAACAAGTTAATACATACTCCCAGAAGAAGAAAAAAATTTAATGGAATAACGTCCTTGTCATTCTTAAAAGACGTTCTCTACCTGCCTTAAGTGTATGGTATGTTGGCTGATCAGTAGATATCCGATGTATATTTCCGTGTCTATCAATCTCAGTATAAGATGACGCATGTGTCGAACGAATTGCTTTCCCCAAATATATATCTTGAAGAATTTCAACAGTTGTCTCACGAGTATTTGAATTCCTACCACCTTCTCGAATCATAATAGTATGTATCAGATCATCCAAATGCATACATTTTATCCTACTAGATCCTCTTTGGTGAGCCTGAGTGATAACTTGATTGCATGTCTGATGATGGATTTTATCTATTCTATCAACAGTCCATCTTTCATCAACTTCTCCAGATCTCGAACGATAACATTTTTTAATACCAGTGAATACACTTTTTCCACACATTTTACAGCTGTATTCATAACTTCTATCTAAATTCCCATTCCGTTTTGATTTCCTTTGATGTATAGGGATCTTATATTTTACTGTGAAGTATAGCCATATTGCATATTTTAGTTCTTGCTCTGTGTCACAATAATAACCCAAATCCAAATTGAAATATTGAATACAATAATGAAACCAACCTCTTGTTCCTCCATTCCCCGAGTATTGTTTCCTATTGAGAAAAAGTATTTCATCTAAATGATATGGACGAACATAACTTCTTGATCTTGATTGTGTTTCTGAACAATATGGAATTGAAGCATTGAAGATATCATCCTCGCTCGATTCTTGATCAAAATCAAGTAAACTAGAAAACGGATCAAAAGCCATTATTAAATCCAAATTGTTATTGTAATAATTGATAAATTGTTGGAGTTCGGTAGTCAAAACAGCGTTTAGGTGAGATGTATTTAAAGATTATTATCAATTGAGTAAACCTTTATAGAGAAAAAGTAAAGTTATCAATTGAAGAGAAAAAGTGATCTATTTATGTTGTATAAGATTTCCCTAGATCATGTTTAGCGTTAGTTATGACTGATAACTAGTCTAAATTTAACATAACCGTTAAAATAAGTGTACGCAAAAACAATGCCGCATTGACAGCAAAAATAAACATATTGTACAGAAAAGTTGAATTTCAATGACCAGTAGAAGGAAAAGAGAAAGTATTATTATTCACCATGTCAGAATCAAACATCATGTAAGGGCTTGGGGGGTCTTTTTTTGAACTTAAAGTGTAAAAACTAGTCAAAATTACTTCTACATTACTAAATAAAGCTTTTCGAAGAGTCATAAGTGATCATAACAGAAGACAACAAGCGTGATATTAATGGACGGAGAAAGATGCTGCACTGAAAAGGCAATGAGATTGGGTGAGATTCGTCAATGGTGTATCTGTGCTGTTAAAGGCTCAAAGTTATTCCCACTGCCACTCACGTAATTGGCGAAGTTGAGCTTAAGCTCCTTTTGTTGTTCCGGGTAAGTGCTTGCCACTTCGATGTTCATGCATATTATCATCAATGACATAACAACATTAATGTTAAGGTTATACTTTACTCAACTTTCGGTTGAGCTTGGGTAATAGACAATTATAATTTATAACAGATACACTTTATATAATTAAAATTTTAATTGCAATATATACTGGTACACAATATATTTGTGCAGATTATTTGAATGTGGATGCTCACGATATATTAATCGTAAAATATACGTACAACAACCTGGAAAACAACAATAGCTTGAAAGCATATACATCTATTGCAAAACTTTAAGGGTCCTAAACTAAAATACACAAATATTGTTACATCTGAGGTCGGGAAGAGTTTAACATCCACATGGCCGATAACCATTCGTCAACATGATTATTATCCATCAAAATGGCCGAACATTAGTACTTTACCTGACTGAATATGTATTTGTTACCAGTGCGCTCTAGATTGAAAGATGGATATAAGGATCACAGCAGGATTAAAGGATTGATCAGCCCAAAATTATTGCATTTCAACCACTAATTGCAAAACCACCTACAATTATAAATTATTCAAAATAGTATTATTAAAATCTATTTAATCTCGTAATTCAGATGATATATTTTTGAGTCATAAATATTGTTGTCGTGTGAATGTTCTTCTACGATTTAGCGTATTGACACCAAGAGCTCTCCAACTTCAGTCTTTAATCGTAATTTCAAGCATTCCACGATTAGCTGAAAAAGTGCCATATGGACATATTATTATACCTCTAATTTCATGGAATAGTCAAATGTCTCTTTAATACAAGCGTCGTAGTAAAAAATGAGGATTTATGAAGTTTAAAAACTTGTGGGACATAACGGGAAAAAAGTTGCAACTCAAAAGTTCTTTCTCTTTTTACAACCACCAAATCATAACAAATAATTAAAATGGCACGTACAAGGACTATGAAAACGAGAAGGGTAAAATAACAGGCTCATACTCTAATAGTTTATATTTGTTGGCGGTTTTTGTAATTCGTGGTTGAAATGTAACAGTTTTGGGCTGCTCGATCCTTTAATTCTGCTTGGACTCTTAGTCTGTCGGTTCAGAATTTTTAAAGAGAAAACTAGTTATATAATACAATAAAGACAACAACAATTGTATAGAATGTCTTTTATAGTACAAAATATATATTGAGTTGTGTTAAAGTTCAAAGTGCCTGTTCTCCCAGTTGCGCCAAAAAGCCAATCGACTCTTTAGTGAACTGTTCCAAGAGTGTAATATATCCAACAAATTGAAAAAAAGAGTCCATTAAGTATGATATAGGCCCATAAGTTTTATATATGCTAAACGCCTCAACCATTCTACTTAATTTAGGCCACCTTTGATCAATAATTGTCGGCTATATATCTCCTCCACTAATCATACAATTCTAAACTATAGTCTCGAGTCGTATAACTTACAATTAATATAGAAAAAAGGTAATTAGTAAAGGGGGAGGAGGAATATTTAGTTCATGTGGCCGAAATTAAGTAGAATTACTGTATACCGGTACACGGAGGCGTTTAAAACACACGTTATATGAACTATGCATATAAGTACTCCTTTTTGCCATTCAATATTTTGTACTACGTATAGGTATGATTGTTGTTGTCTTTATTGCAATTACACTTTCTAAGTCATTATCTCTATAAATTTTCTGTTTGTTCAGCTTCCGATCTAGTTAGCAGCGATATCATATAAACCAAATTTGATAACTAATAATTGTAAAAGCTATAGCTAATATATTAATGGCATGTGCTGATGTTAATTATAAATTTTAAAGCAGTGTGATTGGCCTAACTTAGTATGTCTTAAATTAATGTGAATGTTACAATAATATAATTAGTAAATCTTGGATATAAATAACTAAATATATATAAAGTGACTGTGTATTTTTTTGCGGTCCTGATAAATTATATTATTATTACGAAGGTTGTATATTTTTATATATTGATTGGGTTTGACGTTTCTCTCCCCTTTTTTATTTAAATTTTCGTTTTGAAACAACAAAGTCAAAAATTATTTTAAAATTATTATCGGAACCATAATATATGGATAATTACTACTGTTATATATCATTAATATCGACTTAATATATATAATATATTTTCAAAACAATAAAGGAATCATCGCAGCTTAGAAATGAATATTAAGAAGTTAATTTTTTCACCGTTATTTTTTATTTTACTGTTGTGCCAAACCTCTCTTGTTAAAGGAGACGACACGACAACAGGAACTGAAACAGGAACTGAAGAAGAAACAACATCAGCATCATCCACCTCTAACACATTAATTTGGGTTACAGGTACCGATTCAGCTGGTGTCACACAAACAACACAATCAATTTATACACAATCATTTAGAAAACAATATTCAACTGTTACTTCTTCTGTCCCTACGGGTACTATTGGATTAGGGACGATCAGTGGAAGTATTGGGACTGTACGAGTCTACTCTACTACAACTATTGGCGGTGGATATGGATTTTCAAATATGAATAATTTTAACGGTATTCTTACAAGTATGCCTAACTTATTTAGTGCTGAAACTGTTTTTCTAGGGGTACTCCTTTGGTTCTCTCTTTGTGGATTAATGATATTATAGATAAACAAAAAATAATATTATTTCATTAACCTTATATTAGTGACCAACTAGATTAATCTTTTAAACCTTATTTTGAGCATTCAATCATAATCATAATTTTCAATTTATGTTTTGTTATCATCAATAGTGCATTTGTTTTATATTTAGAATCACCGGCTGTCAAAGTGAAGACCGAGATCTTTTTTAAGTTAATTATTGAATATTATAATTAGTTGTTGAAGCATATGGGATTTAGCATACAATTTATGATTGTTTAAATCTGAATTTCAACATATTTTTGCTATAGTTTTTTGAAATTCAGATGTTAAATATAGCTTTTGATATTCACAATTAATTTTAATATTAATAAAAAAAAAACCTTTAAATATTGACATATAAAATTGCTACTTTTTCTTTTCAATTTTTATGATTGTAGTTATTTATTTTCCAGTTATGTATGTTGGGGTAAACCTTTGGTACAACGACGAAAAAACCATCCATACAAGATCTAGAAATAATAGTTTGGATGTGGACAGCTATAGCATCTATGAATGGGGTAAGAGCGGAATAAAATGTATAGTTATAGCGAAGACAGGACAAGCTCAAGACTGGTGGCGCCAATAAAAGCCCATGATCGGAGGGAGCTGTTATTTATTTCAAACTTAAGGATATGTCAATATTTGAAGATTAAAGAAATTGCAATCTTTAGCTATTTGATAACTTGTAATTAATTATAAATTGGAAACTTAACCCCATCACAAGATCTAAAGTCATTATCTTGAACTTTTATTCATTATGTAATCCTATATCTATACTATTATAATCGATATATAAGTTATAGCATTACACATTCACCATGATCTTTATAATTGTCATATTTCCACCACCCGCATGATTGAATTCAACCTCTTGTTCTATAATAGTTGTATCAATATGTGTATTTTCGACCGAAGAGATTCTCCAAACCCCAATAGGTGCAAAGATTATAAACCTAAATAATCGTTCCTCTTGTGCCATAACGTTTACAATTATCTGATTTCCATTAGTATCATAGAACCACAAAGTGAAAAGGAGTTTAAATTTGTAGTCCAACTATTCTTGGAATTCCATCAGAACAGTAGTAAACCAATCATTATCGCAGTCTTGAGTGTAAATGGATATGCATATGTCTAGCTTCTTAAATTTCAACCTTGTTTATTGAATCTTTTCGTTTTTCAATTTTTTTTTTTTAAATTCTTGATTTTATCATTAATTAAATGTAATTAATTAACACAATTGGTTTATATTTGGAAGTGACCCAGAAGTTACCCTCACCTGTCAAAATTAAGACCGAGATTCATTCATTAATTATTACATGAGGCTATATCTAGGTATAACATATTAGTGCCTGCATAACATAATATTCATAACTTTTGGTCTCCACAGATCATTTTTTTGTAACACTATACACTTTTTATTATTATTTATTATCTATTTGTGCTCACATTTTGTTTCTCGAGATAGGAGAATAATGAAGATCTCTTATTATATAGACCATTCTAGATTTACTTTATTAAGTCCTCAGGCGCCTTCATCACGGTCACTGTTAATATAGACATAATTTAAATTTATTCTCACCCACTTTCAATATTAAATATACAACTATTTAAATAGTATTGCTGAAATGATATAACATGACCTATTTTCTGACTCCATAATTTTAGAGAAAATTTCAGTGTTTAATTATAGTATAAATATGAAGGCAATGCCCTTTCTTCTTTCTTCTTTCTTCTTTCTTCTCATTTATATTAAAACTTACGACTCAATTACAGCATCAATACTAAATCTTAAATATAAGTGTTTTAGCTTTAAGATATATACATTAATATTATTATTATTATTATTATTATTGCCTATAGTCATCTCTATCTATCTAAATCTTTATCCGACATGAAGCTTCAATCATTTTTCTACTCTTTCATCTTTCCATTAGTATTCATACAATTGCAATTTCAAACCATTTTTGCTAAGACGGCAACAACAACTTCAGCAACCTCAATCTGGGTGACTACAACGGTTGGAGGAAAAGCAGAAACAGTGGAAGTAGAATATTCTCAAAGTTTTCCATCATTTTATACAAAAGTAGCTACAGTACCAAAGGGAAGTATTGGTTTAGGCACAATTTCAGGGAAAGTTGGAACTATTAGAACATACTCTACATTCACAACTAGTTAAATATTGGCCGGGAAAATTAAATGCACAGTATATGTTGTATATAATTCATCGTGTCAATGAAAATTCATAATAACCTAGACTTGGCCATCTCTATTTGAAGCTATTCATTCTCAAGCATCATCTTTAATAATAGAATTTTAAAAAACACTCAGATATACAGTAAATAGAAAGGTGATACATCATTGGTGCTAGATCAACTGATTATAATGTCTTAAACATGTTTCAAACGGAGATTTCGGGGTATTATATGACATATTCAAGTGAAACAGAAGGAAGCTTATTTTAACATGACAGCTGTGACCGTGGTAAAAATAGCTCCAAATCAATTAATACTAATATATTTCAAAATTAAATTTAGAATTTGTAACTTATATCTAAATCTACCAACATGAACATGAACATGAACAGTTGTCTGTGGTTTTCTGGAGACAATTTTCCCACTGCCTATTAAATACCCTAATCGGTGCTATACCCTATGCCTGATCATCAACGAGGATAATTGTTATATTGGCTTTCTACTCCCATATTTATATTAGGATATAATTATGTAAGCCCATTTGAACATTCTCAATTATAAATCACTGTTAATAAACATATTTACTTGCCAACTTATAATTACAAATGTGAATGATGAAATATATGACTTTGAAATTTTAAAGACTAATATATGGTAACAACGACTGTCCGTCATAAGGCACACATAAACTAAGTTTCTAAAATCTAACATAATGTATAAAAGGTGCTCATCTTAGAGAGTCCCAGGAAAATCGAGTATTTTTTACAGCACAAGCATCTAAGCATTTGGCATCGTTCAGCAGGTGGAGTACATCGTAAATACGGAGGCATCTTCTCCGCATCATTCACCATTTCAACGGTTTTATCGATGTTAAGAGTAGGAGCAATCATACCCGATTTTGTTCTAGAAGACAACCCTTTAACCTTCAACAGTGGATTAGGCGCTCTGTGTGGCTCTGGCTCATCCGAGCAGTAGCACCGATAGGACTCGCGCATGTCTCATCAGAAACCCGTGATTCTTCCAATTTTTTGAACTGTGGTATTTCATACGATTGTAGGAGCATCTAATATTGTTTCTAGATGTAAGATTTTTATCAATATATTGGATTCGTAATTATTTAAAATGTTTATAAATATAACTAAATAACATTATATACAAAGTTCTGTGAATATAAGGATGCAAAAGATATACTCATATTGGTGGTAGTACTTATTTCTATACTTTCTAGTCATTATTGTCAAATTGAATAAAAAAAGTAAAAAAATTGACGATTAGTTGCCATTTATAATTTTACCAGCATTAATACTTGTGATATGCTTTTTAAGAGATTCAATTGTAATAACCTTTATATTCCATTTATCAGCGAATTCAAAGCAATCATCTCTTCTAGCCATTTCACCATCTTGTTCTCTAACCAATTCACAAATGACAGCAGCTGGTTGCAAGCCAGCCAATTTTGATAAATCCACACCAGCTTCTGTATGCCCACCTCTAGCTAATACACCACCTTTAACGGCTCTCAAAGGTAATATATGACCAGGACGCAAGAAATCCTTTGGTTTAGAAGTAGGATCAGATAATTTTAAAGCAGTCAATGCTCTGTCATGCGCAGAGATACCGGTTGTTGTACCATCAGCGTAATCAACAGTGATTGTGTAGGCAGTTCCATGACGATCCGTTTGAGTTTTCAACATCATGGGGAGATCTAAAGCATCGGCTCTTTCTGGGGATAATGGAACACAGACGTAGCCACTAAAAATGGGCACCATTAACATTAACTTCGTATATAAATATGAGAAAATGAGAAAAAGTAACATACCTGCTCCATCTGACAATAAAAGCCATTTTTTCAGTTGTAATGTGTTCAGCAGCGACAATTAAGTCACCTTCATTTTCTCTTGATTCATCGTCGAGCACCAAAAGATATTCGCCATTTTCTATACAGAGATTAGTCATAGATCTGGAATTTGCAATGAGTATAGATATACATACTGTAAGCCTCCAGAGCTTCGGGGATCGTTGAAAATTTAGAAGTAGTCATTGAAGTATAAAATCTGTCAAACGTTTAACGATGTTGGAAAAAAGATGAGTAATCCACAACGAAAATTAATTCTGTTTATTAACAAATTTTAAAAGAGAAAGAGAAAAGGTGGAAAAAAGGCAGAAGCACTCAGTTAAATATAATTGACACTCCGGAATATACAAATATTTAATATGAGGATTTAAATATATTAAATTAAGTACAATTCAATGGAGGATGCTGACTAAACACGACATGTCCTCCTGACTCATCCTTAGCTCATTATCTGTCAGCATATTAGTAATAATTTATAAGCAGAGACTCAAGCTCTATCTCCACACTCATCTTCCGAATAAACCATCCATATCCATAATGAATAGGTTATTTGGCTCAAAGTCAAAAGCACCCAAACCCTCTCTGTCGGATGCTACAAATAGCGTACGTCCCATAATTGCTAGTAGTAGTGTTATTAATTACCGGTGGCGATCCTCTGTTTAACTTTAATATTAACAATTTAATAGATCGATACAAGAATTGCATCTTTAGATGTTAAACTAACAAAACTAAATGCCGAACTATCGACATACCAACAAAAACTATCAAGAATGCGAGATGGCCCCGGAAAATCAACATTGAAACAAAAGGCATTAAAATTACTAAAACAAAAACGAATGATTGAATCCCAAAAGGATAGTTTGGAATCACAATCTTGGAATATGTCTCAAACATTAATGACAACTGAAAATTTAAAAAATACTATGATTTCAATTGATGTTATGAAGCAATCAAATAAAGAATTGAAAAAGCAATATGGCAAAATTAATATTGATAAAATTGAACAGATTCAGGATGAAATGGAGGATTTATTGGATTTAAATCAAGAGTTACAAGACACAATGAGTAGAAGCTATGCTGTACCTGATGATATTTCTGAATCGGAATTGGATGCAGAATTAGAAGCACTTGGTGATGAGATAGAATATGCCGCTTTAGAAGGTGAAAATGAATCGAATATTCCAAGTTATTTAACTGAAGACACTGCCAATGCTCCTACTTTTATTGATGAGCCACCTGTTGAGGAAACCACATCTCAACAAAAACAAACTGCTGCATAAAATTACATATATTAATAATAACATATGTTATGATCCGTTCTTCATATTGCGTTTCTTATTTCCTTAGTTTTCTCATCTAGATCTGATTTTTTTAAATTAAATTGAAAAAAAAATCTATAATTAGTTTCATAATAATATATGATCTTGTTGTTAATTGTAAATAAAAACTAGTTAACCAAATAAATCCCTACTAGAAATTAAGGTGTAAATCATAGAGTTGATCCAATAAAACGTATGACTTTAAAAAGTTGAATAGCAAACATGTGGAGGTAGGAAAGAAATCGGGAATAGTCGGGTAAAAACTTTTCAAATAAAAAGGGTCCAACTGATTTTTCTTTTTACTTTTCCACATCTTTTTAATTCTTAAACCCAAATATAAAGAAATTAACAAAACAATGTCATCTTTTGAAACTTACAAAACACCACTTGTCGGCCGTTATGCTTCTCCGGAAATGGCCCAGCTTTTTTCTGAAAAGACAAGATATTCAACTTGGAGACAATTATGGTATAATTTAGCCGTTGCCGAAAAAGAACTTGGATTGGATGTTGTTACTGATGAGGCAATTAAAGAATTAAAAGCAAATATTAAAATCACTGATGCTGAAATTGAGGCTGCTAAAGTTCAAGAAGCAATTGTTAGACATGATGTTATGTCTCATGTTCACACTCTTGGTGAATCTGCTCCTGCTGCTGCCGGTATAATACATTTAGGTGCCACCTCTTGTTATGTTACAGACAATGCTGATTTGATCTTTTTAAGAGATGGTTTAGACTTATTGATTCCAAAGCTTGTCAATGTCATTAATAACTTAAGTCAATTTGCTTTGAAATATAAAGATTTGCCTGTTCTTGGTTTTACCCATTTTCAACCTGCTCAGTTAACAACATTGGGTAAGCGTTTTACACTATATATCCAAGATTTTCTTATTGACTTAGAAAATTTGAAACGATTAAGAAATTCTATTGGTTTGAGAGGTGTTAAAGGTACAACTGGTACACAGGCTTCTTTCTTAGCTTTATTCCACGGTGATCATGATAAAGTTGAAAAATTAGATCAACGAGTTGTTGAATTATGTGGCTTTGACTTTGCCTACCCATGTACTGGACAAACCGCTTCAAGAAAAATTGATCTGGAAGTCATAAATCCTTTGGTTTCATTGGCAGCAAGTTCATATCGTTTTGCCAATGATTTACGTCTAATGGCCCACATGCAAGAGGTTGAAGAGCCTTTTGAAAAGAATCAAATAGGCTCATCAGCCATGGCGTACAAAAGAAACCCAATGAGATCTGAACGTGTTTGTTCAATTGCTAGATTGGTTGGTCCATTGGCAATGAATGCTTTTAACACTGCTTGTGTTCAATGGTTTGAGAGAACCTTGGACGATTCGGCAAATAGACGTGTAATTATTCCAGAAGCTTTCTTAGCTTCTGATGGTATTTTACTAACATTATTAAACATCTCGTCTGGTCTTGTGGTTTATCCCAAGGTCATCGAGAGAAGAATTAAAGGTGTGTTACCATTCATGGCAACTGAGAATATTATAATGGAGACTGTGCAAAACGGAGGCGACAGACAGGTCTGCCACGAAAAAATACGGGTACTTTCACATCAGGCAGCATCCGTTGTCAAAAATGATGGTGGAGACAATGATTTAATTGAAAGAATTAAAAAAGATGAGTATTTTAAACCTATTTGGAATAAATTGGATTCTTTGTTAGATCCCTCGACTTTTATTGGTAGAGCACCAGAACAAGCTGAAAAGTTTGTTAATGTAAATGTCAAGGAAGCTTTAAAAGAGTATAAAAATGTCATTTCAACTGAAAATGTTGATTTGAAGGTTTAACCTCAGAAATTCATCTTACGAAAATATTCATGTCTTCTTGTTTTGATACTATCTTTATATACAAACGTTTTTATTTCCAATTATCTCAAATGAAGTTGTACTACTATATAATATTATATATATGACAATAGCTAAATCTCATCCGTTATTTAACAATATCTAATTATGAGTTTCTAAGTTGTAGACAACAAAGTTGTCGTAAGCGCTTGAGAAGCTATGCAGAATCAGAAATCAAACTCTATGATCATAAAATCATAAAACATACAACTTCATTATAAGAAATTCTCATCTTATTTTCTTCTTACAGCCATAAAGTAATTACCAACATTACAATCATCAGTTAACTTCCATCCATAAGCTGGAATGAACAATGATCCTGCAGATTTGACAACTTCAAAATCAGGTTGTTTATTAAACCAATCTCTCAATTCAGACTCATTTATATATTTTGATAATGTATGGGTTCCTTTTGGTACTATTTTCAAGATATCTTCACCCATGAAAATAGTTGTAAACCATGATATTGGGGTTCTATTTATTGTTGATAGAAATATCCAACCACCAGGTTTTACTTTATCAAGTGTAATTGATAGAACTTCAGAAGGATATGGTACATGCTCAAGCATTTCAAACATTGTAACGATATCGTATTTTTCATCCTTTCCAATATTTTCTAATTCAATCAATCGATAATCAAGTTTAGAATCAAGTATTGGATCAAGTGCTTTATGTGCTTTAGCTGCTTCAAGAACCTCACTTGATAGATCTATTCCCCTTACTTTTTTAGTTATATCCAGTCTTGCCAAGCATTCAGATAATATTCCACCCCCACATCCAACATCAAGGATTTCCAATTTTCCCTTCATTTCCTCCCATTTCTTATCCCTTGCTTGATTCTGTTCCAGTCTAACTTGATTGGCAACAGGTTCAGGTAATAACTCTAAAGAATAACCAGGCACAAAAACACCATCATCTTCTCCAGTTTCTGTTACATTATCACCGGAAATCTTTAAATTTTCACGGAGGGTTTGGTTTATAAAGTCCATTCTTAAAAGATTCAGTTTATGAAGAATACGCTGTGGACCTTGAGTATCCCACCATGAATCTGCTAAGAGTTTAAAATGCGCTAGTTCATCTTGAGATGCTGCCGTTTTACCACTACCCGTGTAATTTGTATTATCCAATGATGATTCTGCTTTATAACTGCTAATTGAAAAATGACACGATGATAAAGCGTTATTAATGGGATATATATTATAAACAGACCCTGAAATCCTTTGTATAATTCTCTTATTCAAACCTCTTAGTTTTAACATTTTTATATACAAAAACGCTTAATATAATAATAATCTCATTTGCTACAAAAACATCTCCAAACTCCGGGTAAACTACCAAACTTCTCCCAAGAACGCGAAATCTCTGGAAATTCATAAAAATATCACAGTGAAATTTATCATCTTTTATAATTTCTTTTTTTGTAATTAGATATGTCATCTCCACGGTCTAAAGACCTGGCACCACAGGAAGCACTGGTAGCTACACGTTCCAGGAGGAAAAATGCAGGGAGTCGATTACGACAATTACTTGAACAGGAGGCACCACTGGAAGATGAGGAGAATATATTTATGGAAGTTGAAGGCGATGAAGAGTTTGACTTGGAGGCTGAGGAGAAAAGACAACGGAAGATAAAGGAAAGGAGGAAAAAGAAACTTAAAAGGAAGTTAAGTGCTAATAATAAAGAGAGTAAAGGGGATAATAACAACAATGCTAATGATGATCCCGAGACTTCACAGATGGAAGAAAATACAGATACAGATGGCCCCTTAAATAATGATAATACTAAAGATATTGAAGAAGATGAAGACGATGACGACGATAGTAATAAAATTGAGGATGATGATGATGTTTTCAGTGATTCAGATTCAGATTCAGATGGTAAATCAGATGAGGAAGAAGGTGAAAAAGAACTGCAACGACAAATCCAACAAGATAAAAAAAACAAAAGAACAAAATTTAAAGTTCCACCAATTATCGCAAAACGACCGATATCTAATTCATCTTCTGAAGTCAAAGAGAAAAAAAGAAAATTCCCAACATCTGCTCAGCTATTAGATTCACGAAGAAGATCATCATCACGAACAGCAGCTGTTCAAAATAGAGAAGCTGTTATTAAGCGACTTGAGGAATCTGAAAAACGGAGAGCAAAATATCAACCTGTTGAAAAACCAAAAATCCATCATTTAACACAAGAAGAAAGATTAAAAGAAGCTGAAATTACCGAACAAAAAAATATCTTATCATTAAATAGATTTAAAGAACAAGAATATTTAAAAAAGAAAAAACAGAGAGCTGCAATGCTGGCAAGGAGGCCACATTTAACTTCAGTTATAAGCTATATCAGTACAAGCCGATTAATTGGACCTGTTGCGCCTCCCCGTAAAAAACTAATTGAAGATATAACTTCGGAAACAACTACAAAGAGTGATGAAGATGATAAGAAGACAATTTTGCTAAATACAAAGGAAATTGAACCCGCTAAAACTAATGATGTGAGGATAGATGGTAAAGATAAAGAAACCCATAAATCTCACAAATCAGTTACCTTTAACTTGGATAATGAATGCAATCCAATTGAAGACACTAATAAATCGAACGATCCTGAGAGGGAAGAAGCAACAGAGAATAACGTAAAGAAGGACAACAATGATGATGATAATGTCACTACTAATATTAATATTTCTCTTGACGATAAAGATGCAACTAGGGAAACTACTGAAAAAGAAGATGATGAGAAAACAGCAACTGCCGATATCACAGAACAACAACAAATATCTGAAACACACAACATGACTGCTGATACAGTTATGGTGGATGCTAATGCCAATTTAGGGGTAAACACAGAAAGTATAAGTGATAGTAATGAAACTGTGCCAAATGATGTGATACAAAAAAACAAGGAAGAATTTGAAAAACCGGATAATGACATATGCATGGATGTAGATCGTGATGAAGAGGAAGAAAAATTAAATAAACGTGTTGATGTTGATAATGCTAAAACTGATCTTAACACATCGGCAGCTCAGGGTGATAACTCACCAATAAATAATGAACAAATCAATGGATCCGAACCAAACGAAGAAATAATAAAAGAAGGCCCAGGAGCTACTATTGATGATCCAATGGATATTGACGATGATGTTGTGATTATTGATCCCAAGACAACTGGAGATGCAAATGACCATGATAAGATTAAAACATTAGGGGACTTAACCGTTGAAATAAAATCAAGTGAGCGGATTGACGAATCATCAATCACGGAATTAAAAGGGACACCTAATGATATAGACTTATTAAATGCAACAGACTCAAATAACAATACTAAAACTAACAATGATTTGGTTTCAAGTTCAGGTACGGAAAATGAAATAACCGTCATTAAAAATCCAACAGAAAGTACATTAAATAATAATGATTGTGAAAATGTTATCGTAACTCCCACTACTTCAGCTGTTATTACAGTTAAGCAAGAAGATGCCAACGCATTACCACTAATAACTAAGACCAAAACTCCAACACCAGAACCAGAAGTTCAAGGCCCATATAATAAAATATCTGTTTCAACCATTAATTTAATTGATTTTCCTGATAATATTGTCTTATCAAGGTTAAAAATAAAAGAGATATTATTTGGTAAACAATCAATAATTGCACCCAAATATCCATCAAAGCATGCAAACCCAATCACAATTACATCCACAAGTGGTAGAATGGCACCCATTAATACGGGATCTTCTTCGTCTTCTGCTTCATCTACAAAACGTTCATGTTTAATTACTGGTAAACCTGCCGTTTATTTTGATCCGAAGACAAATATTCCTTATAGTAGTATTGATGCCTATAGAGTTATTAAAAAGATTAGTCAAGGAAAAGTTGCATGGTGTGGAGATCTAGATACGAATAGTAGTATTATTGGTGGGGGTGCTTATTTAGGATGGAGAATTGGTAGAAGACATGCAAAAGGTGTGCCCGAAGGATTTGATGGATAATGTACAAGTATTTTCACCAGATGGATGAATACAATATTGCAGCATATACCTATACCAATGATACTCATTTATGGCATGGCTGTCAAAGATATAGGCCCTATAGCTATACATGTATAAGGTATTGAAGGGAAAAAAAATGATATTATTAGGGATATAGCTAAAATTATAAAACTAACAGTAAGATTGGTGTATAGAGACCATCATACTAAACATTAAGTTAAGAAAAATCCGCGATCGCCTTTTATATACAATTAAATTACTTTAGCAACATTAACAGTTAATGGGTTAATAAATAATGGAAATGAAAAAAAAAAAAGATAAAAAATAATGCATTTGATTTATATATAAGATAAGACAATAATGGCAATAGCAATTGCCGCCCCCAAACAAAAAACGCCAAATAATGGATATGTTTAAAACCAATAAACAAAAGAAAAAATTGGTTGTAAGGCTTATAAGTTATATATTATAATTTAAATTTAAAATTTTAAAAGAAAACCATATGCCGAAGTAGCACATAAACATTTTTATAGAAATCATAGGTAATAAATTAAATGATAAGCTTATGATAGTTATTCATTTTTCAGAAAAAAAGATTGATTATTAAACATTATAATATAATTAGTATATTAGTGATTGGAATTAGTTGATTAGTGATTGAATAAGGTAGGTTTTTATAATTAGTGAAGCAGTTTGGTTGGTTATTAGTGAGCGAATATGGTAGGTTATTAGAAATTAGGTGAGTTATTCGTGTTTGAATAAGGTGAGATATTAGTGAAAGCGATGAATATGTATATGATTAGTGATAATAATAATAGATCAAAATGAATGTTTTTCGTAATAGTGATAGTAACAAATAATGAGGTAATTATAATGAATATTAATAAAAAGAATTAATTATGTAGTGTGAACTTGTGAAGTAACCAAAGCAGTTTAAAAAATAAATTTGTCGATCAATTGCAACATTAATAGGTGAAACTGAAATTAAAAGTAGTAAAATAAAAGTTTTTTTAAATAATAGAAGTCGTGTATAATAATCAGAACCGAAAATGCTCTAATCTATGATGATGAAACGAAAATTTGTTTTCTATTTGCAATACTGGCTCCATTAAATGGAAATGTAGTTGAAGGATTCCATTGTATGTATTCTTGGGCGGCCATACTAATAACTGAAGCAATAGCAATAGCATTCCCAGTACTATGTTCAGGTTCTATGATTAAATAAACGTGTTAGTTATATTGTTAAGAGGTCAAAAAAATGAGTGTTGTTAAGTTTCCAGATTAGGAAATAAACGTATATTTAAAGAACATACCAAGTAAATCTAATTCAGCTAATGTTATTAAAGAATTATCAGGGCTTGAGCAATTAAGACATTCAATACTAATTACAGTTCCACAAATTGCAATACCGAATAAAGATTTGTTTTCACGGTATCGAGTTTCATTTGCAATTTCACGAAGTTGAGAATCTAATCTTTTTTTACATCTGTATAAATCTGCAGGCATTTTTATATCTTTGTAGATTGATTGAAGATGTAAGTAATCTCTTAAGTTAGAATCTAATATTATGAAGAAAAAAAACAAAGTATTGGTTAGTTGAAATATTAAATAGATGCATATTACGCAGACTTATAATAAAAAGAACATACCGAAACCACAAATATTAGTTGACATCCAATTTGCAAAACTTTTGATTGTATTTATAATTAACCAAGTGGAAGATGGAGAAGCAGTAAAACAGGATTTGTTTGAATTTAATTCCTTTAATTTTGAACCAAGGGACAGTAATCGTTTAAAATATCTGGTACCAGTCAAATGAATTTTTGAAGGTTTATCAGTTGGAACAATGGCAGTTTCAATAGTTGCCGGACTAATATTGTCACTGACATTATTATCATCAAGATAATTGGCAGATTCAATTTCAGAATCGGAAACACTATTTGTATTAGATGTAGTATTACCGCCTATGAATAACGTTTCTGGTAATTCAGGTAAAAAATCTTTCCATTCATTTGGCAGACATGGAGTTTTGCCTCTATTTTCAAGCATTAAAGATAACTTTGAAATTCGGTGTGTTGGAGAATCTTTAAATTTTATTAATTCTCGAGCTTCGCATTCTGAATCTGTTTCACTAACGGTTGAAAGATCAACTGTCGAAGGTGAATCTGGTAATAAATTTTCAGAAGGCTGCTGTTGTAAAGGTAGCCACGCATCATCTTTTGAGATGTCATTAGAAGATAGTTCAAGATGATTAAGTCCTTGAATAGACATAACTAATTATGGGAGAGTATAAAATATAGATATGGATTTATATATGGATATGGAGTAGTATATATACGTATATGGAATGTATTCCGTTTCCGCTAGGCGCCTGAACCCCCGAAGAGATTATAAGCAATATTCTATTTACACCAATATTTTATTTGCAATCGTTATAATGTGTTAATATTATTTGGCTGATATGTTATTATTTATATCGTTATTATATAATTATTATACACCACTACTCCAATCTGCCGCAGCCACAAACACAGACACAAACAGATCTGGAGACACGAACACAAAACACCAATGAACAGCCCTTCAACTCCTCCGTTTGGCCAGGAAACCTCGACTGTTTGGGCTCCTCAGCCATCCACTTTAACTCCATCAATAGCAAGACCTCCTTTTGATCCTTGCTCACGCGATCTCATATCAATTTCAATACTCCCAGAAAAAGAGGGTCTTGTTTTTAAGCATGTCAACTATCAGGTCGAAAGTTCAACTGACAGCAAAGTTATTAGAAGATATAGTGACTTTTCATGGCTTCTAGAGCAACTGGTAAAAATACATCCCTTTCGATTATTACCAGACCTACGTAAGTCTTATTTATAACTGTGGTGCCACATGTTAATATTTACTAACTTTTCTCTCTTTATCTTAGCTCCTAAGAAATTTAATAGTATGTACCTTTTATTTTTTTATCGATGCACATCTTATGATCGTTATTTTATTTTGCTTGTTTTTTCAATAGTCCTAATGTTAACAAAAAGTTACTACTGGTGAAGTTGCTGGTTCTACCGACTCTCTATTTATTGAAACCCGTCGTCGAGGGTTATCCAGATTTATAAATCAAATATCAAAGCACCCGATTTTATCAAAAGATCCCTTGGTAACGGCTTTTTTAACTGTACCTACTGAATTATCCGTTTGGAGAAGGCAAACTTCCATTGATTCCACTGATGAATTAATTGGTAAAAAAGCCAATCCTTCTTTTATTGAAGAGTGGAATGAAGATGATGAAAAACAATGGAAGGAAACTCATGCTTCAGTTAGAAGACAATATCAACAATGGCAGTAAGTATTACACTTCTATATGTATATTTCTATAATTTTGAAGAAAAACTAACTATTTTCCTTTTCTAGACGAATGTGTATCTTAATCGAAAGATTAGAAAAACGACAGCAAGCAATTGCTGCTGACTATGCTCGGTTTTCATTAGCTTTAAATGCATACCCAGAGGATTCAAACATCATTTATTCAAACGATTTAACAGATGTTTCACAAATAAATACGGGTATTACATCATTCTCTAAACATTTAATTAAATCAAAGGAACAAATGGAATCACAATCAAATATATTTAATACAAAAACTTTAGAAGATTTTAAAACTTATACTGATTATATTAATGCGTTAAAAAATTTATTTGATAGATTGTTAATATTTGGTAAAAATGATATTAGTAAACTTGAAGAAAATATAAAATCAGCTAATTTAAATCTTAATGTTTTATCGAAAAGGCCCGATGTTAAAGGTTCTGAATTAGAAAAATTAAAACAACAAATTGTACAAGGTAAAAAGAAAATATCAGTGCAAACGAATAGAGATTGGTTAATTAAAGAGTGTATCAAAGAAGAATTAAATATTTTTCAAGATACTCAATATTTAGTTTCTAATTTAATACAAAATTGGTCAGCTAATCTATTCAAATTTTCTGAATTAGCAAGTGATAATTGGATGAAGTTAGTTAAGGATGTTGAAGAAATTCCCAATAAAAGATCTTAATTATCAACCAAAACTAGCATTGCAAAATGTTATAATTAATTAAAATTATACAGCTGTTTAATTATAAGCATAGTATAATATATTGTATAGAATAAGTTTAGTAACAAGGTAATGTTAATTTTATATGTTACAATTATAATTATACATAGGCTATAGTTGTATTATCATGAAATGTAAATTATGCCGGAATCAAATTCAATCCTTATAAAGTCATTTCACTTAATTTAGGCCATCTGGAAGACTAAGCATTCGGTCAGATGATGAACAAACGCCCATTTTTAACTAGCTAAATATTCGGCTATTGTATGCGCTAATGTTCGGGCATATTAACTACAACATATCGGCCCTTGATATGATATGCTAATTTTCGGCCATTATAAATACAAATATTCACCGGTTCCCTTGGTTTTTGGCCCTACCTGGAAAAAATAATGTTTCTTTTCCAGACAACACCATAACTTAAATCTTTATTAAACTAAACCTCAAATTACACAAAGTAATATTAGAAAAACGCTCTGTATAAGAGTAAAAAAAAGCCCTTGATCTCCTCTTTCTAATCATGCTATTTATAGAATTATACATTGAGTAGTCGCAGCATGACCACCATTTTTTAGAAGCTCTTCCACAACCTTTGGCGTTCGCGATATAATTTTTGAATAAAATTGTTGATCGATTTTTCCAAAAGACTTTTCAGTGTATAATTGAAGTTGATCCATTTCTGTTTTCTTGGATTCGAGAAATTTTATCAAGGCTGGCTCATCATACGAGATCAAACGCTTCCATTGGGTTGAGGTCTGGGTTGTATGCCGGCCATCATCATTTCAATCTCCTCTTCTCTAAACTAAGCCATCACATCGCCAGTTTTATGAATGAGCGAGTTAGCTTACATGGAGTGAGTGAGATGACCTTATTTCTGAAGTCCTAAATATTTAATCAGGTGATGTCTTAAACCTCTTTAAGTACATCCAAATATTTCTTACATTATTATCAAAAACGATAAATTAGGGTGGGTTGTTATCTCTTACGAAGCACCGAACCATCAGTCACAGTCTAACTCACAGACCCCTAGAGTTCCCTTTTGTACTTACAGGGGTACAGGGGGCAGAAACTATTTTTCTAAAGGTCACGAGTCACCCATTTGAAACTTCTGGAATTGCTGGCTCCATCGGACGAAATTATAATTTTAAGTTGTTCCTCCTCTACCCATACTGAGGGTGGTTTTCCCCATTTATTTCAGTGACTAATATGCTCCTCCTTCAGGGGGATCTTATTGACTTCACGGTGTCTCTTTAAATCGACTGAGCCCAGAGATGTATGGCATGTGTCTCTAGGCTGTTTTACGGAGATTGTTTTGCGATACTTGCTAGTGTTGAATCACGATCACCAATCTTTATGCGTGCTAAATGCCTTATAAACAGAGGTGTGTTAATTGGCTTTCTTCTACAAGTTTCCATCTTCCGAATAGCCTGGTGTTGACCGTTCAATCGTTTAAAGAACATGTACAATGCCTGACGCGACGCGTTTTTTTTTAAAAAAATCTCAAGAATAGAAAGACCAGAATTATTTCTCATGCTGTGCATTCTGATTTTTTTTGCCTCAGTGGAGCGTCGTTGGGTATGGTTGACCATTAGAAATATATTTATAAAAAGGAAAAATTTTATCTACAAAAAATAGGTGTTTAAAATCTACAACTTTTTTGGATTATTTTTACTAGGTATGTGTGATTTTAGTGTTATATAATTACTGACATCTTTTCTCTGTGAATTATGTTTGTCCTAGTTTGTATTGAGCTTGTATTTCTGTCGTTGAATCTCACTATTGACATCTTATACATTTATCTTGTAAGCTGGATTTTCGAAAGTTCAGAACTATTTAAAATTGGATACAGGATTATATTTCCAAACTTTTAAAAAGTTGAAAGTTGAAAGTGGAGGAAAACAGGATGTGTAGACATTGTGTAGAGGTCATTTTTATTTTTATATTATATAGTTAAGCCAATATTAAGCTATCTTTTTACTAGCGCTGACAAAACCAACACCTCTAACAATTAGCATTAAATCATCTTCACTATCTTCGCATTCTTGTAATATAATCTCAACATTAAGAATATCTTTAATATCTCTTACTAAATTAACAAATTTTTCATCAACTGATTTTTTACTTATTCTTATTCTACCAATATCTTCTCTACCAAGTATCATAAAAATTAAAGTCAATTGTAATTGATTTTTACCAACCACCCCACTATTTTCTATTTCATTGAGTAATTTTTTGGCAACTAGAGTTCCAATATCTTCAGCTACAACACCTGGAGCGCTGACACCTTCTGCAAAATAACACCAACCTTTTGAAGTTTCGGCAACAAGTGTTATACCAAAACCAGGACTTTTACCTGATTCTTCTCCACGTGCAACATCACTATGAATCATTGTTTCAACTTTTGTCCAACGAAGAGTTGTTCTTGCTGCATCAATCATTCTATTGACTGCACTTGGACTAACACGAGTTGAGTATGCAATACCAAATATCTTATTAACTTTTGGAATTTCTGTTGCATGTAAAGTTTTTGGCGTTGCAATTAGATGTGGTAAAAATAAATGGACTTCTCCACCACCTAAAGGTGATGAACCTCTTTTAGACACTGCAATTTCTTGATTTAATATACCAAACTTTTCACATAATGGAAATAAAGAAGTTCTAATTGATTCAACACCAAGATCAATACCATTTGTAGTTATACCACTAAATGATATTTTAAAAGGTCTTTTAGAAAATGGACCAAGGTATAATAATGGTTCAATAAAATATCCAATACCACGAGATAAGGGACAGTTATGATTAATTGTACCACCAGTTATAATACCTGGCTCATATTTTATTGTTGTACCAGTATATGAAATATTAATTTTTGAACCGTTTGTCACTGCCTCTAAGAGCCTTAGAAATGATATTTCATAATCTATATATAATATAATTAGTTGAAATAGTTAATAACTACCCGCAACAATATTTCCTTATAAAAACTTACCTCGTACACCAGGATCTGTATCATCAGGCCGTATCCCCGATATTTTTATAGGTTTCCCCCATAGTGTAGAAAGAACCAATCGTAATCGAAAATTCTTTTGTGTTTTAAAAGAAATATATTCTGTCATTATATTTGAATCTTTTCAAAATGAAAAATTTATTATACCCAATTTAAAAAAAAAAGTTCATGGCCGGGTAATATTTCCAGACCACATGACACACACAAAAGAGATTCACTTGTTCCTTTTCAGAAAACATTATCTTCGATTTAAATTATGAATAATCAAAATAATCAAAACAACCAAAATAATCAAAGTAATCAAAATAATACAAAAAGAGTTCAATCATCACCGGATGATCTTAATAATCAAACGAAGCGATTAAAACCAAATTATCCATCAGTTCCATTGCCATTGACACATCTTCCTCATCAACAGCAACCATTACAGGTTCCAAAATCAACAGGTCTTAATTTTTCGAAGCCAGTTGGATTTGTTAATTTTAACTCTAATCATTCATTAGCTCCAAACTCTACGAATAGTGGTGCACATCCAACTGCTAATCCTATTTCAATAACTTCATCACCATCAAATAATAATAACAATAACAATAGTAGTTCAATCTCACAACCTGTTGATCCGGATTCACTTTCAGATGCTGTGTTTTCTGCTGGTGTTGATTTAAAAAAAGAAGAATCATTATTATCACAAAGTTTAATAGTTCCAGGAAATGATTTACTTAAACGCAGTATTAATGGTAATTTCAATCACAATAACAATAATGGTAATTTCAATAATCAATTAAATCGAAATAATAGTAATACTTATAATACTTATAATAATTTTAGTAATTTCAATAATTTCAATAATAATAATAATAAATTATTAATGAAACCTTTTTTAAATCATCAATTATTACAACAATTTGTACGAAAAATATCAAATGAAAATGCCATTAGACAACAATATGATACAGAAAAGGATTCAGAAACTTTAACATTGATTTCAAATGCAGCTGAAGAATTCATTTCAAATATTTTAACAAGTTCAATTTTATATTCAAATCATAGAAAAAGATCAAGAAATGGACAAGGGTTTCGAAGTGATACCTCAAAGGTAATTCGAGAAATTGCAATCAAAAACAGAGCGAAAGAACAGGTTAGAATCGCTAGAAGAGTTGAATTAGGACTTGATACTGCTGCAGAGGCAGAAGAAAGAAGAGCTGGTACAGATGTTCAACAACATCGAGCTACAAATGCGACAGCTGCGATGATGACTAGTGGTGGTAAAAAGAAATATAGCTGGATGAAAGGAAGTGGTGGAGGTAGTGGTAACAGAACACCGATGAGAAATACACCTGTTTCAAGTTCAAGAAGCGATGGAGGAATACGTTACAGAGAAGCTAGAGAAGAAAGTGGATTGGTAATAAGAGATGTTTTGGCTGCTTTAGATACTCAGAGAATGGGAGTTGAAGAGGCAACAATTAAAGGTTATTCAAAGTTACGTGAGTAGTTTGTGATTGATTGATTAATTATTGTTTATATATTTAATATGTATTATTTTTTTGATTTCTTTTCTTTTGGTTTTATTGGAACGAGTCTTTCATTTTCACCCCAAACAAATTTTCGATCAGTAGTATTCATAAATTGTTTAACAACATCATCAGTAACTTTCTTTCTATTTCCTTGAAATTCAGCAACGAATTCTTTTAAAACCGAACTACATTCTTTCTTTAAATCTCCACTAAGTAATTCACCTGATTTATAAGAATCATATAACTTTTGTAACTTTTCATCATCATCAAGGAAAAAGGAAAGGTATTGATATGATACATCGATATCGGGATTACCTCCCAATTTTCTATGCTCTTCAATTGTTGCCTTACCACCTGAAAAGGCATATTTATTGATTTTCTTTTCGACTTGTTTTGGAGTATCTGTCATGTAAATTGCACTTGTATCATTTGAAGCCGACATTTTTGTTGTAGCACCTTGTAAAGCAGGAAAGAATTTGGAATGTATTAAAGCTGGTTTTTTATATTTCAATTTTTGAGCAATATCTCTACATAGTCTGAAATATGGATCCTGATCAATTGCACATGGTATGAGACATGGAATATCAGCAGCAGCTTTTCCTGTTCCAAAAATAAATGGGAAAGAGGTTGCAAAACCTGTTGAGATCTGAATTGAAGCAAAATGTAATTTCCCAATACAATCACTATCTTTAAAACCAAAAATTGCCTTTGCGGTTGAAGTTGTTATTTGTCTTGAAGTCCGAACAACATTTGCATAAAATTCACCACCCATGAATTGTAAATCAGAAAAGATAAAAGTTTTCTTCAAATCAAATCCGCAAGCTATGATATCCTTTGCATTCTCAATTGTGAATTTTCGAACATCTTCGATTGATAATTTTGGTTTAAATAGGAATTTCTCATCATCAGTCAATTCAATGATTAAAGGAACGTCAAAAACATCTTGTAACCATTTGGTGAATACAAATGGAGCCATGTGTCCTAAATGCATACTATCAGAACTTGGGCCTCTACCAGTATATAAATAAAAAGGTTTCCCTTGTTCATAACGATCCAGAATCATACTCAAGTCCCTTTCGGAGAAGAAAAGACCACGGCGTAAAAATCTGTGAGGTTCATGGCCAGTGACAGCTGTGAAACGAGATAACGTGTCTTGGGTGATCTTCTTAGTACCAAACTGGGTAATCAGCTTATCATAATCAATTTCTTGAGATACACCATCAACGGTTGCTCCTTCAACTTCCCATGGAGTCACTTTTTGATCCTGAGGAGTTCCGTTTTCAAGAGCCAGGTCCGCTGTTTTGTCGACAATTTCCTGAGACATTTCTGTTTCGTGTGGTTAAATTTGAGAGAAACAATTGAAAAATGGTGAGTCACTGTAGTTTAGGGCACGGCGTGTGTAACTGACGGAACGGAGGTTTGTGAAACCATAATTCTAAATTTTAAAGGACGTTTTGCTATTTTATTTAAAATACAAATTATTTGGAATATCAATATCCATAAAAAAATCAGTAAAATATCAAGAAAAAGATTATAATCGAGAAAAATATCACTGAAAATTAATAAATATTAATAATAAAAATAAATAACAAAAATAAAATAAACATAAATAAAAATAAATAAAAAAATAAGGTAGTTGACGTAATTGCTCAACCCATCACCTCCATCCTTTTCTCCCTCTGAACTATTCTTGTCAACGACGGAAATCTTCTATGAGTTCACGACAAGACCCCGAACTGGCTTTAGCTCTCCCCATTCCGACACAGCAATCCGAGGAATGGAAGGAAAGAGGTGCTGCAAAACTGGTAAAGTCGGAAACGATGCCGGATGGTACTGTTCGGACACGAGTCATTAAGAAATCTGTTGATGACTTTATATTCGGTCAAAGCCTTGGTGAAGGTTCTTATTCCACCGTCATTTTGGGATCTGATAAACACTCTTCAAAACAATATGCTATCAAGATACTTGACAAACGACATATCATCAAGGAGAAAAAAGTTAAATATGTTAATATTGAAAAGGACACAATGAATAGATTGGGATCTCACCCTGGTATGATACATTTATTCTATACTTTTCAAGACGAAAATAGTCTATATTTCGTTATAGACTACGCAGCAAATGGTGAATTATTATCCTTGATTAAAAAATATGGCTCCTTAAGTGAAGATTGTACGCGTTATTATGGTGTCCAAATATTAGATGCTATTAGATTTATGCATTCAAAAGGCATTATACACCGTGATTTAAAACCTGAAAATATCTTATTAGACTCAAAATATAGAGTCAGAATAACAGATTTTGGTACTGCGAAGCTATTAACCGGTGATGAATGCACTCGTTTTGCTTCTAATGAGCAAGAAGACGTTCGAGCAAACTCTTTTGTTGGTACTGCTGAATATGTATCTCCTGAACTACTATCTGCAAAAGTTTGTGGAAGGAGTTGTGATATTTGGGCATATGGCTGTATCATTTATCAGTTAATTGCTGGAAGACCTCCCTTCAAAGCAACCAATGAGTATCTAACCTTTCAAAAAATTGTATCTTTAAAATTCGCCTATCCACCTGGGTTCCCTCATTCTGTACGCAATTTAGTTAAAAAATTATTAGTTCTGAATCCAAAAAATCGTCTGACCATATCTCAAATTCAAAAGCACGAGTTTTATAAAAGTACAAATTGGAAGGATACAAAGGCAATATGGAATTCAACTCATCCAGAATTTAAACCTTTTGTGTCTTCAATTAATACCGTTTCTTATAATTATAGTTATTCAAAAGGTGGCCTTAGTGTGGTTAAAACCACTTCTAAACCAAATGCGCCTGCTACTGCTGCTTTGTCTGCTTTATATCGTCCTCAATCACAACCACAAAGACAGATGTCTCCAAAATCACGAACTCCAACTCCAAATGAATCCAAAAATACTCTACCAAGAGTCGCTTCAAGGTCTAAAAGTTCTCCAATGTTAAGTAAAGTAACATCTGAAACAAATCAACCACCTTCAAGACGTGGTTCGAACAATAATGAAATCAATGAGTCTTCTTCAAAATCTAGAAACACATCTGCTGCCAACACGCCAGTGTTAAGACAATTATCTAATAATAATATGAATAAAATAAATACAACGACAAATACTCCAAATTCAATTTCAAGCAATGCTGACACTCCAATAATGAGACGACAAAAGAGTGTTCCAATGGCTGGTGTAGCAGCAGCAACACAAGCCTTTTCAACGCAAGTATCGAATATTGCACCATCACCTGTACCACCGGGTACAAAACATCATGAAGCTAGTAAACACAACAGGCATCAACAACAACAATTAAAACAAGCATTTTTACCCAATAGGAAACCTAGTGTTGTTACAGCATCACAACAATTAAGTGATCCTTCAATACCACCCATGTCATCTTTAGATATTCAATGGTCAAATTTCTTAAAAACTGTTGATGAAAGAATTGCAAAAATTGGGTTTGTAAATATTACACTTACACATCATGAAGAAGAAATTTTCACTCAGACACCTTTATATTCAACAAATTTAAGTTCAAACATCTCATCATCATATGCTGAAGAAGATCCACCACCAGTTAAATACAACAGAACAGATGAATATGAAAGATCAGAGATTGCTAAAAAAAAGCAAGCGAATAATGCCTTTGGTTTTGGAAAATATCGTGTAGGGAATAATAATAACAATGGTATTAATAATCTCGATAATAATAATATGCCTGTTCAATCACCAAGTAGATTGAAAAGATTGTTTGCCCCATTAAATAACAACAATAAAACCTCAACATTATTGAAAAAACGACGAAAAAAGGATAGAATTATGATTTTAACTACAACTGGTCGATTGTTGATCATATCTCCTGAATTATCATTAATGCAATATCATTTAAATTCTCCAATCTTAAATTATTTAGGAACTTCTTTCCCTCCTTTACCACAAACATGTATTGACGTTGAAATTGATGTTTTCACTTCAAAAGTTAAAATCACTAAACATTCCGATAATAATGCTGATAATAACTCTGAAAATAAAGATGGAAACAATAACCATTTAGATCCTTTTTCTATTACTTCACCATATGATACCTTTTCAATTGAAAATAGTCAATTTGAATTTAAACCAACTTCTGGTAACAGTGGATTATATGGAAATGATTCTTGGTTAAAAATATTCAAAAAATTAAAGTTATTAAAAAATGATGAAGATATTACTAATGGTAATGATTTGGATCTTGAAAAAAAAAATTCAAAAAAGGAAAATGATAATGTTTTAAAAAATCAAAATAATTCAAGTAAGAATAATTCTTTGAAATTATCAGATAATATGACTAATAATTATGGTGAAGGAAGCTCCAGTGGAGCCACTTCAATCTCTACGACACCATTGATACCACAAACAAGCGTAAACTCCAATCTTACACCAACTCTAACTCCAACTGAAAAACTAAGAAATGATCCGAATTTATACAGAACATTAGCCTCTACACACGTATCGTCAAATCTAAACACCAATCCAGTCCCACAACAGTCAAGTAATAGAGATCCTCGCCAATTTGACTCTCTTGCAATGAAAGCAGCAAATAAAGCAAATAAAGCAACCAGGAAACCTCCTCCTCTTCCATTAGGTAATACAGAAAGTGAAGATATGATTAGTGGGGCATTTAAAACTTTAGGACTTCGAAATATATCTAAAGAAACTCCAAATAATATGACACATAATGATACTGAAAATATTAGGGGTTACCAAATTAGAGATAGGACAGAAAGAAGATCCTTTTATGAATATGGAAGTGTACCTAGAATGAATAATGCTCCAGTTATTTCTAGCGGTAATAACGTTGGATTGGGCATCAATCCACAGGACATTACTAGTAATTCGTTATCACCAGTAGATTATACGTCACCCACCGGGACCATTCAGATACCTGATAATGGAGATTACTTTCCAGATCAAGGTTTAAGAGTGGTTAATAGATCATCATCTATAATTTCGTCAGATGAAAGTATTAATAATCGTGCTCGTTATTCTCCAATAAGAAGAACTCCGCCAATAAGACAATCGCCAACATTGAATGATCATGATACATTGCAAGGGAAGACATCTACTTCATCTTTAAAAAAAGATTATGAAATTAAACAGGGTACTTATATTAGACCAAATAGTCGACTAAGGGGTGATAATAGAACCATAAATCATTATAAACCACAAACGTCATCACAACAACAACAACATCGTCACTTTCATCATCAACAACAATCACCACATATTCCCTTTCAATCACAGCCTCCTGCACTGGTACAACGTCATCAGACTCAAGTTCAACCTCATCGCCGTCATCAAAATCATAATCACGACCATAAAAATCTAGTACCTGGTGATCAATACACGCCTGATTTAAGAGGCCATAGGCATAGTAGGACATTGTCTGGTTCGGCAACCGATGATTTTCTTAATTCTCTTGATTTTTCATCTGGAAGTTATAACAATAATAGCGACGATTATATAACCTCTGATTATGAAATAGGAACAAGTATTAGAGGAAATTACCCCTCGTATCATCATACTAACGTGGATAATAGTAACAGCAATAACGTTTTGAATAACTCAGGTCCAAGAAATGGTTATCATTTACCAAACAATCTTAATCATACTAGGAATTCAAGATATATGGGAACACGTAACGATGGAGGTAGAACAGAAAGAAAAAGAGATTGGTGATAATGAGTATTACATATTTTTGTTTAACCAATTACATTTATATTCTTGTTAACGTTGTATAAGCTTAAATCATCATGCTCACTATCTGTTCATTTTAACTAGATATTTCTATATAATTTTACACGTAACGTTAACATCAAGATTCTAAGATTTTTTTTCTTTCTGCCTTTTTATATTAATAGCATTTACCATTATAAGACGTAATGCATATAATATGCATAATTACCCTCAGGCTCTATTAATAGCTTTATACTATCTACTTCCTTTTAATTAAAAAAACATTCAAATTATACGATTTTCATTATCTTTACCGAGAGGGAAATACTCGTTGAAGATGTCAAACATGTTAAATGTTGGTATAGGCTTATATAAATTTGGCATATATTACCATTACCATACGTTAACTATGAAAAGTTGTTTATACTGTTTCTGTTACTATGCATAGCACTGCATAATATTGCATATATACATAGTATAATTTTAAAGTTTGTAGGACAAACTGTTGGGATGCAGTTGTCTCAGGCCCCGTTTTATCAATTAATATTATTATTTCTGCAGGGCTCACGATAAGTTTAGAGAATCTTAAATGTTTCTTTTTATGTTCTTTGAGTAGGCCGGGAAGGCTAGAAACATTTAATTATAAGCTTAGCACTAACTAATATTAATGAGGTTGTTATAAGTAAGTAAATTTTATTTACCCTGCTTGAATTCTTGTGCCGACCGGGAGGTGAGGCTGTACCCTGGTTCTTTAATTATGATATTCATGCAGATGAGACGTTAACATGTAGGCATATACATAATCAAGGTGTTATATCGGGCTCTAGCCGTATTTATCGGGCTCCACTATCGACATGAATATTGTTTTAGATTTTTTATCATCAAAAGATTTGGAACATCAACCTTGAAAAAATCTACAAATTTTATTCAGAAAATAATGATAATACATAGAGCCCGAGGGCTATAACAATAGCGAACTACATAGATCAGAAAAATTATCACCTAGCCTTAAAACAAATTGCAAAGAATTATTGTTAAAATATAAGGCTATTTTACTAATATTAATCATTGCCTTCTTAAACATCTCTCTCCTTTCTATCTATATTATTTTTTAGTTTATATAAAATTTAATATATAAAGGGAACTGAATCCTCTTAATTTCAATACTAATTATTAATACACTAGTACTTTTTAACTTTTAAACCTCAACAATACATTATTATTTATTCATTCATTCACTTGCATTTCATTTTAACACAACTTATACTTATTCATTCTTTTCATTTAATCTACAAAAAATCTTTATAATTGACCTCCTCGAATCATAAAATCAAATCTTCATTATGGCTTACATATTCTATATCTATACACCAAGTTTAGCTCTAAATGTAATTGGTGTGATATGTTTTATTGGTTTAGCAACTGTTCAGTTTATCCGACTTATTGTAAGCTATAGAAAATATTCAAAACATATTGATCAGGGAATCACAGAACAAATTTTAATGCGTATGAGAAACGAATCCAGAGAGTCAATGAATTACAATGCTGAAGAAGGACGCAATTACACAAATGATGGCACTTATAATAGACTTACACGAAAAGATGTAAAAAAGCCAATGATGGGATACATTCGTTGTTTCATTCCAATGTTTATTGGTTATATCTTAGAAGCAGTTGGGTATATAGCTAGAATTGGCTCCCATTATGATAAAACAGCAAAAAATAATTACATCCTTCAATCCATGTTTATTTTACTTGCACCGGCTTTTTTTGCTGCTACAATTTACATGCTATTTGGTAGAATGGTTAGACTTTTAAGAAGTGCAGAATATTCATTTATTCCTCTCAAATTTCTATCTCCTATATTTGTTACAGGCGATGTCATAAGTATATTTGTCCAGTCCAGTGGTGGTGGTTTATCTGCAAGTGGTAATGAATTGGGTTCAAAGATTATTCTTTGTGGTCTTTTCGTTCAAATTATCACTTTCTCAATTTTCATGATTCTCGAAACTCGATATGTCTTTATGATGACCAAAAATCCAACAGATACAGCTATTGAAATGAGATATCATCCGAACAAATTGAATAACTGGCACCATTTAAATTGGATCATGATTGTAAGTTGCATTTTAATTATGATTAGATCTATTTATAAGGTTATTGAATATATTCAAGGTAATACTGGCTATTTTATGAGGTATGAAGCCTACACCTTCATTTTTGATTGTATTCCTATTATCTTCTGCTGCTCCTTATATGCTATATTCGCTCCAGTGGAGGTGTTTTATGCATTGACTATGTATGAACATAATGTCAAAAACTTCCCTTGATCATGAATTTGATCAAGAGTATATCAATAAATTTTCTCCGAGTGTGGAAGACATTCCGGGGAAATAGTAATATTATACTTATATATAGGCCTAAACATAGTTACAAGTTAATGTTGATATATAATAATATATTTGCGATTTTTACTTGATCCAAATTTAAGACTAAAATAAAATAAAGTATAACTATAAAGTAAACTTTAATTAAAGCGCTAAACATATTATTTATATATCATGTGTGATAAAAACAAATTTGAATTTGTGAACATTAAAATATCTCCTTTAAACTTATTTAAGTTATCATTCTCATGATATTTTTCGTGTTATAAGTTCTTCTAAATGTATCGATATTACTAAATCTTCTTTGTACTGAGTATGCATACTCATATATTCCAAATAATTTCGAAAGTGGTACTCAACTCTTTAATTACATGATTCTGCACATTAAGACCTCTATTAATGCTTCCAAAGTTAACGTTATATCATTTCCCATGATCGTTTTGAATATAATTGTCTTTGTTTCACTATGATTAAATAGGTGTTCCATTCCTAGATTGAAACGTAAAACCCGTTCAAATACTTTTTTGAATGGAATTTACAGTGGTGACAATAATTACTAATATTAATCTGAGAATAAAGTCCATTAACTTTGGGTTTCTCCTATTGGTTTGTGATGGATTTTGCACCAGTATTCCTAATTAACTTGTAAAAAAATATAATGCACAAACAATAATCCACCCGACTACTGTTTCGACTTTGTTTTCCATAAATTATCTTATATCCTGTATAAACTTTATAACTATTTAAGCTAGACTATTATATATATCTGATTTTTTCGAGATTGAATAGATATTTTTTAAGGATCCATTTAAGCCCTAAATTAAACTATTGATTTATATGAGTACAAAATGCTAGACAACCAAAGAGTAGGGTATAAAAAGACCTTTTCAGGCAAAAATACATGTAAAACTTTTTAGCAATTGTCATAGGCTTACTTAAACATTGTTGCTTAGTCATTTAGCTTATTTAACTACCTTTACTTAATTTCAGTATTATACTATTTTTTTCTTCCTTTTTTCTCATAGAATCTAAGAGATTGGGAACACAACCTTTTTACATCTTTGTCAATCATATCTCTGTCCACTCTGAATCCGAGAGTTTAGGATCTTGCTGGTATACATTGCATATTGACCATCAGCACGAAGGGGCCCAGAAACTACCATTGAAAAAAAATGGAGCTTCCCCGCCAGGGGTCGAACCTGGAATCTTTCGCTGTGACCACTTAATCGTAGGCGAACGCCTTGCCATTGGGCCACGAGGAACAAGCTTGTTCTTCCTCCAAACCGCTTCTTTCCCCCTTATTACTATTACTATTCACATTTGGCAAAAATCTGATATTTGTAGTTTATGTCAACAAGGTAAAGACGACATATTACATCCATTTGAAGATTGCTCTACAATAAGAATACTAAAGAAGATGATGTTAGGAAGAGAAGGAATAGGGATCAAATTATTGATCATAAATACAAAAGAAAACAATATGGGAAAAATGGGGCTTTTATCAAAAAGGCACTAGAGCTAAGAAAAAATATTAGATTTGCAGGAACACCACCACAAATATTAAATGAGATTGATTGGGGGATTCTAATATCTAAAAACTTGAAAAAGTAATAAAAAAATCTAATAAAAAAAAATTACTTTTAAGGTGGTCTAGGTTCATAAGAAGGAAAGAAAGAAGACTGTCAAGAATACACAAAAATAAGAAGAATAGAAAAAGAGGTTTTTATTTCATTATATATAGTAGAGATTTCCTCAGAATTTACATAGTTTCTAGTTATATAATTTAATTGGAAAATATATGAAAAGTTAAAAAATTAAAAATTAAAAATTAAAAAATAAAATAAAAATAAAAATAAAATAAAAATAAAATAAAAATAAAATAAAAATAAAAATTAAATAACATGGTGATAAGATAAAGAGATACAATGAATATGAGAAAACAAAAAGAGAAAATAAAAAAGAAATAAAGAAGAAGCGTAGGTTGTATACTCTTGGAGTGATTTCCTCAATTTAATAGTTTTTATTTAGAAGACTTAAATTATTCAGAAGTTTTAATCGGAAATTATATGTAAAGTTAAAAAAAAAAGATGAATGACTGATTTCCACGCTTAAATACTTTCTAGTTAGAAGTTTTAATTACAGAAATATGGAGGAATGCCATCACAATTATATTAAGTGAATTGACTGGGGAATTTTAATATCTAAATCCTTAAGAAAATAAAAAAAATTAAAAAAATAAAAAATTTTAAAACTAAAGTGGTTTAGATAATATTGTTAGAGAAGGAAGAAAATTATGTATGAAAATTTATTATGAAGATGTAGAGGAGTGATGGGTGTCTTTAATTAAATAGTATCTAGTCAGAGGGTTTAATTGAAAATTATTATTTTTTTAAAAAGAAATCTCGTTTCAAAAAAACAGATTTACCAACATTCAATGTCTTGAAGAAGTACAGTGGTGGAAAGAACACAACTAAACCAATTAAAAATATTTCCCAAGCACTCACTATATGTTAGAAGTAGATAAACAAAATATGAAATAATTGACCGATTTTGTGAAAAGAATATTTGATTTCTAAAGAGAAGGCTGCTACTCATTTGTTGCGTATGTATTGGTGCTACTTCGAATTCATATATGTGTCAGAGCCACGCAAAGCACTCAATCCATTGAAAAAACATGAATGGGGCATATTCTGGAGACAATTCAAGTATCAAGGAGGTTTCCAGATTGTATCTATTTTTAACATTGGTTCAATCGTGGAAATGGTGAGTTATGCGAAAAGCATGCCTCCATCTTTACGACATATTCCACCTGGTGAACGACACCAAAGACTCTAAAATCTATAAGAAATCACTACCAGATTCTCCTGTATCTTACCAAAAATTTGTGTGTTATATATAAAAAATAAATGTTAACACTTAATTTTTTTTAGATTTTGTGACATATCTGGTCGAGGGTTAAGAAACTCACCCAATAGCTATATAGCTCTAGATAGCTTTGTAATATTAAAAATAATTCCTTCTAGATCTGATGTTGTTTATCCATTTAGAACGTGATGAATTCTAAACACCTAACTATTCTTATATGTAATTACAATTAGTATTAAATGACGATTATCCAGAAAATTTTATTTATTATTATCACATTGTATATTATGTATAATAATACTAATGAACTCACTTTATGTAGTCACTATACAGTTAAATTAAATATTATAAACGATGAGGGATAAACGTCCTTGATATGATCACAAAAAAGAAACATAACAAATTCGCATCTATATAATTGATATTATTACGAACACAGCAATTCCAATGCAAAATTTAAAGCCAAACAATTTCTAAAAGAAAATTGAAATAGCTCCCCCTAATCAAGCATTCTCTAAAATTTTATACACCCTTACGAGAAATACCAACAGTCTATAATCGATTTTTCAACGGATTTAATACTTAATATGTCTTCTAAACTAATATTTTCTTTATAAACAACGGGGTGAAAAAGCAAAATGTCAATGTTATAGGCTTGATTTGATTAGAAATCAACACCAATAACTAGAGCAAGTAATGCCATACGAACAAATAGACCATATCTCATCTAGAAAAAAGAACAAAAAAATTAGTTAGGTTAGTCAGATTAGTTAATTCATATTTATTCAAGTTTTAATAACATACCTGTCTGAAATAGGCCGCTCGTTGATCAAAATCAACCTCTTCTTTGATCTCATTAACTCGGGGTAGAGGATGCATGACGCACATATGCTTCTTTGCATGTCTTAATGTTCTGTTACCAATAACATAAGCATCTTTAACCTTTTCATAAACCTCCAAGTCTTCGAATCTCTCCTTTTGAACTCTGGTACAATATAAGACATCAGTCTTAGAAATAATATCACTGGTCAATTCGTTACTCTCTGAAATCAACATGCCAGATTTTTTTAACTCATCGCGCAATTCTTTAGGAAGGGCAAGTTCTGTAGGTGCGACTAATTGTACTCTAACTTGATAATGCCTAAAAAGTTTGCACAGTGAATGGACTGGTCTACCATATTTGAGATCACCCATGAATGTGATTACCAGTCCATTAACTGTACCCATCTCCTCTCTAATGGTGAATAAATCTAGGAATGCTTGTGTTGGATGCTCCAAAGAACCATTGCCACCATTAATAATTGGAACAGGTGAGAACTTTGCGGCAATACCAGCACTTGATCCTTCGGGATGTCTTAGGACTATAGCATCAGAATAGCTTGCTAATGATCTAATAGTATCTTGTAGTGTTTCTCCTTTCTTGGTGGAAGAGGCGGACGCGGAAACTGCAACAACACGACCACCTAATCTCTGCATAGCAGCATCAAATGAGGTAGCTGTTCTTGTAGAAGGTTCGTAAAACATGGTTGTTATAAGTCTGCCTTTTAAAACATCTAAAACACCAACTCTTTCAACACCCAATCTCATTTCTTGAGCAATTGTAAACAAAATATGTAAGTCACGTCTAGTGAACTGTTCAACCGATATAACATGGCGTCTAAGGAATGGGTTATTACTTCGAATCGCTGTTTGCAAAGCTGAAGTTGGAGACAATTCCCTTGAAATCTTTGGCTCGTTGAATAACAATTCTTCAGTATAAGATTGGCCTCCAGCCGCCGAATGTACAGCAGCTGTGGATTGAACATCTTCTTCAAATACTGGAGCATTTCTACTCGCAATAGGAGAAACAATACTATTCATTACATTCTTAGAAAATGAAGCTCTTCTATCATACGAAGAAAATGAAACTCTTGTATTTCTTGAAACAGTTGGAGAGAGAGCTGCTCCAAATGAATCTTGTACTACTGATGAGATACTGAAAATATCACTTCCATTAGTATCATTTGAAGTTAGTTCACCTTCATGGCAAACAACTTTTCCGTTGATTAAAACTCTTTCAACAGCACCTCTTAATTTATTTTTATTAACAAATTTATCCCTACAAACATGTTTTAATGCTGAAGTTTTTCTATCAAGGTCAACTTCAACTGAAACATTTTGTTCAGGTAATTCGAAAATTCGAACAGGGTTTGTATAAAGTTTAGTAACAATATCATCGATTGTTAATTTTCCAGTGTGAACTGCTGATATTAATAATGGTAATGCAGAAGTAATACCACTACCAGCAGTAGCAATCTCACCAAGTTCATTTGTAACTACAGTAGGTAAACTACCAATACTGAGACAATCAATTAGAGAAAATCCTTCCCATAAGCCATCTTGATCCAACTTTGTAGGTAAGCTTACAGCTTTTGGGTAATCAGTTTGGTTTAAAAATAAGGAAAATACCGAAACATCACAAGTAACTTTCAGTCCTCTTTCCTTAGATAAATTTATTAAATCTAAATCACCTTTTGTCCTCACATTGGTAATATGAATCGATCTATTGTGCAAACTAGCAAGCAACAAAACTGATGCCAAATGAGTTGCACTTGCATCAGTGACGATAAGTTTTGATTCAGGCCAACTAGTAAAATGTTTGCTTACAGCAGAAATATCGACTAACTTTTCAGTAAGAATATTGAATGGGATAAACAAATAGCTAACACTATTATTCACTTGAGATAATTGGGAAGTATTGGTATTCGTAGCACATACAGAAAACGCATAATCAGTGTGAGCAAATCCATTCGTGTTATTCCTAGCCAATGTTAAAGATCTAGCATCAGTGATTCCCGAAGGTAAAAGCAAAGAATTTGTAAAGCCAGATTTTAAACCTAAAGCGGTAACTTGTTCAAAAGTGTTTGACTCCACTGTAAGGTCAGGAATATAAGTTGCAATATTAACTAAACCTGGTAAAATAACAGTTTCATGACTAGTTTGGGCATCAATTGAAGAAACTTCTAATTGAATATTTCTTGCCAAGGCTTCAATCAACAATTTAGCACATTTAACATTTGTGACTAATGGGATAGCGTAATCAATTGCCATTCTTCTTGATAAGTAGCCTTTACTAATATAAGAAGCTGGGCGTCTAAATCTGTTTGAACTTGGCAAATTAATATACATATCAATCAAGTTATTAGCTAAATGTTCAGTTAAAGAAAATTCACTCTTTTGATCTTTATCACTTGAAACTTCTAAAAATTGAACTGGGATACCATGCTCTTGAATAAAATCAGCGGTTCCTGCAGTTGCAAATAATTTATAACCAAGG
Organism: Alloascoidea hylecoeti; assembly: GCA_001600815.1. Lineage (NCBI taxonomy): Eukaryota > Fungi > Ascomycota > Alloascoideomycetes > Alloascoideales > Alloascoideaceae > Alloascoidea > Alloascoidea hylecoeti. The sequence goes on from BCKZ01000001.1 coordinate 792,545, forward strand.
GCATCTAATTTTTTAACAGCTGGCAATAATTCCATCTTTTCTTTGAAAGATCCAATTGATAATAAAATATTCTTTTTTGGAAGAGAAAATCCAGTAGCAATTAACGATTTCAAGTAAGCTTCGTATTTATTATGACCAAAAGTTGCAACCTCACCAGTTGAAGCCATCTCAACACCCAAAATAGGATCAGCACCTGATAATCTTGAAAAAGAAAATTGAGGTACCTTAACAGCACAATAATCATGGGGCACTTCCTTCAATGGATATGGTTCAACATCGAATCCCATAATAGCTTTAGTAGCCATTTCAATTAAATCGGTACCCATAACTTTAGAAATAAATGGGAACGATCTGGAGGCACGAACATTACATTCAATAACCTTAATTTCATTATTCTTGGCAATAAATTGAATATTATAAGGACCAGTAACATTGAGAGCACTACCAATTTTTGCAGTAGCAACAACTATTCTTTTAATTGTTTCAGGATCTAAATCTTGAGGAGGAACAATTAAAGTTGCATCGCCAGAATGAACTCCAGCGTTTTCAACATGTTCAGAAACAACATGCATGATCATTTTACCATTTAAAGCTACAGCATCCATTTCAATCTCTTTAGCATTCTCAATATATTTTGTAATAACAACAGGGTAGTCTTTTGAAACTTCAACAGCTTGGTTCAAATAGCTTTCTAAATCATCACGAGAGTACACTGTATTCATTGCAGCACCAGATAAAACATATGATGGTCGGACTAATACAGGATAAGAAACTTTATTAGCAAAATCTTCAGCTTCACTAATTGAAGTTAGTTCTTTCCAAGCAGGTTGATCAACACCAATTCTGTCCAACATTCTTGAAAATTTATATCTATTCTCAGCAGAGTCAATCATTTCAGGAGATGTACCTAAAATCTTAACATTTTGACGATGTAATGGAATTGCAATATTATTTGATGTTTGACCACCCATAGAAATAATAACACCTGTTGAGCTTTCAAAATCATAGATATCCAAAACTCTCTCCATATTAATAACTTCAAAATATAATCTATCGGCTTCGTCGTAGTCCGTACTAACAGTCTCTGGATTATAATTGATCATGATAGTTTTCGCCTTTTGTTCACGTAATGTTCTTACAGCTCTAACTGCACACCAATCGAACTCAACAGAAGAACCAATTCTATAAACACCTGAACCAAGAACAATAACACCTTTACTATTCTCAACATCATTTTGAGATGCAGAATAGGTAAGATATAAATAATTTGTAAATGCAGGGAATTCAGCAGCAACTGTATCAATTTGTTTAACAAATGGTATAATTCCAGCCTCAACTCTTCTTCTTCTAACAGCCAATTCATTTGAACCAGTAAATTTTGCAATTTGTCTATCTTCAAACCCTAATTGTTTAGCTTGCCTTATAACATTTAGCGGCACTTGTGATGCTGAAGGATATTTGGTTGATAAATCTTTTGCAAAAACAATTAAAGAATTTAATTTATTTAAAAACCATTTATCGATCCTTGTCATTTGCCAAATTTTATCAACTGAATAACCTGAATCTAAAGCATTTGCAATTGCAAATAATCTTTGATCAGAAGGAGTCTGTAATTCAGTATCAATAGACATCAAAGCATCATAATTTGAGTTGAATCCTAAATTATGGTAATCAGTTGATCTAATTGCCTTTTGGATTGCTTCTTCAAATGTTCGTCCTATACTCATTACTTCACCAACTGATTTCATAGATGATGATAATTCCTTCGAAACTCTTGTAAATTTCTTCAAGTCCCATCTTGGGATTTTAACAACAACATAATCTAATGATGGTTCAAAACAAGCAGATGTCAATTTTGTAACTGAATTCTTGATTTCATTTAATGGTATATTTAAACCTAATTTTGCTGCAATGAAAGCTAATGGATAACCAGTTGCCTTCGATGCTAAAGCCGAAGATCTTGATAATCTTGCATTGACTTCAATAATACAATATTCTTTTGAAAATGGATTTAGAGCATATTGAATATTACATTCACCAACAACACCTAAATGTCTAATAACATTAACAGCAGTTGTTCTCAACATATTATAATCTTCATCGGATAAAGTTTGTGATGGAGCAACAACAATTGAATCACCAGTATGAATACCCAATGGATCAAAATTTTCCATATTACAAACAGTAATACAATTATCAAATGCATCTCTTACAACTTCATATTCAATTTCTTTCCACCCTTTCATTGATCTTTCAATAAGAACTTGAGGACTTGTTGCAAACGCTTTATTACATAAAGCTACTAATTCATCTTCATTATCAGCAAAACCAGAACCTAAACCGCCTAAAGCGTAGGCTGCTCTTACAATGACCGGATACTTAATATCTTTAACAACCTCTAAGGCTTCTTTAACAGATGAAGCTGTTGCAGATTTTGCGCATTTTTCACCGATTTCTTCCATACTTCTGGCAAATAATTCACGATCTTCGGTTGTAATAACAGTATCAATTGGGGTGCCCAGTACTTTAACACCAAGGCTTTCAAACTCATCCTTTAATTGGATACCGACATTTAAGGCAGTTTGACCACCAAAGGTAACATAAATAGAATCAGGTTGTTCATATTTAATAACCTTACGTACAAATTCAGGTGTGACAGGCAAGAAATAAACTTTATCGGCCAAACCTTTTGAGGTTTGAATTGTTGCAATATTTGGATTAATCAAAATTGTATAAATACCTTCTTCTTTTAATGCCTTGATTGCTTGTGAACCAGAATAATCAAATTCACCAGCTTGTCCAATACTTAAACCACCAGATCCTAAAACAAGAACTTTCTTTGCATCAATTTTTGGATGTTTTGCAGAATTTTCAGAAGCTGTTCCACCTGGAAAGTGAATTGGTTTCAAAATACCAGTGTTTTTATGTTCTAATACCGCTTTAATGAAAACATCAAATAAAAATTCAGTATCTCTTGGACCTGGGGTAGATTCTGGATGAAATTGAACAGAAAAGTAAGGTAGAGAATTATGAAAGATACCTTCATTTGAACTATCGTTTGCATTAACAAACAATTCTTCCCAACCATTTGATAAAGTTTTAGTATCAACAGCATAACCATGATTTTGAGAAGTTATATAACATCTACCATTTATTAAGTTAGTTGCAGGTATATTATGACCACGATTACCAAATTTCAATTTTAAAGTCGAAGCACCAGAAGCACGAGCGAGCAATTGATGACCAAGACAAATACCAAAGACTGGTGTCTTTTTAGAATCCAAAACTTTAGTTAAACGAGAGGTGAGATCACGTAAGGTTGCTGGATCACCAGGACCATTTGAAACAAATAAACCATCAAATGACTCATTTGAAAAGTCATAATTATATGGCACAACTTTTAATTCAACACCTCTATTGATGAAGCATCTGATTTGATTATATTTCATACCAACATCTATCGCTAAAATACGAATTGTTTTACCATCAGGGCTCTTGACAGCTAAGTTTTCAGGCGGAGTGTATAGAATTGGAGCTTTAATAGAAACTTCAGCAACAAGATTATTAAGATTTGGATCAACCCATTCAGGTATTTTTTCATTTTGAAAAATTAATCTACCAAGAGTAGAACCATTTTCACGTAAATATTTTGTCAAGGAACGAGTATCAGCGCCATATAAAGCAGGAATACCTTCATCTTTTAACCATTGACCTAAAGAAGAAGTTGCCAAGTAATGAGAATAGTCTTCAGTATAATGAGCAACAATTAAACCGGCAATATGAATTTTATTTGATTCAAAATATTTTGGTAAACTTGGAATAATTTCATCCATCTTCTCACGAGAAGGGACACCGTAATTACCGACCAATGGGAAGGTAATGACTAAGATCTGACCTCTATATGACGGATCAGTAATTGATTCGGGATATCCAACCATACCAGTTTGGAAAACCAATTCACCAGCAATTGAAGATTCCGAGCCAAAAGAATACCCATTGATTTTAGTGCCATTTTTCAATTCAAGGGTCATTAATTTATCATTTGAGGATAAGGGAGGAGTGATTGGAACGTAGGGTTCCAATTGGGTTAATGTTGAAGACATTGTTCTGTGAACTGGTTAGACATAGGGAAAAATTAAGCTCAAAGTCATCAGGATCAAGATCAAGCAACAAAAATTTAAAATTCAAAATGACAAGTGAAATTTTAGCATGTATATTTAGCCATACCTTTCTTTATTTTAAGAATCAGTAGAATCAGAGCAGACGAAGATTTTCAAGTATCCGAAGGGAATTAATCGCCAAAAAATGTAGGAAAATTTTTCTAAAACAATATTTTAGGCATTAGTCGAAAATAACCTCAAAAAAGCAACCAGGATATTATTTATCTATTTTTTGTAGTAAAATAAAGAGTTTCCATCGTCAATTAAACAAAAAACATACTTTGAATAAAACGACCAGTCAAAAACAGCAGTTTGCTAATAATCTTTTGGAAATTTCAGTCTTCTGCTTGCCTGATAAAAAGGAAAAAAAAAATTAACGGAAAAAAATATAAAATATACTTTAAATCAGGTCACATGTTCTGGATCTACACTGAAGATGCACGGGTGTTAAGTTTAACTGAAAAGCAAATAAATAACATAATATTATATAATTATACACACATCAAATATATCCAGCCTCGCTGATATTACCATGATCAGGCTCCGCACTTTCGTTCGCCTGTAGTAAAGCTCTGGCAATCTCAATCTCATTATCTCCCGCTTGCACATGCTCCTCAAACGCGCTTTCCACCTGTGGATCAACAGGAATATCATCATTTGCTTGTCGGTGCTGATTATCATTTTGATTATTATCAGTATCGACATTATGTGATTGGTGATCTTCATCATGTTGATTAGACTGTTTTAGATAGTGTTCATTTGAAGAATTCGAACGTTGTGCTGCCTCTACTGCTGCGAGTATCGGATCGTCTATAGGTAGATCAAAATTAGAATCTGTATTATGATTACCTTGTAATTGTGCTGCTGCAACAAGAGAATGAACTTTACTACTATCCATATCAAAAGATTCAAGATTTATATCATGCGAAGAATGGTGAAGATTGCCTCTTTTAACTTTTGCAATTGCTCTGTTAAATGAAATAGACGGTTTAACAATGTTATCTCTGCAATCTTGACAACTTCTTATAGCAATAGCAACCGTATCTTTAATTCTAGTCCAGTGATATCGTTCAGTTATCGCAGATGTTGTCTTGTTGATACCACTATGCGTGTTTAGATGATATTTAGTAGCAATCCGTAGTTGCTCGGCAGGATCCGCAATTACTATTCTACCCTTTAACATCAATTTACCATCTTCGACAGTATAATGTGAGGCTGATGAACGAAGCCTTGATTTTTCTTGACGGTTTGACATTGGTGGATAAGTCCCTGTTTCCAAATAGTATTTAATTTTATCAAAACGATATGCACCAACACTTGAGTCTGCAATATGGGCCAATTCTCTACCATATATGATTCCATCAACTGCGTTATCATAACCTTTTAGAATACCAGCACCTGTGATTCTACCAATCCTTTTGAAGTTCAAAGTTTCAAAGATTCTTCTTGCAAAAAGATTAGTATCATAAACCAGATTAAAAATGCAAGACGTGTATCCCAACCTTGGGGCCCAGTTTAAAAAACATTCAGCTAATGTTCTACCAATACCTTTACCCCTAATTCCAGCATTTACTAGAAAACTTCCGGTACAGATCTCAGAACAACGTCCAGGATAATTTGGTTTGATAAAGAAAGTCCCTAAACATTCCTTTTCCCATGGCCTGTCTTCCTCAGTTAAGGGGGAATCCCCAATAACCATTATTGCAGCAAAGCTCCCCAACCAATAGTTTCTGAATGTATCAAGATGCAAAGTTTCAAAAAACGGTAAAGTAACTCCTCTTTCGATTTCCATGTTCAACTCATCACAGAGAAATGCTTGAAGTCCAGCCGGGACTTGGCTTACGTCGGATATTGGATAGATGGTGGCAGTGGTTTGGCCATCTTTCAAGAGAACGGTGTGTGGCTCAATATTCACTGGAGGATAATCGAGGGAACCTGTGGAAGGTCTGTAATGAGCCGGCTGAGTTGGGTCGTCGAAAGTTGAAGGCATTCTGAAAACTTCTTTGTATGGGCATATCTCAGAATGAGCGAACTGACGAAATATTTATGTGGACCCCGCGTTACCCGGCGCGGAACCGGCTGTTCCTATGGCTGGACTGTTAGCTGGTGGAGTCCAGATCCAGATAGAGATGTACATAAATAATGACTTTGGTCGCAGCAGGACAATTAACCTCCACAAATAACCTGCTCCACAATTTGGGCCTGGTTAAAACCCTTATTTCCAAGGCAATTGCTTCAAAGGCTAGAATCCTGTTCTTGCCCGAAGCTACTGACTATATTGCAACAAGCGTAGCTGAATCCTTATCTTTAGTTCACCCTGTTGAAACTGGCCCGTTGATCACTGGAATACAAAAAGAACTAAAAGCTCATAGTAGCTCTCATACTCCTTCCTTATTGGATGTTGTTGTTGGAATCCATGAGCCAACAATTGGCGGCAAAAGAGTAAAGAATACGTTACTCTATATTGACTCAAATGGCGTCATTTTGAAACGGTATCAAAAAATTCATTTATTTGATGTTGATGTTGAAAATGGTCCAATTTTAAGGGAATCGACATCCGTCGAACCAGGAAATGAAATCTTAAGTCCATTTGATACCCCAGCTGGTAAGCTTGGACTATCAATTTGCTATGATTTAAGATTTCCAGAATTAGCTCTGAGATTAAGATCATTAGGTGCACAAATATTAACATTCCCTTCTGCTTTCACTGTTCGTACAGGTCAAGCTCATTGGGAATTACTTGCAAGAGCAAGAGCTGTTGATACTCAAAGCTATGTCATTATGCCCGCTCAAGTTGGTACACATGATCCTGGCACTGGTAAAAGAGTCAGCTATGGACACGCGTTAATTGTCGATCCATGGGGAACAGTAATTTCACACACTGATGTTAATATTTTAGATCCTCAATTGGCAATTGCTGATATTGATCTAGAAGGAATCGAAAAAGTTAGACAAAATATGCCCTTATGGGAGCAAAGAAGGCCTGATGTATTTGGATATAAGGTATAATTTCTTAATATACCTAAAAAGGTATCCAGTTAAAGCTATAATTGAAATTTACATAATAGATATATATATATATATATATATATATTATAAAGTTAATTTGTATGTCAATTTAAACATAAAGATAAAATCTAATATCCCATCCTTTTAATAACATATGTTTGTGCTACTGTTCCCAGTGATAACCGTAATCCTTGTGCAATCCAATCTAAAACCCAGTCTGTAGGGTCAATGTCATCAGATTCGGAACCACTTGATTCACGATGATCTAACTCCTTCTCTTCGTTTTCAATGGGCCCCGACTCGGATTTCTTTTCTTCATCATCTGAATGAGCTAAACGTGGCTTGTTTTTCTTGTCCAACCAATTTGCCCATTTAATTGGGAAAGCTTGAGAATGTGAAACAACATTAATATCATGGACAGGATCAGATAAATAAATAATAAAAAAGAATGAATCTGTTTGGCTTTCAACAATATTGAAAAAAGTAATTCCATCATCTGTTCCTTTACCATTATTAACGGGTTGTTCACCATCTTCTGACAAACAAACAGCTAAAATTGAAACATAAATATTTGAAATTCGAGTACCTTTACCACTTTCTTTTATTTCTTCTGGATCTTCAACAAAATTTTTAATTCCCTCCTCTAAGTTTGCCTTTGCAAGTTTTGTTGCAGCATCTAATGTGCCATAAAATATATTTAAACTTGGGGTTGCCTCTTTACTCTTTGATTTCACAATCTTCAAGTCACCACCTCCTTCAACCTGATGCATAACTGTATGGAAAACTCGATATAATGAATCATCGATTAATGACGAATAACCAATTAAATCATAAAAAGAGTGAATTATAAGTTTTTCTTGTGCACCAATTTCTAATGGTGGTGCAATGGCACCTAAAACTGATGATAATTGAGATGTGAACCTGTTTATACCTTTAATCAAAGATTGTGACCTGTCATTTTCATGTTCTCCAGTTGAATTTGCCCGTTGAGAGGATGTGCCTTCCTCATCATTATCTTCTTCTTCACCTTCACCCATTATATCTTGATCAATCACTTCAGAAATCAATTTTGAGGCCGTTTTCAATCTTTCGTCTAAATTAATGTTTGGCGCTTGTTTTTGGATTTCACGAACCCGTGCTTCTGCATTTTTGACAGCCGATGAAGCAGTATCCCAAAGGCCACCTTTGTTTTGTCCCCACCAACTTGACAACGATGCAATAGGATTTGGTAAATCGATAGGTTCATCATCACTATTGTCATCGTTTTCATAATCAAATTGTTCGATTACTGCTTTATCTTGTTCGGTACCCAAAACAGAAGCTGGTGCATTGATAATTGTAGGTGTCTCCTTAAATCCAACTTCTTTTTTAATATTTGGATTTAAAGTAGGAGTACCACTTCTTGATTGTTCTCTACTTTTAGATTTTGTCCTCGTCACTGCTGGATCATTAGCAATAGAATCTAAAAAATCTAAAATTTCCTCATCCCCACCACTAGACTTTGTACTCTTATTTTCATTTACTTTCCCTGAACCAGTTGTTGAATCTCCTCCTCCAATTTTACCTGCTTTTGAACTCTTATCTAATGAAGAATTTGTACCTTCAAGTTCATCTAAAAAATCAAGAACATCATCTGCGTTATTTCCTGACATTGCGTATAAATCTAAGAAAATAGGTTTTATGGGGTTTGTCTTCGATATCAATCTGTCTGTTCCAATAGTATTAAATAGACCTTCGTGGTTCCTCCATACACCTAAAACTAGCTCTTTGCTCATTATTAACGGTATAACATAACTACACAGTAAATTATACTGGAATCACATATTTATTTATTTTGTATTTTCAACAGTAAATTGAAATTGTAAAAGTGAGCAAATTGCTCTTAATATATAGTACCTACCAATAACCTTAGATAGCCTTAAATATATCACAGAGTTAGATATGAAAATAAGCAGGTTTATAGTTATAGATGATACAATACATTATACGAAATACCCAGTTATATATACTAAAACAATATTAATCATTAACATTTATTTTTAAAAACTTTTAATAGAAAGTAGTTGGTCTTTTTGAAGCATATAAATTCTTCGATTTATTAACTCTGTGTGGTAATGGGAATTTAAGATCAGGAGTCAATAATTGTTTAACGTATTGTCTCTTAACATCTGCAGTTTTTTCTAGTTCAACAACTTTTAAAATATGAATACTTCTAAATCTAGCACGGTGTCTTGCTGCTAAATCTTGGTATAAGTTGGCAACGGCACCAACTCTTGAAACGTCACGATATTCTTTATACATGTTATGTGTTCCTGATCTTGAATCGTAACGAATCCAAACACCAAAGTTTTTAACTTTTGTAGGCCGTGCTTCACTGATTGTATTGATCGAAACAATTTCACCAGAAGCCTTTTTAACTTTATGAAGTTTTTGTAGGAAGTACCAGTAACGGGATTTGGCGACAACTTCATTTTTTGCAAAAATTCTCATTCGGAAGAGTTTTGGAGTTGGAACTGACTCAGTTGGAAGTTTTCTTCCAATAACTTGGTATTCAATAAAAGAAGACACTAAATAATTGTTAGAATACATGTAACTGGAAGTATAAAGATGATATTTAATGGTGAGAAATGAAAGTAGAGACTTTAGATGTATATGACTGAATAAATTTCATGGTATTTGGGAATAAGTTTAATTCTTTTGTATCTTTGTTCAAATTTTTTGTCACTGTAACCTCAATCTTGTTCATTTGTCAAATAATTACGAAATACTATTTCAAAATTCATCGTAATATATGTTGTAATATTGTGATACTATTTCAAGTTCATTCATTCCATTTTCAATATTTCAAATCAAACCAATATTGATCAAAAAGTTTTGAATCACTCTCACCTCATCAATTTTATTTAATCCATAATTATTACTTACTCTTAAATTAATAATGTTTGGTACCTACTGAATTGCACAATTTCCAAACAGTATATTGATAGTGATATCGTTCTGAAATATACACGCATCATCAAATTTTACTCTGTGACTTGTATTTCCAGGTTAGGGTGTCATGTGACAATGCATAAATTTGATATCCAAGCCCTTGGAGGATAAATAATACCAAGTCAGCTTGATCCAAGCTTGCCTCTATCGAGTGTAGAGGAGAAATCGGGCACCTAGCTGTAAAGAAAGACAAGCTGGAAAATATTACTATTTTACACAATAGGTTAGTGATAACGATAATTAATGGTATATAAGCATTTAATAATATTATACTCTAGATCTATAAATATGTAACCACTAACCATCACAGCACTTTATGATATATATCAGGCTGTACAGAGCTATTAACAATCGTACATTGAAATTTGAAATAAGAGAACGAAGTATAATCTACTCTAAAGTGAGCGTAGAAATTCCAAGGTGAGTAGGTTCTACATGATAACGATAACGTTGATTAGCTAGCGTTATATCTTATAACATAAAAGCTACTATGGTATATGCTGCTGTCTTTCTTAAGTATAATATCATTGCACAAAGAAATTTCTGTCATTATTTCGTTTTCTTCTTGTCTTTTGACTCCAGGTCAAAATTTAACGTCATGTTATTCCACCTTGAAGATGATGGATCCTCTCCATGTGAGTTGTTATTATTATCATCATTAAAATTGGTATTATTATCATTATTATTATTGGAATTAGAATTAGAATTAGAATTGGTTGAGTTATGTTCCTCCTTAGTAGTATTATCTGTAGTATTCAGATTACTAGTTAAATTTAATGGACTTCTCGATCTTACGGGAATAGAAAAGTAATCATTTCCAGTACCAGGATGTAAATCAGATCGTGGTGTACCTAGTGCGTTTGCAATGGTGTTAGCATTGGTTAACGAATCTCTATGATAGTATGGATTATTTGTTATTATTGCTGATTGCTGTGGATAAGGTGTAGATATTGTAATTGGAGTTTGGGTAACATTTAGGTAATTATTATCTGATGCCATTTGAGGATAAGTATTTGGTGCATTATTGTTGATGGTCTGCAGATTTGTTGGTGCACTAGAGGAAGATATCGTGTAGTCATGAGTATGAGGAGTTGATGTATTATGCATTGATTCATTGGTTCTTGATGCTCCGTATTTTTTGAGAGAAGTGCCATGACCTCCAACAACTAAAGCACTTGAACCATTTCTAACTAACTTCTTAAAGTTCCTCTTTAGTGAATCCCTCCTTTGCATCATTGGTCTTATATTGTCTTCTATTCCACTGCTATCAGTACCAACATCTGTATTAGTTTGTTGTTTTTCGTCGGTTTGTGCCTGTGATATGATAGCTGCTGCTGCTTGTGTAGCAGTTCTTCTTAGCTCATGATGAGCTTGGACATCATCTCTTCTCTCCATATTCTCAGATGGAAACATAACAGCTCTGTCTAAGCTATAGGGTAGGCCTCTATGTTTTCCTCTAATCATCATAGCAATAAGAACTAGTTTCGAAATTGTTGAGAATTCAGTACAAAAAGATGAGTTGATACCAGGGTACCCCAAACTTAATCCAACGTTACAGTAAGCACTCACCACCTCAAAAAGTACTGCAAATGAATTAAATCTACCTTTCGTTGTATCCTCTAATTTTCCACCATCTGCTAAGCATATGACAAATAACCCTAAGAAAATGTACCATAAATCGAAACTTAATTGTCTTCTTAAATGTGAAGTAATGAAGTTTTTCTTTGAATTTCCTTCTGGCTCGTCATCTTCAGGATCATAATAAACACCTAACGATTGTTCTTCGTAAACGTTTGTACGTCTTATACTGATAGCTAAAGGCATAACAGAAACATACATCATCAACATGTATGATACTTGTATCGCAGGATGTATTTGTGATAAATCAACAACCGTAAAACCGGCCGTACGTGTTGCAATTGCTTGATATAACCCGTCTAGAAACTTATAACCTCTGGGTATGCCTTCAAGTAAATCGGCATGAAAATCAAGTATTAAAAACAAAGCAAGATCAAAAACATTTAATGAAATCAACACAAAAAATAGCCACCAAGTTTCAGAAGAAGGAAATAATAATGTAAAACAACGTCTTGGATGATCTAACAAAAATCCTAAACTTTCGCCTAGTTGTGTTGTTCCAAAATTATCAAAATATTCATCGTCATCTTTTGATTTTGTTAAATGACGTATATATCTCGAAATCTTTGTTAAAAACCATATAATAAATCTCAATAATATTGGAAATCCAGTATTACCTAAAATAATCAATATTCCTGAAACTAATAAAACAAAGGCAGACTTATTAAAAGAAACCATTGAATCTGGTGCTAAAGAAAACCCAAGATCTGTAAATGATGACATAGAGAGAAAGATTGCCCACCATGCTGGGGAAACGCCAACTGACCCTATATAATTTTCAAAATATGAACGGCTCGCTATCCAAGCCACCATACAAACCAAACCAATCAGATGAAATATAACATAGTATCCAATCAATAAGATTGCTAATAATTTAACAGCACGGTATTCAACACCACCTAATTCTTCTTTTTGAATTGATGAAAGATCATAAAACGTTGAATTTCTACCAACAGTCGGATTCCAGGATAAATAATTTGTACTCATTTGTCTAGTTAAATGGGGTGGATTATTTGAGTTTGATGATCTCATACTATTAGATCTCGATGCACCTGTTTTTTTAGATTTTCCTTTTAGCCTTTTTTTACGTTTCCTTAATTGAGATCTCACAAAACGATCAAGAGTTGATGCTTGAGTTAGCTTTATTCCCTTATCCATTGATCTATTAGTTTCACCCTCTATTGTATTAGAACGCTTATTAAATTTTGAGCCTCCGGTTTGATCTTTTGATGGCAGTGCAATATTCGATTGAGTTCTTGTTACACCATCAAAATCACTCCCCGCTTCTTCATCTTCATCTTCATCTTCATCTGCATCTGAATCTGAATCTCCTGTATCCGATGAGTTTGCAACCGATTCAATATTAAACAGTTCATGAGCGTTGTTTGATGAAGAGGAAACACCAGAAGATGTCCTTCTGGCCATTTTCATGTCCGTTAAAAATTTTGGTAATGTATCCTTCTTATTATTTAATCTTTTTTCCAATCTTTCGAGTTTGCTTTTTGGATCTGACCAGGATTTTTTTTCCTCTTGCTCTCGGTCCCTTTCTTGCGGACCTTTTATAACTAATGCTGGTCCATCAACATCATTATTATACTTTTTACTAAATTGTAACATTGTGATAGATCTGATCATATCTCGTGGATCAATATCCTCATTTCGTTTTTGTGGTTTAGGTAGTTCACCAAATTTTATATTATTATTGGGCCCTAATGCTGCAGCAGGAGATTCAGAATTTAAAGAGGCCGTGATTTTTTGTGTTGTTTCAACCGCTGTTGAATCTGAATCATCGGGGAAATTCTTTTCCGAATTATTGTAATTATTAATATTTGTTGTATTCTTACTAATTTTTATATCTTTTTCCTTTTCGTTTGTACTGTTATTATAAGTTTTAGTGCCACTACGTAATGATAAAGACCTAAAAAATCCACCAAAACTATTATCTTGTTTTTCATTATTTAATCCATTTTCAATATCAATATCGTTGTTATTATTATTCTGATTGCTTTTTGTACGGGCAGCTAATGTTGTAGATTTTCTCATCTTATGTTGTAATCTTGATTTTTCTTTAATATTATCAAAAAATCTTTCATAGAAGTATAATCTAAGAAATACAACTCCTGTATGAATGAAAATAGGCGTAGTTATCATTGCAATAAAATATAGTGAAATTTGTTGCCATAATCTTAATGTATTTAAATCTAGAGTACTAAGCCCTGCTTGGGTAGTACCAGCAGTTGATAAAAAGAGGGCATCGATATATGGCATATTATGGCATGGATATATTAGGATAGAGCCGATAATGGTACAGGTTAAAATATAGACATCTAAGAATTAAAAACGAAATATATTCCCAAAAGAGAAATTGAGTTAGAGTTAAAGTCTGAAGGAAGAGATGCTTAATAAAAACTTACAATGTAAAACAATAAAAGATGGGGTATTTTTATTGCCGAAAAAGCGAGAAATACTAAATTTCTCCTTAAGCCTCAGCTTCCCGTGTTTGATCATTTAAGGGTACACTGAATAGTATATTGGCGTATTGAAAGGAAGAGAGAGAACAGAAGAGAAATGTAAGGCCTTATAATACTGAGGAAAAGATGAAGTGAGGTAATACATATAAGACTGCATTAACCACTCAGTGGCACTCACTATAGCACTATGGTAACAAAAAGGCCCAAGCTGAGCATTAAGTGTATTTAGCAGTCTGTGCCTGGTGTGCCGGTGTGCCAATAGAATGTTACCTGGCACAACTGATTTAGTAAACGTTTTTATTATTATAGAATATCGATGTATAACTTGAATAAACCTCATAGCCAGCTATTAATAATAGCTAAAATATATATATATGTGAATCTTTCAATTATAATTAAGCTTGAGATATTCATTAAAGCTTTGTTTTCTCAATTAATATATTACTAAACCCTAACCGCAACTGCAATAATTTGTGAAGTTGATGTTTACAATTATATAGTACTAGTACTTTATACCACGTATCGGCAATCGACTCTTAGTATCGAGTGACTCTTAGAATAAGGCCTAGATTATTTTTAGACAAGTACTCAGCCGCGAATGAGAACGTTGGTCTAATATTAAAATTTCTTCATGACTGAGATTTTTTTTATCAATATAATTAGTTGCATCTTTACTAGATATGCGATCGGGTGAAAATATTTTTTAGCCCGATTCCAAGCCGAAACCAGGTTTCGGCGGAGGCAAAATTTTGACCTTCTTGGTATCGAGCTGGTATCGGTATCGGCCTGTCTGGATTTCCATTTGATTATGTAATAAGATAGGATAGCCTACCTATTAAAATATTTTTAAAAACAAGACGATCATGTGATTGCCACATTATTAATTGATAGGTGTTTGGTAGTATCGGTATCGGTATCGGGGCATCTTTTTTGGCCCTGGTATCGGGTTGGTATCGCCCCTTGACTTCAAAAATGCTCGAGTCTAAGCCGATCGTATGTCCAGTCTTTACCGGTATTCAATTTATTACTATACATCTAGGCCTATATTATAAGAATAAAAACAAAACTCTCCTAATCCAAATAATTTAATATCACACGTGGACACCAGTTATAAATATATTAATATTTGATTATCGTTGACGACATGATATCAATTCACCAAATATACCGTATATTAATGTACAAAACATGTAGGTAGCCTATGTACCATCGATATCCGTACGTAGAGAGACAATTCAAATTTCAATAAATTTTATTGTTACCAGTATAAGTGCTGTCATAATTAATTTTGCATAAGTATTGGATATTTTCCAGATCTTTTCATCCTTTAGAAATTTGTGAATGATAGATAGACTTATTTTATAATTAGTATCGATATCGATATCAATATGTAATAACCTACACCAGCATTAATATAGATTGATATTAGATACAACTTCAATTGCCTATATATGATTTATATTATATTATTATTCACCTGCTGCCCCAAAGAATGTTCCAGAATGAATCTTTATATATACTGGCCCAAATCAATTGCAAAATTGTATAAGCAGATTAATATATTGATCCATTTAACTGATAGCTATAAGGTATACATTCATGAAATAAAATACAATCCAGATTCTCTATCTCTCTGAGTATCGCTAGACACAAATTTAGTAATTAATATGGCCATACTTTGTTTCCAAAACTAAATATGGTCCCTTAAGCCTGGAATGCGATGGGATTTCCAAAAACTGATAATTCTAGATTATCCCACAACTCTGGTAATATCTCTAAAGTGTGATTCTTGACTATTTTACACCACGTTCCACTGTAGTCAATCTCGGGTGCTACTTTCGCAGTTTAATTTTGAGCTTGTGCCACATGGTTTTCAATGGGATTTAGGTCTGAAAACCTCACGATCCAAAATAGTTGTTCCACTCGATTTTTCACTTTAGATTTTTTGACTAATAGATTAGAGCTTTATACCATGGATGAATGTAACCTTCAAATGATTGAATAAAAGGTGTGGCTACCCGTTATACTACTGTTTGATATACATCTCTGAATAAGCCTTTCCACTAAACTTCCCTGTGACAGACAAATAATTATAACGCGTTTTTATTTGTAGGACCTTTTTGTAATCCTCTTACAAGATCCAAATGATCATTTGAAAATAACTTTGGTGCCTGTAACTTGCAACAATCTGAGATGTTTATTAATGAAGCTGTCTTGCAGCATGCTGAAGAGCACCTACAATTCTCCCAGTTTTATATTGGTATGACATGATGTGACGAAATAAACAAGAAAATACTTTTTCTCTGTAGTCAGCTGCATCATTCATATTTCTAATGGTCGAAAATGTTGGATATATATTACACTCTTAGAACAGTTCACTAAAGGGTCGATTGGCTTTTTGGCGCAACTGGGAGAACAGGCACTTTGAACTTTAACAGAAAATGATAAAGATATATATTCACAAATAAAGTTTAACGAAAGTTGAAAACAAAAAATTAGGCAACCCACACTGTAAATATATATATGAGATAATTCAGGCTTAATAGTATTTAAATCTGTATTATCAATTACAAGATCTTTATCGGTATTTGATCGTTTTGTGAACATATTATATACATGTAGGCATCAATTTCAACAATCAATATTGAATCTCATGGTTCTTTAAGTCGTTTCTCAAAAAAGAAGAAATGACACGCTTTATATAATTTTACTTTTAATGATATCATTCGGAGTTCCGTGATCTTCGACTATATTAGAGAATTCGAATAGCTAACTGAAGTTCGACTGTGTAAACGTAAGCTTATAATTAAAGTAGACAGGGAGATATTGGTACAATTTATATAAATTTATTCTCTTATGAGAATATTAATTCTATATTTATAACTAAGCAGATTATAGTTTTAATATCGCGAATGATTAGTACTATCAGGACCTTATATTACAATATTGTAATATGATGGAAAAATAAGGGTAATAAAATATAAAAAATAGAGTCGGAAACCGGGTTTAAATTAATCCGAGAAACATAGACCGACTACATTTATGTGCTACAGATCTAGATTTGTTTCGTAATGATTATCTATACCAGATTTGTCTTACAAATGAAATATATATATATATATTGCCAAACGAAACTATTCAATTCATACATATCTTAGTCGCGTTAAAAGAATAAGTTCAATATTTTTCGTTTGGAGATATGCGTGTAGGAGAAGCTAATAATCAGTTAACCATATGCTATAAACACACCTGCCAAGTTAAATGGAACATTTTCGGTTTCACTGAGACAAATCTTTCGTACGTATACAAAGGAGAGAAACTTTTGCCAAATAAATGACTTGAAATCGCTGAATTTTTATTCTCGTACCATAGATGTTCGGTTAAAGTTGAAGAGTGTCTTTGTGAATCTTAATTTTAATATATCAACCCACCATCATTCCAAAATATCTTGATTCAAACCGAGAAAAGGACAATCAACTTTTGAGAAGGAAATCATCCTACCGTCTACGCTCTGCTGAACACTGCCTTATCCCCATGATGAGATTGTTTGCAAGCCGCCTAAGGTTCTCGATTTATATCGATTATTTGTAAAAGACAGAGATAGCATCCGATTGTGGTTCAATTAGTTATGTGACAAATATAAATACGTACCATCTAGTAATTTAGATGAAATTGGTTGTATTATTGGGGATATTAGAAAGTCCAGGAAGGTTCTGGTTCTGGTGTAATATCGATCTATTCCTCGGTTAATACCTCCTAGAGGGGAGCTATCCGCCTATACTGAATTTGTTGATACTATAGGTGATGCTGTTCCTTTTATGGGTATTTTCAAACCAAAAGATACACAGAGTTCATGATCTAAAGATCTCAGAGAGGATCCTACTACTTAATTAGCATATGCATAAAACATTGTTTCCCTTTAAAAGAGTCAAGTATACTTCCTATTATCATCGGGCATTCCACTGAAGTAAATATGGAACTCGTAGATGGTTGTAGGAAACGTATGATTGACTTGTTGATTCTCCCGGTACCATCGGAGATAGCACGAGTTTTTGATCCGTCTTGCTTCTACTCATTAAAAAAATATTTATATAGGAGCTCTGAAGTATTATTCAACAGAGTAGTACTAGTATGTAGTACCAATCACACCGATTCCAAAAGGACACTTTTATTCATATAGGCCTATATAAAAGGGTCCAGATGGTGAAATAACACTTAATAAACCATATGCATCCAAGAAACCATTGCAGTTAATTAGAAAGTGTCTGATATAAGAAAAAAAGAAATGAACTAAGACTCATGTCATCGATCTGGTGGGCTTGAATTGTAGGAACTTTACCATGCATCAGATCACAACTTAATTAGAGATTTACCTACAAATATGAAAAATTATTCCGTAAGGTGCCTGACTGGAGTAACTACAATGGTTGTAATCGCTTGCTGTATTTACAGAAGATCCCATATGAAAGAAATGATTGAATATCAATTTCACGGCCAAAAAACCCCATCAGTGCAGCCGGAATAGTTACTTTAATAGAGTGTCTGAAAAGGCATCACCTGGTTCTCCACTTGGCGATCTGTAAAAACACATATGCTTATATTTTTTATTTCGAGGCTTTAGAAATTTTTGAAAAGTATGTTTTGATTTTTGATTTTCCCTATAAGAGGAGCATACCACTCATAGCTATGGCTGTTAAAACCAAAAATGCCCAGATAGATAGACTGCATTATTCCGCAAAGAATAGAATTATCTACTCAATTATAATTAGGCATTGAGATTATACTTAATTTCACCGAATTCAGATGAGCAGGTGATGTGCAAGTTTATGTTAATATCATTACACCGAATTCAAAGTTTTTCCAATTACAACTATGCATAAGCATATGCATACTCATCAAAATAAATTACTCCGAATCCCCAAATTGATCAGATGAATTTTTCCGGGGCCCCTAAGGGGTAATTGGGGAATATATATATGCATAATTATTATTATACATTGTATATACCTTTATATATAAGATCTTATATTTAGCCGTGATTCAGTTTTGGAACTTGTGATCATAACAATTTTGTCTAAACTTGTAGTTAGTTAATCAAGATTGAAATTGATTTCAATCTTAGCCCGAAGTATCATGAATGAGAAACCATGATATTACAATTGCAATATTAGTTACGCGGATATTACGGTGAATTTTACTCTTTTTGAATATATATCTAACCATATATGCATAGCAGCAAAAAATATGATCAATTGTAATATAAATAAATGAGCTTCAACTGATGGTAAGCCAGAGTTGATAAATGAATATTATTTTCATTCTCTAAGAACATGCATCTACGTATGTAACTTATAGCATATAACTTACATATATATCAACATATATGAAAATGTGCTTATTTGCATATGAGTATATAACAATGTTTTCTGAAGCTTATATTATTATTATATAGTTGTAGGCCAATATATTTGAGGTTGAATGATTAATTACGAGTTTGATCAGTAAGCGACGTGTAGGTATAATAGCTGGGGGAATTGAAAATTATATTATACCTATAAATAGTATCAATCTTAGTAGGCATTTATATATGAAGTCACGATCATTAATTATATCATGATATAAATAATAGTAAATGATTTCTTGAGATAAAAATTTAATAAATATATGCATTAATTGTAATTACAAGCTTAAACAATATTAAATTGTCATGTCTGCATTATAATTGTATATATCAACCTCTAGACTGACTAGTTCTACTCCCAAATATAAATAAGAGCAAACGCCGATATATGGAACTAAATAAAAAGAGAAATTAATATTAGAACTTAATATGATAGATTCACAACAAGGTAATACACCTTCAACATTATCTGGTACCTCGACACCAGTTAATGAACAAAAGACTACAACAAATGACAAAATCGAGGATTTCGTTAATATAGAGGAGCCTAAAAGATCAATGTCAGCGTATATTGCTGTTACCTTTTTCTGCTTTTTGACCGGATTTGGTGGATTTGTATTCGGATGGGATATGGGTACCATTTCTGGTTTTGTTGCAATGGATGATTTTAAAAGAAGATTTGGTCAACATAAAGAGAGTACAGATGAATATTATTTATCCAATGTTCGTACAGGTTTAGTCGTCAGCATATTTAACATTGGTGCAGCCTTTGGTTCTATTTTCTTAGGTAGATTGGGCGACATGTTGGGTAGAAGGAAAGCAATAATGAGTGTTGATGTTCTCTATGTTATTGGTATTGTTATTCAAATTGCAAGCATTGATAAATGGTATCAATATGCCATTGGTAGAATCATTGCTGGTATTGCAGTAGGTGCTATTTCTGTTCTGTGTCCGATGATGATAGGCGAAACTGCTCCAAAACAGATTAGAGGTACACTGGTTTCAATATATCAATTGATGATTACATTAGGTATCTTTTTAGGTTACTGTGCGACATATGGCACTAAAGGTAAAAGTGATTCCGCAACATGGAGAATTCCTCTAGGTCTTTCATTTTTATTCGCCATACTTTTGATGCTGGGAATGATATTAATGCCAGAATCTCCAAGATATCTTCTTCAGGTGGGAAGAATGGATGATGCTAGAAAGTCTTTAGCAAGATCCAGTCATACTACTGCAGATGATCCAATAATATTTAAAGAAATTAATGAAATCGATGCTGCAATTCAATATGAAAAATCGCAAGGTAATGCTAGTTGGGGGGAACTAATTAGTGGTAAACCACATATTTTAAGACGAGTAATCACAGGTATGTGTCTTCAAGGATTACAACAATTAACTGGTAGTAATTACTTCTTCTATTACGGAACTACTGTCTTTCAGGCTATTGGAATAGAAGACTCTTTTGTTACTTCAATAATTTTAGGTGCTGTGAATTTTGCTGCAACGTTCTGGGGTATTTATATCGCAGATAAGATCGGAAGAAGAAAGATTCTTATTTACGGCGGCATTGGAATGTTTGTATGTTTTATCATTTTTGCCTCAATTGGTACGAAGGCTTTGTATCCCCATGGTAGAGGACATCCAGATGATACAAGAAAATCAGTTGGTGATGGTATGATTTTCTTGGTGTGTCTATTTCTAGTATTTTATGCAAGTACTTGGGCTCCCGTTTGTTTTGTTGTAATATCTGAAATTTTTCCAATTAGAATTAAGGCTAAAGGTATGGCACTTTCAATGGTTGCTAATTGGGTATGGTGTTTTCTTGTGTCTTTCTTTACACCCTTCATTACTGGTGCAATTGGATTTGCCTATGGTTATGTATTTGCAGGTTGTCTATTATTTTCTGTCTGTCTAGTTTATTTCCTAGTTCCAGAAACCAGAGGATTATCTTTGGAGGAAGTTGATGAGTTATATGAAGCAAACATCAAGCCATGGACTACTGAAGGTTGGAAACCATCAGGAAATGTAAGGAATCAAATTCAATTCGACGAGAATTCTAAACATGAAGCGATTGGTATTGAAGCTTAATTTACAGTTAAAAATATATTTTCATAGTTAGACGATTATTTTTCTTTAGTTTTTTTTTTCATGTTTGATGCAAAAATTTGAAGTATTCTTTAATAGATTTTTTACTTTAGAGCAAAATTGATTTTCTGCTGGAAAATTTTGAATACATAAGAAATTCCTTGGAATTTAAATCATCAATATATACAATGCTCCCATAATTATGGTGGAGTTTTCGAAAAAGAGTTTTTGAATAAGCATTTTGTGTACCCTCATATTTTCCCGTTGACATTTTTTTCATAGGTGACTTTATTAAGTGTTATTTCGCCATATAGGCTTTTTTTATTATTAGGCGGGATGTTATCCTTTTCTTTTAACATACAGTATACTGGTGATTTGGAACAAGATGTTATGTTTTTTTTTTTGATGATCGTAATGTTCTTGCCCTTTCATATTTAAAACAAAATGTCTTGAGAATAGGTGTGATTGGGACTCATTCATGACAGATAGTTAACTTTCCTTTTCAGGAGGGATTGACTGAGGAATAGACGGATATTCCACTGGAACCAAAAACTTACTAGACTTTCTAATTTCCGCAAGAATACAAAAAACCAGTCTCGTCTGAATTATAGATAGTACATGACTTCTATTACACTATATAACCATTTGAATCAAGTCTGTCTAAAAGGGCCGTTACTCATTGGTCATTAACATTATCCCCATTATACCCATTTGTTGTTTTTGATATCTGTCAGCGTAAAATTGAATTACGTCGTGTCTAGATCTAGATACATTCATCAAGGAAAATAATTGTGCAGTATCTGCAGCTCTACTATCTCTTATCTTCCTCAGAAATCGAAAGCTTTTTTTTCGTTTTATTAGATTTCTTAATTGGATTTTTATTCAATTTATTTCTTAGGGAAGACCTGGGAACGGCGAAGTATTTTTCAATCCTGTTACGGCCTTTTCCCTCTTGAATTAAGTTTTTCTATTTGGCATATAGTTGATTAAAACGTTAACAAAATCAAGTTTTATGCGTTCGTGGAGGGGTAACTTACAAAATTTCTCTTGGCTGTATTTGTAGCTATAGTGATCTGGTCTTTGTAGATATTCCTTTTTGAAACGTCTCCTAGTCAAAAAAAAAAAAAAGAAAGATAACCAGCCAGCTAGCTAACGTTATAAAGCTTATATAGCTAATATTTTATATTCAAATTAATTCAATACAAAAAGATCAATTAAGTTGTATATGGATTTCATGCTTATGTATATCAAAATACCTAATTACCAGGGCTAGCTCTAGCTATGTAATTAGATCTTATATGCAATTAATATTGTTCATTATATAATTACTAATTGCAAGCGCATTAAGCATTTTAAAACAAAAAGGGATCCATGAAAAGCATCATCTAATGATATCGATTGCGATACCAGTTGGATCCGGAGACTGGAGTGTGTTCTTACGAAATCATATCTGAGGTACCAGTATAGCCCATTAACTTCTTTTCGAGGCTTGAATTCTAATTATATTAATAGCTCAGCCATTCTGAGGAGGCAAAGAAAGAAAATCTAAAAAGTAGTTCAAAGCACCCAAACTTTAGATTTTACCCCGGAACGTGTTAACGTTGGAGTAAACTTTTAAATTGTGAAAGCCTATCCAAACTAAATTCTTGGATGAGACATGTTAATTTCAGATACTATAGTGGTGTCCAGAATGTTGAAGTTAAGTCATAGCTAGTATAATCTTTAAACGTGACAGTTTTTAACAATATACGTAATAATTTATTAATTATTTTAATTTTTAATCCGTTTGATAGGAGTCTAGGTTAAATGTATATCGAATTTCATCGTAAGATTCAATTGGATGGATCAACACTAATTGCAAGTTTTATAGGGCTGACTGTGTAACATTATAGGTCGGTTTGGATGTTCACGAAGAATTATGACACAGGCCAAAGGTTTCGTTATTATACACAGATGTTGATGTTTATTTACAGTAAGGACTGTAACTGTAAGGGGCAAAGTTAAGCATTGCCAAGCCTTTTGGAATACATAACAGTTTTGACAGCCAAGTCTGGAATTGATGGCAGGGTGCATAACTTAACTAGCTTTATAGCCCATTCTCAATATAATTTATAATAATGTGACCCATGCTCAGTTCGAATCTTATATAAATACCCCCTATTCTTCCTACATCTTATTGTCTTCCCAATCGATATCTTATTATCTTACAGAATTATCTACTTACCAACATGAATGTATGCTCAACCTACTTTTATACTACGATGAAAACCAAATTATAACCATTTAATTACTTCTAGCAACAAGGATATGGCCCTCCTCCACAACCAATATATGTCCAACAGGCCCCTCCTCCAAGAGAGCGTGGTTGTTGTGCTGGATTGTAAGTAATAATTCAAAATTAGTCTCTCCTGGCAGCTTTATTCGTATAGCTAACAACTTCATATTTCGAGTTTTTAGCTTCGCAGCACTTTGTTGTTGTTGTGCAATCGACGGGTGTCTAGACTGTCTTGACTGTTGCTGTTAAATCAATGGCGTCAGCCAGATGTTCATAAATTAATATTACAGTTATCATTTTCTATCTGCTTCTACTCTATAATATACTAATCATGATAAAATATAATTTAATTTCAAATGCAATTATCCCTAGATAAAATAAACCTATACGATCACTGGCACTTAAAAAGAAATGATAATGATTTTACTCTAGTTAATTATAAGTTATTATTTTAAAAATTGTTTAAATTATATGATAATAATTTATATATTTCTTGAAAACTTTCTATTCGTATAGTATAATATAATATAATACATGTAATCAAAAACTTTCTATACAAAATTAGATAAAATATTTGATTGCAATTGAACTTGTATCATTCAATCGCAACATTATTACCATTAAGCTTCTAATGGTAATAGCTAAAGCTTGAGCTTAAATTCTTTGGGCCTCTCATAGCCGTGGCAATTTAAATATACTTAAGTGGTATCAATAATGAAAATTGATTATGAGCATTATAACAATTACAATTATTTACACCCACTCATATGATATAACTTATATGCAGCACAAATGAATTCACAAGTCAATAGCCAAGCTAGTGCTAGACATTTTTAATTTCAACCTTTTGTAAGGTACAATATAGTCTTTTCTAAAAGAGAGAGCCCAATTCTTGGCTCATAATTTGTTGAAATTAGTATAGATATTTCTAAGAAAATCAAAACTGATAGTTAAACGCAATTTGTTTGATACCTATAATGTAATTAACATTGACTTTATGCGGTGAAGAGGGTTAAACCCTAAAATGGAGGATAAATTATGATGTTTACACTATAATAATTTCCCTCAATTGCAATTGAAAGTAGAAAGAAAGATTAAAGGAGATTAAAGGAGATAATTTTTATATCCAACAGTTACTTTCAACTTTCAAAACCTTACTTATCTATTTCAACTATTTTATAATTATATATTTAATGTGTCGCACCTTACAATGATGTTGCAGTGCCACTTGATCATGGCTACCTAGTATGAAATTGAATCTCTCAGGCCATTAACCAAGCTATAGTAATAATGGAAGTTTTACAAAACTTTCAACTTATACAGAGTCACAGGATATATTTTGAGGTTCAAAACGGAGAGATTCTAATTTTAATTCATGTTATACCTTAAAATTATGCAATTGGTTACATGTAATTACGTTGCGATTGTTCTTAGACACGACTAGCTACTTGAAATTGACCTGATTATAATATAGCTTCTAACTTCTGCGTGGCAATTAATGTTTGTGTAGTAGTTTCCACTCAAATTATCATTGATACACTAAATATTAGATCATATTATGTACTAAATAATCGGATAAGTTGAAGAATAAATTGTAATCAAAGTGACCAATTATTATTTTATAAAATGGCCTTAATTAAGTGGATACGAGAATTATAAACAAACACCCATTCATCAAACCCACCACCATCAACAAAACATTTTTCATTATAATCAAACATTAATTTTGATTATGTCTTCAGATTCAAACTATTCCAAGTCTGATGGAAAAGACACCCGAACTCCTAACAAATTTTCATTTTCCACGGCTGCGTTGGGTGAGTTGAATTCACTTAATCAGTCAACACCTAATGAAACTGGGCATGGAATTGTTACTGGTGGATCTAATTTCAATACATTCAAAATTACAACTAGTAATGAAAACAATAATTTTTCTGGAAATAGCATTGAAAAGGATAATGGTATAAAGACAGTATCGGTCTTTGATAAACCAGCTTCCTCTTTCTCGTTTAATAGCAGTAATAATAATAAACAGGTAAACGACAGTAAATCTATGAAAAATACCGGTCCTTCATTATTTGATTCAAATAAATTTCCTCCTGCAAATTCAATTATAAATACTACAAAATCAAATTCTCAAAATCCCGGTAAGCTAATCTCACTTTTTGATCACGGACCTAAAAGTGTATTTGGTACTGTATCATCTTCAACTTCTCTTATAAAGGATAACAATAATTCAGACTTAAACCAAAAGAATTCTAATAATGGTGATAATGAAGAACTCGAAGAACCGAGAAATGTTGGCTTTCCATCATTTGCTTCTTCAATCACTCCTTTTAACCCAAATTCTGCGCTAAATAGCACAATAACGGTGAATGATGAGGATGGCGTCATTGATGATGAGGAAATGATCGATGATTTAGACTTTTTAGAAGATGAAGATAAAGACCCTCGGTTCAGTAGGTTTGAGGGGTCAATTATCCCTTATGGTAGATTGGAGGATTGGAGTGTCGATTCAAAAAGAACATTAAAATACAAATTAAACCCAGCTTCTTTAAATGGCATTGCATGGATTTCATCAAATGATAATGAAAGATCAGTAGCGGTATTTGATGAAGAAAAACAATTCTTTACAAACGAAGTTCCAGGATTTGATGGTAGTGATGAATATATTTCTTTTATTTCAAAATCATTTAAAAATTTCCATACTATAAATGAAGACTTCAGAAAGGCTAAAAATCAAATTGAGATTGGTATTTTTAATTCAAATTCAAATTCATCTTTAACTAATCAAAGAGCTGAATCATTTGATAAGGAATTATTCTTACAAAGATATTTTCGTGATTTACTAGATAATGTTGAAGTTTTAAGAGATTATAAAATGCAAAAATCTGAAAATTTAAAAGATGATTTTGATCCATTAGTTTCTAGAACTGATGATTTAATCGAAATTTATAACATTTTATCATGTCTTTATGCCACAAATTTTTCATTCAATAATGAAGTGCCTGCACTCGTTTCTTCGTGGATCAATAGAGCTGATCCAGATCCTTCTGATGAATTAGTTAACGAAGTCATCACTTATAATGTTGAATGGAGGGATGATGAACCAACTGCTTTACCGTTATTACACTATTATTTCTGGCCATTGGTAAATAAGTTATTAATCCGGGGAATGGTTAGGGAAGCACTTGCATTTTTTGAAAAGTCAGGCTATGAAATGGTTTTATTTGAAACAGATCCACAACTGTTAGAATTGTTTAGTTATCTAATTGACTTATTACGCGCTTATCCTCATAATCAAGGTTCATCATTAGATTTTAGAAAATGGAAATCTTCGGCTTTAGGTTTAGGTAAAGAACTTATACAAACTGAGCCATCAAAAGTAATTACTTCAAAAGGTAAACAAGTTAAAATGGGGTTAAAAGAAGTTTTCAATATTTTAAGCGGCGATACAGCTTCAATTTTATCAGCAAGTGACACTTGGTACGAATCATTGTGTGGTCTTTTGTATTATCATGATCCAACAAAATCAAGATTAGATGAATATTTTAACAAATCTATTGAAGCACATCCAGTTGATCAAACTGCATTAGATAATTGGGAATTATGTTGCTATAGAGTTCTTAATGGTGAATACCTACGTGTTCTTTTAGCATTGCAAGCTAGAGACCTGGGAATATCATGTTATACTGCTCAACTACTGCTATTAAAAGGCACACTTGATGACTACTTTACGACGTTCAATGAACAAAAATTGAAGAAATTAGTATCCTATGGCAATGATGATACTTCTATGGAAGACCAAGATCTATCAGTTTATGAATATTTGATTTTAGAGCATGCTCTTGCATGTAGTAATTCACCCCAATTGATTAAAATTGGGATTGAATTACTCTTTCATTTATATACAGAATACGAAGAAAACGATGTTTATGAAAATGATTCAGAACTCGTCGAAAGAAAATTACAATCAATATCAGAAACAATTGAAGAAATAATCTATCATTTTTATGTCGATGCAAATGTGGACTTAAATTATATTTTTAATACTCTAAATAGACTATACCAATTAAGATCTGATTCAAAACAATCTTTAAAATTATCTATTACTCTAAAACAGGTTTATAAAATTTTAGCGAAAAGGTATTTAGATTCAATTAAAGTGTCAGACGGCCTATCAAAAAATGAATTCTTTTATAAATCAATGATTCTCTACTATAAGAGTGAAGATTTTGGCACAATACGATATGAATGCTGGAAAATTTTTGAGAATCTATTAATTCGAAATCAAGTGGTAAATGATACAAAAATTGCGAGGTTGTTGCAGATTGAAGATTCTGATTCAAGCGGTATATATGACGATGATGGTGCTGAAGAAGATGATGATTATAATTATCCATTATCAAAGGTGCCTTCATTATTAAGTGAATGCTTGGCACCATATGCTATATTATATGAATATTTTAAAACTAAAAAATCTGGCGATTATCTACAGGCATCTAAAAGTTTATTCAAATTACTAAAGTTTAAATATTTGCCGAAGAAATATTTCTTGATAGTTTTGGATAGGTTCATTTCAGAATTGGAATTATGTCGGGAGCTAACAGATAAAATCAAACATAATAAATTTTTATCGTTTAGTAATGAACTTGTTGCTATAATTGGTTTATTGAATAAATATGAATCAATATCCTCCAAGCAATATAAAAGTTACCTAAAACAACAAACTAAAAAACGAATTGCTAATTCCTCAAATTTAAATAACTCTGAATTGGTGGTATCAAGAGAAAAAGAATATACCATTGAGGATATTGCATATTATAATGAATATTTGAAATATAAAACCAAGTCAAATAAAATTATTAAAAATACAAAAGAGGTTGTTACCCACGCAAGAATACTTATTTCAAATGAAGTTTCAAAACATTTCTTAGTTGAATAAATCGCATAAAACAAAATATATAAGCTATATGTTATACTACTTCTCACATCCATGTTATTCTATGGCCAGGCTCAATAAACTTATATATCTTTATCTTTTGATTTTAGTTTTGATATCACTTAAAATATGTTAAAATATGATATAAGAGTAGACCTAAAACCTCCGAAGAGTCTAAACTCATTACACACACCTTTTCCAAACCTATAATCCGTAGCCCTTTTCACACCACCACCAACAATGGTAAAGTACAAAAGAAACCTCAAAGCTCTTTCATTAAGAGACAAGGAAGTGGCGATACCAAAGGCTATGGCAAGAAGGCATTCTGAGCCCAATACGTCATTCAAATAGATTGCAAGCGATCCCCCGTAGATCGAATGAATGGTGGACAATCTGTATCACAGCAGCTAAAGAAGTATACCAAAATTTGACAAACGCTGTAGAAAATAAATTAATTAATGAGCTATTCTGTTATGCAAAAAAATAAATTAAAAGGGGGGTGGAGTGGCGGCCGACAAAAAACTGCTTTTGGTGAGCCCCTGTACCCACCATCAAAAACCCAACCAATAACGCCAGTACTGGCCATTATGCGAGTGTTAATTGGGTAGATTGCTTCCTCAAGAGGAATCCGAGAATTTCTATTCCAAAAACAAAGTGATTAAATGCATATCGATTAATCTATCTTAATAGTAATAAAAAAGACCTTGAACGGTGATGTAAAGGCTCTGGGCGCTGAGCGAACAATAAACAGTTCAATTTCCAGACCCCGAGTTCTTTCAAAATAAAATGAGACAATTAAGAAACGGTAGTAAAAGCAAGGCAACGTTGCTCAATGAGAATCCAATACAGGTAAAAGGAAAAGCTTCTCAAAGTAGAGATGAACACGATCAAAAACCGGATGAAAAAGAAGAAACACTCTAACGTTGAATTAAATACAGAAGAAAGTGTAAAAAAATATCAGAACAAGTTATTAGGATAGGTAGTTTATATACAGAATATTTAGTAAATTCATATTTTTTGTATTGTTGGTGGTTGTTTTATATAGTAAACACTTTGTTTTTGGATTGTGCAGAAACTTTGGGTCTACTCTTAAATCAATAATTATAATCATAGCTATCTATAATTGGAAATATATAATTATATATACATATATTGTATGATAATAATAAAAGTATCATTCAATAGTACCTAAAATATCCAAGGTTTCTTTGGATGTAACGTTTCTCAGTGCCCTTGTTCTTTTTATAAGCTTTAAAAAACTTGGTAAAGTCAAAAAGAAATCGTCTCCACACTGTCCACAGTGAGGTCCACACTTATTTATGTGTACCCGTACACTCGGATTAACATATAATCAACTGAAATAGGTGCAATAAATTATACGGCAAGTTCAAGTGTGCAACACTAAGTGAGGCTGGGGGGCTCTAAAATAATGGAAATTTAATTGATTAAGCTTATATAATTAAGTGGAGTACAGTCTCAGAAAATCCGAAATATGCATGTGTGTTTTTCCGGGTATTATAAGCTGTGGAGGGTGGTCGGAAAAACGTATCTGATATGTGTTAACTTATGATTATAAATCAATATATATTATATACCTATATAGCTTATAATTAATAAATAAACTCATAAATATTTTAAAAATATTAATTATTACTATATAAGTAGATCATATGATCCAAGGGCCGACGAAAAATGAATTGAAATTGGGTGAATTAGATCTAGATAATTTAATACCCGGATTAATACTATTATTTTGAAATTTTTAATATAGATCTGCAACATTAATATTAGTTATAACGTTATCGTAAATGTTTCCATTTCTAATATTTGTACTCATATACACCCGGGTAAGTTTCTCTTTAGAAATCTTGCCGTACCAATCGAACATAAATATTTAAGTAGCCCGTCAGTCTGGTGACTCTAGTGATATCATATGTAACAAGGTACTGTACAATGGCTATAACATCAGAAATTCAGAATCAATAGAAAATTTTCATTTTTCAACATAGGGTGATAATATTTATCTTTTATGTATACTTTACAATTGGCATCTTCAATTCTTACAAATGGGAATTCTAAAATACAAAAGGAAAATAAATCCGAGCATTTCAAGCTTTTAATTAAGTTCTAATCAATTAAAATAAGTAGCACCCAAATCTTCCTGGAACTCTTTTTTCATTTTAAATTTTGTTCTTACTCCATGTCCAAAATCTTTCCCATGGGGAATATTTTGTTAGCAGCCGTAGTACTTTAGTCAAAGATATGTCTACGTATATCTTGTTATAGCTATATAATATTACGTTTTATCATATATAGTTATATAAAAGCATTGAAAGGTGCTAAATTAATTGCAGTTGTAATTAGTAATTACGTATAGGCACGAATAAGTCAAAAATATATATTGCTATATAGTTATAATATCTATACAAGCATGAATATATAACTTATATAAGGTTATAGGCTTATATGACCATTGACCAGCAGAGAACTTATAATCTAGAAAATTAGTAGAAATATATAAAATTTTAGATGCATAATAAATAATGTTACAGCAGTTTGGATTATCAATTTGAAAGCTGAGGCGGTTTGTAATGACCTATATCTTGAATATTATTATAAGGCTGACATTCTAAACTATATATTAATACTAATTATATGAGCCTTGCTATATATCTTATATACAATGCATGTAGATACATTGATTTATTCTCCTTTATAATTCATGTCTTTCTCAAATAGTATAGTATTTAAAAGGTTTGATACAGATCCAGATATAGCGTCTAGCAAAATTTTCAAGTTCCATATAGTTTCTGAGACTTAACAATATTAATGTAGTTACATCTTCAGACGAGCATTGAAGTAAGTTAATTATTGTTGCAATTGTTCTGCAGCGGGACTCCGGATTAATTATATTAAACCTGCAGAAAAGAATGCGGCAGGTCTCGCGAGGCTGTTCCGAAAAGTCCTTGTACTTCCTCGCCTAGAGATAAATTGCCTATTTAGTTATAGTGCTTCTAAGTAATGATTATAAATTATAAAAGTTATTCCGATGAATATTATTTTTTTGTATTATTAACCGGATAATCATGTTTTTCCTTTAAGGTATCATTTTGTGGAGTGATGTAGAACACATATGCACATGTGGGTGATGGATTATGGATCAATAGTAATTGTATTTCCTCATAATTTAAGTTTTGAAATCTATATAAAAGTCTATAAAAGTCTATAAAAGTCTATAAAAGTCGATTCCCATTTCTTATTACACATCAGACTTTGAATTATCAATAGCTAATTACTTTATATACTTTCAAAGTTTAAGAAAAAAACAGCTGCGCTAATTTATAATGGTGGAGTCTCCAGAAACTAATACTCCAGTGACCTTATCTGGTACAGCTACACCAGTTAATGAGCAACAAACAATAGCAATTGATAAGCTAAACGAATTACCACTTGAAGAAGAAAAAAAACCAATTTCTGCTTATTTCACTGTAACATGTTTTGTGTTTTTAACAGCTTTTGGTGGCTTTGTTTTTGGCTGGGATACTGGTACAATTTCTGGTTTTGTTGCAATGGATGATTTCAAAAAAAGATTTGGTCAATATAAAAAGAGTACAGATGAATATTATTTATCCAATGTTCGTACAGGTTTAGTCGTCAGTATTTTTAATGTTGGTTGCGCTTTTGGTTCTATTTTCCTTGGTAAATTAGGTGATATGATGGGTAGAAGGAAAGCTATTATGTCAGTTACTATTATTTATATGGTTGGTATTCTTATTCAAATTACAAGCAATGATAAATGGTATCAATACTTTATCGGTCGTATTATTTCAGGTGTCGCAGTTGGTGCCATTTCTGTATTATGTCCTATGATGATTGGTGAGACTGCTCCAAGAAATATAAGAGGCACGTTGGTTTCTATATATCAGTTAATGATTACTCTTGGTATTTTCTTGGGTTACTGTACAACATATGGTACAAAGTCTTATAGTAATTCTGCCCCTTGGAGAATTCCATTAGGTCTATGTTTTGCCTTCGCGATTCTTTTATTCCTTGGCATGATCATAATGCCTGAATCGCCACGTTATCTTGTTCAAGTAGGAAAAATGGACGAAGCTAGAAAGTCATTAGCAAGATCTAGTAATACCACTGCAGATGATCCAGCTATTTTTAAGGAAATTACTGATATCGACAATGCTATTCAATATGAGAAATCACAAGGTAATGCAAGTTGGGGGGAACTAATTAGTGGTAAACCACATATATTTAGACGTGTTTTCACTGGTGTAATGCTTCAAGGTCTCCAACAATTGACAGGTAATAATTATTTTTTCTATTATGGTACCACAATTTTTGAAGCTGTTGGTTTAGAGGATTCTTTTGAAACCTCTATAATTTTAGGTGTCGTTAACTTTGGTTCAACATTCTTTGGTATTTATATTGCTGATAAGATTGGAAGAAGAAAGATTCTTCTTTATGGTGCTGTTAGTATGTTTGTCTGTTTTGTTATATTTGCTTCAATTGGTACCAAGAGCTTATATCCTCATGGTAGAAATCATCCAGATGATACAAGCAAGTCAGTTGGTAATGGTATGATATTTTTAGCTTGTCTTTTCATTTTCTGTTTTGCAAGTACATGGGCTCCAGTTTGTTTTGTGGTCATCTCAGAAATTTACCCAATTCGAATTAAGTCAAAAGCTATGGCTCTCGCAATGGCATCAAATTGGATGTGGGGTTTCCTTATTTCTTTCTTTACACCATTTATAACAAGTGCAATTGGATTTGCCTATGGTTATGTCTTCACTGGATGCCTAGTTTTCGCAGCATTTTTCTGTTACTTCATTGTTCCAGAAACAAGAGGTTTATCTTTGGAACAAGTAGATGATCTTTATGCAGCTGATGTTAAGCCATGGAAATCTGAAGGTTGGGTACCACCTGTAAGAAAAAATAATTTCGATGAAGAATATAAGCACGAAGTTAGTAGTAGCGATTAAATTTAATTGTTAGTTTCCTATTTTTATATATATATATATGACTGTTGTTCTGGAATGTTTACTATTCCTAATAGTAAAAACAGTCTATTTACTGTTTTTACATTGTTTAACTTAATTTAAATTTAAATTTGATTTACGACTTGAAAATTTTGCTATCAGGAGCTGGTTTCATATATAAGACTATAGTGCTATAAGCTTATATTTGTAAATGTATGTAACAAAAAAGCATTACGTGTCTATAATACACATATGACTACCTATTTATTACTTTATAAAAACAGAGCATATGTAATTAACTTCATGGAATCTTGATCAATACATATGCATTATCTTTAGATCTAACGATTTACTAATATTAAATTATAAGGCCACAGTCTTGCTTTACGTGTATGGCTGTTTATATCCAGTTTTTCCTTATTATTGATGGAGTACAACTCTTGGAAGAACTTTATAACAGTTCCAATGAGGATTTCTACTATTAAGATTTTAACGTACGTTAACTATGGGCCCTAATATTAAACTTATAGCTAAAAATGGATCACTAATTTTGCTGTGGCATGTATAATAAAATTATTCTCCTCCATTGGATCCCTAGTCATTTCATCAATAACAATCTTTCTAACATGTGTGACATTGTGTGCTAATGTTTAGTATTAATAACTTTCATGAGAGAAGTAGATATTTCTATATATGGTATTATGTATAGTTGCATGCATATATTATGGTGCTAAAACTAGCGCTCAGAAAAAAGTTGTGAAGTAATTAATCTAATACATTAAAGAATTATAAGGTCAGCAGAATAAAAAATGATCGGTATTTTGAATGAAGATATTACGGTATTTTGGAATTTCAATTATCGTCTCAAAAGATTATTGGCGTTGCTGTAAACTATACAACGTAACCTTTCCGCTGCCTAGCTAAATGTTTTAGTATTCATATGCATATGCATATAAAGTGCCGATTTGTGCCTTAATTAAGCAGCCTACATACACTATTTTGGCAATGTGCCCGCTAAACATCCATTCACCCATATTTAATCAATAAATGAAAATGCTAGATAAGTTGACAAACATTAACATGTCCAACACTCAACAACGAAGAACAAGAAATACTCTTGCCAGGCAACCAGATCTTGGTGATTTTTTCTCTATGGATAGATCATCATCGGATCATAACCAAGTGAGAAGAAGCGATGTATTACAATTAGAAAAGTATGTCAATGTGGCGACTATATTTGTTTGAATTCTAACACAAGAATACAGTGCTCTTCGAAATTTTGATGAAGATAATCCAATTGTGCGGTCACTTCTAGAACAGCTTTCAGCAGAACAACCATCAAAAATGTCAGGTGTTGATCAATACTTTCTTGATTCTTTGGATCGCGTCCCTAAAAAGAAATTAAAACATTCTGATTCTTGCCCTATATGCTCAACAGATTTCTTGGAAGATCAGTATCCTTTAGTAGTACAATTGCCTTGTGATAGCCGCCATATTTTTGATCTTGAATGTATAGGACCATGGCTTAAAGTTCATGCTACATGCCCTATATGCCGAAAAGATGTCCTTGCTAAGAAGGAAATCGATGTTCCCCAAGATGACGAAAAAGAGGAAGAGGGATGGGATATGTATGGGTAATATTGCAAATTGTATTTATAGATGTATCTTAATTAGAAATTTTCTTTTTAAATTTATCATTATGGACTAATAGTTTATCTATTTACAGAATGTCGATCCAATATACCTAACGTATCTATGTTATTCATTATATAGTTAAAAGTGATAACAGTATAGTGTTTTCAGATATTAATGATCATTAAGAAGTTTCCGTAGAATCTTTAACCTTATTAAGCTTTGTCACACTTTCTTTGTTTTTTGATTTTGTCTCAGTAGTTTCGGTAGAGATTATTTTGGGTCCAGATTCTCCATCTATTGTTTCTGACACTTCAATAATAGGCTTGGATTCTATTGGCTTCGATTCAGTGTGTGTTGGCTCATTTGGGTTTGATGGAGTTCGTTTTGGTTCAATTGGCTTAGATTCATTTTGTTTAACTTCAATCGGATTAGATTCTATTGATTGTGCTTCAACAGCAGGTTTAACTTCTAACGGGGTTGCATCCTTATTGGCTTCTTTTGACTTTGAGTTATCAGAAATCGTAGAAGCGTTAGACTCAGTTTCTACAGGTTTTGATTCCTTAATACTCTCGGGGGATTTGGAGCTATTTTTTATGGGTTGAGATTCATCAACAAATTCAACTTTTATAGGTGGAACTTCTTTAAACTCAGCCGATTCCACTTTCTTAGAGGTAGTAGAAGTTTCTACAGGCTTTGTGGTTTTAACTTCAGACACTGTTTCAACCATTGTAGGCTTTGATTCCTTAATTACTTCAGAAGATGTTGCATTTTTAGATACTGTAGCAGTCTTAGAATCGGTTTCCACTGGTTTCGATTTCTTAGTATTTCTAGAAGAATCTGAAGCTGCTTCACTATTTATTGGCTTATGTTCTTTGGTGGCACTTGCCTCTTTTGGTTTCTTGGATGTTGAAGTATTAGCCTTTGTTGATTCAGTTCGAGTGGTGGTTGTATCAGGTTTAGCAACGCTTTTATCTTTATCTAAATGCTTTTTAAATACTGGATTTTCAAGTAATTCTTGAACTCTCTGGGCAACCATCATATTGTTATTATTACCAAAATGGACATACTTGGGAATAGGGACATCATCTCTAGCGGTTTCAAGTTTAACATTTTCCATTTCTTTTCCAACACCTATGCTCTCTTGGGAATAAACATTTGCCTTTACACCAACAGCTGGCATAGCATTCTTCGATAAGAATGACAACCAAATATCCACAACCTCTGGATGGGCATCATATACTCGAATCAATCTCTTATGAGTTCGACGTTCAAAATTTTCCTTCACTTTGGCATTAATGAAATGTGATTTAATAACGGTCCATCTTTCGCGTCTGGTTTTCATTGGGATAACACCACTCAA
The DNA here is from genome assembly GCA_001600815.1 of Alloascoidea hylecoeti. NCBI lineage: Eukaryota > Fungi > Ascomycota > Alloascoideomycetes > Alloascoideales > Alloascoideaceae > Alloascoidea > Alloascoidea hylecoeti. Next base: position 829,503 of record BCKZ01000001.1, read on the forward strand.
TGGAATATTTAAGTAATAACCCGCCCTCAGAGCAAAATCTGCGAAAAAATCAAGATTTTCTGGATCATAAGATCTGAGAGATAATTCACATACCAAATCATTATGTGTTGGTTCATGTCTAATAGGTGCATAGTAGTTCAGTTCAACGTTAATTGGTATAAGTGAGTCTGGACCTTTTATAATTTCTTCACTTGAAAAGACCTTAGGCTGGTATTTTTGCAAAGTAAATTCCTCTTTGGGAGCAGTTGATGTATTCTTTTTCAAAATCAGGCTAAATGAGGAGAAAGAAGCAGATGCAGAACAAGTGACATTCCTTATCACACCAGTTTGATACCCTGTCGGTCTTAACACGCAACGTAACATTATTTTCACCTGGCTAATAATGGTATATTCAAAATCCAACTGGTTTACCTTCACTTTTGGAGGTTTGTGAAAAACTCAAGTCTGAATGATTACCCGGCATATATCACATGACTACGTTTCATGGAAGCCAAAATTTTATAATTACCAGATCTAGAAGAAATCATATAAAAGATGGGCAAAAGTAGTAAAGACAAACGAGATCTATATTATAGGTAAGATTTTAGATTATTTGTATAGATAATTGGAAATGTTGTGGCTTACTCTAGCCTTATAGGAAAGCCAAGGAAGAAGGTTGGAGAGCTCGATCAGCATTCAAGCTTCTACAGTTAAATGATCAGTTCAATTTATTTGAAGGAGTACGAAGGGTAGTCGACTTGTGTGCCGCTCCTGGATCTTGGAGTCAGGTTCTATCTCGGCAATTATTTGAGAATTATAAGCCCGAACAAGATCATGACCACCAAACCCCACCAAAGATCGTAGCAGTTGACCTTCAGCCAATGGCACCAATACCAGGTGTAATCACACTACAGGCCGATATCACCCATCCACGAACATTAACCAGAATCTTAGATATATTTGGAGGCGAGCCCGCCGATTTTGTTTGTTCGGATGGTGCCCCAGATGTTACTGGATTGCACGACTTGGACGAATATATTCAAGCTCAATTGATCTTATCTGCTCTACAGCTAACAACTTGCTTGCTACGACCGGGTGGTGCCTTTGTTGCGAAAATATTCAGAGGAAGAGATATCGATTTATTATATTCGCAGCTAGGCTTCCTGTTCGAAAAAATTGTTTGTGCCAAACCAAGGTCATCAAGAGGAAGTTCTCTGGAGTCATTCATTGTTTGTATCGGCTACAAGCCTCGGCCGGGATGGGAGCCTCGTCTCAAGTTACAGGAAAATGTTAGCACCGAAGAGTTCTTTGAGGGTAGCGATATTGGAAGATCTACGCTAGTTGAAACCCTCCAAATGCCGTTAGAAGAGCGTGTGGTGGCTCCTTTTATTGCCTGTGGGGATTTGTCTGAGTATGATTCCGATGCCACATACACAATCGAAGATGGAGAGAAAAAGAGTAGTTTAGATCCTGTTCAATCTCCCACGGCCCCGCCATACAAGCGGGCTTTGGAGATGAAAAGACGGGGAGAAATTAGAAAACGATGATAATAATATAACCCAATTGCAACAGAAATTTGTCACACACACACCCAAAAAGAGAACACAAAAATTTAACTGGCCATCCCCACAATCGTAATATTTTAAATTTTAAGCTTTCTATAGTAACACATCAAATCAAACACCTCTTTGCTTGTATTCGTAGTTGTGTTGTTGACTGTAACTTAAATAATTGCGGTGAATCCGGAGCTTACAGCATTGCATACCTCCACTATTCCTCTTCTTTTTTCTGTAATAGTATTCTTCTACACAAACGATGGGAAGACCGAGAGTACGTTTATTAAAGAAGCACTTCTACATTCAGCCCACGCTAACAACCTATTCAGTTAATTATATTAGTGAGACATGGAGAATCCGAGGGAAACTGTAAGTTAAATACCCACTGTTCATGAACTTATATTAAGGACACAAAGAGAATATAAACTACATGTTATAATTATGTACCCAGATTTCTAAAGGTTTGACTGTCCGGTAAATGTGCCCCATCTCATGTTTATCTAAAACCGATGACACATTTTGTAACATTCTAACATTGATTATGAATTAAAGGTGACAAGTCGGTTAATAGGCACACCCCCAACCATAAAATCCCACTCACGGAAAGAGGACACAAACAAGCTCTCAATGCTGGTGAGAGATTAAACTCGTTATTGAACCCTGATGATAAAGTTCTATTTTACACTTCGCCTTATCTTCGCACAAGACAAACAACAAATGGCATGCTATCAGTCCTGAAAGAAAACAATGTGAGTTACCGCGTCCATGAAGAGCCAAGAATGAGGGAACAAGATTTTGGGAATTTTCAGGCAGAGCCTCAGGAAATGGAAAGAATTTGGGCAGAAAGGGCGCATTATGGTCATTTGTAAGTTCATTGCAATTGTGCTGATTAAGTTTTAAAATCCCACAATTATATCTACTAACAATTAATGTTATAATTACTAGTTTTTATCGCATCCCCAATGGTGAATCTGTAAGTTGTCCAATGTAGAGATATTTTTCTCGCATTTTACTATTTTTCACCACTAACGATTATAATTATAGGCTGCAGATGTCTTTGACCGATGCTCAGGATTCAACGAAACATTATTCAGACAATTCAACAGTGTAAGCAGTACTTATATACACCAGGTCTAAATCCATTATATGAATTAAACTAATAGGTATTTAGGATAAATTTCCAAGTGTTTTGGTTTTGGTAGCTCATGGAATCTGGGTTAGGGTATTCTTAATGAAATGGTTTCGTTGGTCGGTAGAACAATTTGAATCTCTTCGTAATGTACGACATTGTGAATTTCTGGTAATGCAAAAAAAGAAAGATTCACATAAGTTTGATCTTATTACTAAAATGAAAACTTGGGATGATGTGAATGTGGATGAACTTTGTGTGGGCTGTCCTTCAAATTTCAGAGAGATTGCTTATAGCGAGAATGGTAAAACATATACAAATGATTCTATTTCGAATATAAAAGATAAGAAGCTCGCAAATATAAAAAGACTCAAAACTTTGGAAAATTTACAAGAAATGGCAGAAAACGGTGTCCAAGTTGTGCCTCGACCAAAACGATCTATGAACTCGAAACCGACAGGTATGGCAACATTTCAATTTGTTGATGAAGAAGCTGATGAGCTACAAAAAGAAAAGGATGAGAAAATCAAAGCAATGTATAAAAATATCGTTAACAGAAAAGACGGCTATTAATATATTAATATGTTAAATATTTGATAAAGACATAAACATATGGGTAATTATATATATCATTTGATGTTCATGTTGGAAACACATGGAACATGAAACTGGAGTACAAATAATTTTGAATAGAAGACAGTTCAAGAGACTCGTAAATGTGTACCTTACCGTTATTGCGTATACCGTACAATATCATCAAATATGCGTTAGGAATTGACTTTAGACATTATTTTAATAGTGTATGAGAAATTGAGATGCCGGTACAACCCCCTTATTTATCTATTGTTCTCGACAACCAATAGCGTTCTTTTTGCTAGGTATCCTAGTGACTATTGACTAATATACGCAATTATTTTGATTTATCGCCTAGGAGAACGATGTTTCTCAGGAGTAGCCATGAGTTTGCTACACTTCCAATAATTGTTTGTCGCATGTACCACCAATTACAGAAGATATTACCTTATATGATTAAAGTTTGATCCACTCTGTAACAAAAAATACCGCCTCTGAGGTCTTTAAATCATTAAATTCGTAGTTGGTAAAACAGTTATGAAGATTGAAACAAAGTTAGAATGGTGAAGCAGCGATATTATCAATGGCAATCGCAACGTTGACCTTACAATTATTGTCAACCATACTCTACTAGTATCATCTGCATCGTCAGTGATTCGTCACCAACAGGAAAGAAAGCACTTAGCTGGCACTTGACTCTGAAAACCTAAAACCTTTAACTGACACCTATATTTCATCTGGTGATTCCCCATAAAAAGCTCGAGCGCGTACTACATTAATAATAATATAATTATAACAAAAGAAATATTTTACTATATCCTGTTAATTGAGCCTAAACTTATGGATAAATGGAAAAGTTTTCCAGGTCATAAAATGTTAGATGGTATAAGTTAAAGCAGAAATAAACAGATGCCGCATAATTTTATTAATTTATATGAACTGTACTGCTCTCTCCCCTTTCTCCGAGAAAAACAATAAACAAATGAAAAAATATAACTAATAATAGAAATATGATCATGAAGAAAAATCAAAGTAAAATTACATATAGGTATATTAATAGCAAACGAAAGTAGAAACCGAGTCTATATATGAAAAAATATTCTAACCAGTACAGTAATGTAAAATTTGACACCAATAATTAATACCCTAGCGAAAAAAGAAAAAATACAAAAAGAGTTACAAACGCATCATTTCTCCCCTTTCTCCCTAAATATATACAGTTATGGATAGGTCTTAATTATAAGCCTGTTTGGAAATACCTTCTTAATTGAGATCAATGTATCATCCGAAATTCTGAAATTTCCATTGGGCAAAACTGTAGACAAAAACTAAATATGTGCTTTCAAATGGTAGTTACAGTATATTTATTTTGGATCAATCGTTTTCGATATCATGAAATTGACATTGTGTTTCGTCATCGGAGTGGGAATTGATAGTGGCTGTGTACTCGAAACCTCTGATATAGATGAAGAGCTTGACTCCAATATTGAAGGTTCTTCCATTTTAGTATCCTGTATCGCTTCAAGTGGAGGTAAAAGTCTCCTGTCTTCGTGCAGCGAAGGATCAGTTCGTTCTTTGGCCTTTAAGAATTGCTGTTGTCTTATTTGGTCCCGAGGCTGTTGCTCCGAACTATGTGGTGGAGCAGAAAATGGTGACTGAGGGGAGGGCATACTTTGTAGCTGAAGCTTTAAGACCCGGGGAGGACTCTTATTGATAATGGGTTCCTGTATAAACTGTTGAGATATGTGCATGGAAGATTCTGATCCTTGGTTGATAGGTCGTGGTATCCGCCTAGGTGATGAAGCCACAGTCACTGGAATGGGTGATGATATACCTCCTTTAGTTCGTGAGGAAGGTGTCAGTTTTGGTGATTTCAGTTGCTCCAATCCTCCATTTTCAAGTGTTGACCTTCTTCTTTTTTGTTTCGATTCAGAGATTGGACGTTCTTCTGGGTGCCAGTGATGAAATTGAATACCTTGAGTTGGTGCAGTTGTTGTTGATAGATGTAATATACCGATAGTTGGACCACTGGGAGTATTCGAACAGTCTTTGGTCTGGCCCATCTTGCAGTTTCTCTTGAAATTTCCAACATCTGAAGGAGAAAAGGGATTATCGCCAAAAGGTCCGATAGTCGATGAAGTATTTGGTCTATGGGTATTTAATGTACTGGTATTTACACCATATCTAACCTGTGCCATATCCTGCTGTTGAGGTGGGGGTTGAAATGGCTGAGTATTATACTTCTGTGGCTGTTGAGATTCTTGATCTACTCTGACAACATTATTAGATGTAGGGAGATATTCCTGTAAAGTGTTCTCCATACCCTGGGGCAAAGGGGGAGATTGACCCTGTGCTGATACCTGCTCACTGAATAAATAGGGCACTAACTGGGGTGGGATGTTATAGTTCAACGCTGCCTGAAATAGCTCAATCGTTTTCTGTTGGCGCAACAACTTATAGGATTCTTGCTTTGTGCGCTCCTGTTCTATTCGTAGACGGATGGACATCTGAAGAGTTTCCTCAGAGTATGGCCAAGACGACATTGCAATTCCCAACAAATAATTAATAGTAGAGTCTTGTTGTTCATTTTGATAGGAGGTTTGAGGATCCAGAGAAGGGGACTGGTCTTGTTGGAATTGTTGTTCAGGTCTCAATTGAGGTTGTGTTTGAGCTGTAGCACTAACAGATAGCTGGGGTTGTAGTGGTGCTGGAGTCGGTACAAAAGGTGGAGGAAATTGATACGAGGATTGAGAATCGATTTTAGGAGGTATAGCCATAGATTGTTAATTAGTTAAAGTGTTGGATAAGTGTGGAGATTGTCTATTAATATGCTTTGCAGAGATCTCAGTTATGGACGATCGAGAGTATTAGTATTATGATATATATGGACATTAAAAATGTTTCATGTATATATACGGTTGTAAAGAGAATAATGGTATTTTGATAAACAAAGTCTAGAAGTTGGATTGATAAATGTTTAAATAGAATATTATAGCTTGGAACTATATTGGATATATCAATATTGTATACGTATTGTCTGATTTCCGGAAGCGCCCAAGAATATCGAAATTAATAAGGGTTTAAAGAATGAAAACAGAAAAGGAGAGAAATCGTGTCCTTTTATTTATCAATTGGTAAACATAATCCCAAAAAGCAATAATAAGCATACTATTATTTCCAGGGAAATAATAAAAGTGGAAGGATCTTCTTCATTTATTATAATCTTCCACATTTCTAGGTATTGTGCATAAATATCATTTACATTTTTGTTCGCCTATCAGACCTAAAATGGGTGGGTTGATAAAAATGATCCCAAATAGGATCAGTAAATGAATTCATTTAATGCAGAATTGGATTTGCAAATAATCTTTTAGATGAGCGGAACCTTTTACAATTGAATTTATTTGTAAAGCGTTAACGCATAAGAATTTTTTGATGTGCATGTGCAGTCATCGCGATCGCGAATTCATGGATGCATATGTGTAATTTTTAAAAAGCCCATGGCCATGTATTTTCAAGTTCATGATGTTCTTAGATTGTAAGAGTTATATTTATAGACTCTTCCTCATCAAATTTAGTTGTTAATAACTTCATATACCTAATAGGCTGATAGGTAAAAATAAGCATTATAATAAATAATTGGATGCTGTTGTTCAATGGGTATATGAAGCTTATAATAATATATCATCTACATTAACATTAATATTGTTCACCTTATAAATTTAACGAGATGACGTACGGGTAGAATGTATGATTTTTTCATCACTAATTATATGGTATAAGGCTTATATATGTAAATTCATACTTATAAGTGTGTGTATAATTAAATATACCTATAGAACTCAACCCCACTGATTCAGGTTTAATAGACTTACACTCTAGCTCTAAGTGCTTATATTTAACTACTTAGGTCTAGATCAATGTTACATGTAGGCCTATAGTTAAATCAGAACTATGTAACAGATTGCTAAGCGTTCTTGATTATGAGTTTTGATCTTTCTTAAAAAATAATTCAAACCGTTATGTTAAATTAACAATTTCTGGTATTTAATTATAATAATCGATATAAGTCAATATCTCTATTAAACTATATTATTGCTATAGCTAGCTTTATCATCAATGATGTAAAAAAATATCACAAAAACAAGCAAACTGGTGTATGGAATGCGTACATAACTGTTAACAATTTGACATAATACATCACTTACTTATAGGAATGTTCTACTAACGTTCGCACAACATTTTGAATTATAAATTAAATCTATGCTTAAGGTCTTGGATTATATAAATACTATAGTAACATACTGCCATTTATATAGGCTTAGGGCGATAATAGTGACTAATTAGTGTATTTAAATTTATATAACTATAGATAAGACATATAATTATAACAAATTCTCAAGAGACTTCCAGTGTATATAATCTGAAGTATCATCTTAAATATAATGTGTATACATATTGGCCTATAACTGATCGTGTATAAGCAAACCCAGGTCTAATAGCGTAGGAATTTTCAGTAACTTAGCTGCCACTGTTGCATATCTATACCGGTATATAGTGTATGAAAATAAGTTATTGAAACTAATTAATTAAGTTTTAAGTGTCTGTTTCTCCCAGTTACGCCAAAAAGTCAATCGACTCTTTGTGAACAGTTTTAAGAGTGTACAATATCTAATACTAATTACAGTATATATATTTCTAGTAACAAAAATCTGTTACTTAAAAGATGATATTATTCGTTTTGTATTTGAGAAAGAAACAAAAGGGACTTCTGAATTGGGGCTACATGAAACACTAAGTAATTAATGATATGTAAGCCCAGATGAAGGTAATCTTAGATGGATTGTGTTGATTAAGACACATAGGAATCAAATATTACCGCAATTATATGTTAGATCCAATTAAGTAAAAAAATAAACTGAGTTATGTAGAAACGAAAATGTCAGATGTTGTTGATATAGGATTTCACTTCCTCACGCATTTTACATTCTTTTCTTATATGGTGTGTCTCACTGAAAATAACATCCCCAATTGCGGAAAATGTGACCACACCAACAAAATCCCTTCAATTATATATTAAAGATGATAAAAGGTAGATGAATGGCTTATCTAAATCCTTTTGTTTCTGATTAATTTTCACTTCTCTGTCAAATTATTTGTCCCTATTTATTAACTATGCTAGTACCCCAGATTTCGCGGCCATACAAATAGGGCGCACGTTTTTATAATTACGTGAATAAAGTGCATAACGAAGCTTACTTTATCCAGATGAATGCATGCATATGTATGCTGATATATTTCCTTATGGCGTAGTATGTACAGAAGCATACATACTTTTTGGAGGACCAAAATTTAGCGCCGAGAAAAATATTCTTCATTTTCAGTGGGGCACCATAAATATTATTGATTTAAACACCATAATATCGTTAAAAATTTCCTTACAATTTTAGAGAACATTATTAAGTATCCAAAAGCATTTATCCACCAGCATTTATATCGTTTCAGCTGGTAAAGAGATATCATTATTCTTCTTGAGATAGCAACATAGAATTCTCACGATGTGTGATACCTACGATTAAACTTACAGAGCATAGTCAGACAGTAAATCGAGTCTTTACTCTCCTTGTCACATGATAACCCATACAAAAATGTCGTATAGTTATTCCAAACGTATGTTTTTCACCTCGGGCTGAATAAGGAAACATCCATAGATCTATGGTAAATATATTAAAACATGAATTTCTCGATATCCTTTCAATACTAATTTTGAAAATCGGATATGATAAATATTGATGGAATAGGGTAGGTTACTAGGCTCGTGACAAACTGTCAGCAGAAATGCATTATAAAAAACATAATTTGGACCTCACACCAAAAATGAAGATATTTACTACAGTATGTGTACAAATAACTGTAAAATTTTCTTAAAAATGGATACCTCAAAAGTCTGCCAAAAGCTTCTTTTAAAAAAATTGGTTATAAGAAAGATTGAGATGAGGGAATGTGTGTAGACTACATGTGACATAAGATTTTCGAGAATGGGTGGAGAAAAATGGATGAGTAGTGTTGATTTCTTAATTATAAACTACTCTTTAATTATTTTTGATTACCATATCAGCTTAAGAATATTAAGGAAATTATCTTTTCTCATAGCTACTATTTTTCCATAGCTTGAAATACAATTGCAATGATGTCAGCCCCACCACTCACGATAATTGATTCTCCTGCCGCTGTCATTAGTTTCTTTATAAGCTTAAAAATGGAGATCAGTAGTTATATTTTAATTCTTACTGGATATTACCTAACTAATATCATATGTAGATACGTACTCTTACAATTTTATAGATTTAATCATTGAGATTAAACTCATAAATGACTTGTGACAACAAATCACTTTTATCTATTTTAGGACAATTAATATTGAAATTTTATATTCCTGTAAAGTTGCAATACGTATATTTTTATATCTGCACTAATCATTAATAATAGAAAAATTCTAAACTCTACTTCGAATAATTTTTAAGAGATCTTCGAGTACCGTGGTAGATATATGAGTGAGTTAATAAAGCTTGCTGTGTCCTCTTTATATTATTTGTTTATATTAGATATTTTATTTTTTTTACAATTTTTCCAACAACGCTGCCTAAACTTCTTTTAATTAAAATCTTGCTGGATTAACATCGTTCAAGTAAATCCTCATATAAAATGATTTTTTCACAAACTTTTTGGTTTCTTCTACTTCTTTTTCCTGCCTAAACTCCACGAACTTTGATAACAATTCATAATCTTGGGATTAAGAAGATGAATTCCATTTATTGCAAAGCCGGACCAAATAATTTTAGCGGTTATAGCTTCAGTGCTTGCCTTCTGGTATATTATAATAAAGTGTTTTGAGGCCGGTCGAGGGTGTTGATAATATCGCTGATACATCTACTAAACCTTTATCTAAGATTCTATTATATAAAAATCTAGAAAACATTTTATAATCGAATAACTGGATACTATTTATTATAAATCTTGAGAAACTATGATACTTTTTATTTTAAACAGCTCAATTTTATTTTATTTTTTTAACTGATTTCATTAATTGATTCAGAGTCTTTTCGAAGGGCTTAAATGTCTATTGAATTTATCAAGAACAACCAAATGTTTAATTTTAAATTAATTTTTTGTCGGACCAATTGTTTATAAAATTTTGTTATTCACAATATACAAGTAATAAAGCCATAATATAATTAAGATGGAAGGATATCTTAATCTTCATGATCAGTTGAATAGGATTTAAAATTCATTCGTATTTTTTCCCCAACCAACCCCCTTACGGAAACCAGAACTTTTTTGCAAATTAAATTTATCTTTGTGTATAAATTATACATGTAATACATGTATATAAGATACTTATCATGATGATACTGATCATGAGTATTAGTGACTCGAGCGAGTTATGGTCGTTTATTCTTTTTCAGACCTTATTACTAAAAATAAGAAACAATGAACTATAATGAAAACATTTTGTGTATCAGAAATGACAGATCCAAAATATAAATGAACTAAAAAATATATTTGTTTTTGACTGCTTAATACTTATAGGTTTTCCCACGAGCTCGCTGATTCTTTTTTGGATTCTTTTTGAAGCTTGAGATTTTACTGTTCTTATTTTCTACTTATTTATACTAAATTTAAATGGGGTTTGTCAATATAATGATGTCTATTAGGTTTCAAACTCCGGTACATATTGGTTTATGATACTACGTATTATATCTGATTTGCGCCTATTGACCGGGGCCAATACTATTTCCCAGGGAAAGAGTAAAGGCGTATAGCAGATTAAGACTTGTCTTCTCTTCTGACTGATCCAAGGATGATTAAATACAACTAAAATTATAATTTATAAATTGTGTTGATAGAAATTGAGTTGTGGAAAAGATTTCTAACAGCAGTGAAAGCTTTTCGAATTTGTAGGACTGTAGGACATCTAGACTGTACGGTGACGCAAGGACAGGTGTAGGCTAAGATTAATGATAAAGGATAAGCTCACGAAGAAAATTACCATAGCGATAAGGATGAACAAATCGGACGCACTGCTGACATTGCTGACTCTGTTGAGACTAGAGATATTGAATCCTCATCTATAAAAAGAAGGACAATTCTTCATAAATAACTACTCTACTCTATCCTTGCGTATTGCACATGACAAATTAATATACTTTATATAATACCATTATCACTATGATTCATGCTATTAATTATGTCATTTCCAGGTAGAAGTTTATATTTTTTAAATTTTCTTCTTTGAGAAATTTGAGAAATTTTGAAAAAATATATTTTGATTCATGTATGCTGAATCTTTTTTGCTGAATCTTTTTTGCTGTTGTTAATAATGTTTAGGTGAACATATAATATTTAAATATTACTCCATCAAAAATGTTTGTTATCACTACATTATGACATTTTCTAGTAGATTTACATGTAATTTTTCTTCGAATTTAGAAATTTTTGAAAAATGTCTTGATTTATGTACGGTATTACTCTTTGGGATAATATATAAATTTATATAATATTACTCCATCGAAAAAGATTGTTATTAATATTTAGTATAGTATTTATTTAAAATCACTTCATCAAAAAGATTGTAGATGCTATCACTTCACGCGTATACGTAGGTTTATAAATGTTTAATTAGAAAATTTTGGAAATATGTCTTCATTTATGCATGTTGTGTTAATGTTTAGATGAACCTATAATATTTATATAAGATATCATTCTACCATAAAAGATTGTTATCACTACATCATATATGCTTATTAATTATGAAATATTCTAGCAACGTTATATTTGTTTAATTTTTTGAACTTTTAGAAAATTTTGAACAAACACTGATATAAGCTTTTGTTAGGTGTACACAGGGTAGAGAGATATTTTTATATGATGGTATTACATGTGTATAGACTATAATTTAGGACTATATCGTTTTTTGTGGGATATGATCATGAGGGATCAGCCTCTAATTTTTAGGTAAGGATCCAGACCTAGAATTGTCTAGCAATGTATTCGTAAACCCGAACCTTAAACTCACTTCGTTCTTGCGTCATTGTGTCATCTTAATCCGATTATTGAGTATTAGAGTTTACAGGTGAACTTCATGTATTTTCTTTAGTTCATTTATTTATAAATATCAAATCAACTATATTTACTTGGTGTTACACCACTCAAGCTTTGAAAAAATAAAGGATGTGGTCATTGTGGATATAAGAATTAGAAATTTTCAATTAAAAATGTTGACTTGTTGACTCCGATAAGGTCCGAACCTAATTAAAATAAAAATAAATAAATAGGAACTAGAATCAGTTTATTTAAAAAAAGCAGGAACCCTTCTTCACTCTCTTCCCTGTTTCCGCCCAATTGCCACATTCCTGCAAGAGTTCCAAAAAGGCAACAGTATTAAAGCATATAAATATTAATTTTCAATTGCTTATAAACGGCATATTCGGTAAATCCCTCTTCTCCGATTAATTTTTTTTTGGTCCACTTCAACCACAATGAGTCTGACGATTGCACACTTGTCCAATACCCAGGCTGTCCATTCACAACTCTTATATGCGGCGACTGCTACTGTCACCAACCCAATAATGAGAATACAGGCTTCTGCTGCCGCTGAAGCTGCTTACTCACAAGCTTTGGAAAACTACTATGACAATATAAACATTTATGGCATGACACCCGACTTTGGGGGTAATCTGGCAATGGCAGTTATTATGGGGATATTTTGGGTAGCCCAGACTACCCTGATGATCTGGTATAAGCAGTGGTGGTTTGGAATTGCCTTTTGGATTGGATGTGGGCTCGAGTTTGCTGGTTATATAGGAAGAACATTAAGCAGTAAAGATGTTTCTAATATTGACGACTTTCTTCTCCAAATTATCACTTTAACCTTAGCTCCAGCTTTCATCACTGCTGGAATATACTTCATGCTTGCAAAATTAACTGTTGTATATGGTGAAAAATACTCAAAACTTCGCCCAATGACATACTCCAAAATATTTATTGTATGTGATTTGACCTCAATTGTGATTCAAGCAGCAGGTGGTGGTTTGGCTGCGACGGCTTTGGCGGACGGCAGAGATTCAACCCCTGGAACACATGTCATGGTTGCTGGGATTGCTTTTCAGGTTTTTTCAATCACTTTATTCTTGTACTTTGTTTTGGATTTTTTTATCCACCTTAGGCATGGTTTTGTAAAAGGTGGTAAAAATGATGTCATTTTTGAGGAAGAGTACGCTGATTTAAGAAAAACAAGATTATTCAAATACTTTCCTATCAGTATCTTAGCTGCAACTATTTTTATCTATATTCGATCTATCTATAGAGTGGCTGAACTTGCGGAAGGTTGGAGAGGACATTTAATACTTACAGAAGATTACTTTTTTATATTAGACGCTCTAATGATGGGTCTAGCTATTTTTATTCTGACTCTTCATCATCCAGGTTTTGTATTCAGACATAGAGATATACCGCTGAAAACAAAGTCGGCCTTCAAAGGTAAGGGAGATGCTGATAAGATTACAGATGAAGAAGCAAATCCAGGCCTAAAAGATTATGATACCTATAATGGTAAATTTCATTCACGAACACCGAGTTCCGATGATTTAACAGACCATAATGTAATAATCAATGCAGAAGAAGAGAAAACAGACCATTGATCACTATTCTCCTATAATTGAATAAAATTTATATTACATGTTAATATCACACAGCATAGATATTGGCTCTTTGGATCTTGACTATAGCTAATGATGTTTCAATCATTTTGGTGTTCTGTTTATTTACTTTCATTTTTTTGCATATATGTTTTTTTAAGTGTTAACCTTATAGATAAAATAAAATTGTTAATTGAAGATTGTTACGAAACTTGAAGCTGAAAATGCTAAAAATCTGGACGATGTTATTTATATTATGAAAAATAATAATATGTGAATAATTCGAAGCGTAGAATGATTATAATTATATAAAGGATGTCTATAGGCATATAAATATCTAGCAGTTATATGTTTGAAATATACATTATTAATCTTCTGCCAATTAGAGCTAATATATGATGGTCATCACTTTTATCGTATACACCTGGTATTACACCGTCCTCTAGATCTGGAGAAATAGTGTTTCGTAACAATTCATTTTTCCACTCCCCAGGAAGTTACATATAACTTATATGTTTACAATGTATTAACTCAAATATATAAGCCTCACTTCAATTAAAAAACTGTAGAAAGATTCTTGATGGGTGAATCAAACCCCATACATAGCATCTTCTTCACTAGAGCCGATGAGAAATGGAGCTACACAGTATGCGAAACGTGATATTTCTGATAAATCAACACCCCACACTATGTTCTTCAGGCTATTAAAGGGTCAAAACTCCTTTATTTTGAGTACAGAACTGCATGGAAGAAAGCGTATGAATGAATCTAGGTCCGCTTGGCACTTGGCACATTTGACGTTTGCTGACGGTGATTTGTGGTTGGCAAATATATCAGGAAACAATCTGCCGCTAAACAACGGGGAAAAGTGCTTCGGCTCATCGGGAACTTTGACAATGATTTTAAAGACAAGCTAATCTTTATGTAAGATAATGTTCCTGTTAATAAAGATGCTGTTATGATGTCCTGGGTTGAAGGGGAGGGATCCGGTGTTCATCTACAAAAATGAATCAGCCTTGATAAAGCTACCGGAAAGCAAAAAAGGAAGATAGAACAGCTTCAGGAATAAACTAGACGGTCTCTCAACAGTATTGACTCAAATTTCTACTCCGATATTGCATCTCGATTCTCGGATACCGAAGGTAGTAGATAATCTATTAAAAAACGGTGGTAGCCATGTGGTAGGATGAGTCGTGAATGTCAATTTAATATTCTAGAAACGATATAATTAGAGATCTGGGTCCGGATCTTTCTTCTCTTCCGTATAAAGTATTTTCTTACTTTAATAAAATTGTTTGCTACTCATGATAAAGTTTTAATAATGCAAGTAATAAATTAAATGAAATGGTGATAATTATATACATATCTAAATATATCAGTTAAATATCATAAAGTACAGAGATAATAAGGATGTAATTATTGATATTTCAAACCAGTTGATATTGAATTTATTTTTAGAGCTTCACATTAATATTTATATCTTTTTGTCGTCTGATTTATTAGATTCGTGATTATCAGCCTCTAACTCCACTTCAACTGTAACCTCTCTAAGACCATAGACATGGTCTGTAAGGTCGGTTTTAATTTTGGTAGAAATCTCAATAATATCGTTAGCTGTAATCACATTTTCCCACTTATTTGGTGGGAGAATAATACTAATATTTGAAGTGATTGTTGGACCAGCTCCAAAAACAACCAGTTTTTTAAGTTCAGCAACTTGATGCTTGTCTCTATTTAACGACTCCAAGGATTTTTCAAGAACAATGGAAACACCTTGGTATCGTTCATCATTTTTATCTAATGCCCTATCAATAATTTCTAAAAAAGATGATTTTATTCCAGTAAATCCAGCCTGGAAAACCATTGTGGAAACAATTAACCCTCCAACGGCATCTAACCAATTAACACCAAAGACATAACTTCCAGATATTGTTAGAACAGCAACAACGGCAGTTAGACTGTCCACTCTATGATGCCAGGCATTTGCAACTAGAATACTGGATCGTGTTTCCTTTCCAATCTTTAATGTTTTCCGAAACAAAAGTTCTTTTACAAATATTGAAGCAAGTGCAATCCATGCAGCATTGAGATCAACAGGTGCCTCTGGTCCTGAAACTTTAGCTATTGCTGTATGAGAATGAGTTTGAAAAAGATGAAGTAGTGTGTCTATCACACCAGTTGGTATTAAAGGTTCAATAATTGTGATGACACTACTATACCCGATACCAAGACCAGCTACAACCAATAAACCTGATACACAAGCCGCTCCGAGAGATTCCACTTTTCCATATCCACGAGGGTAAAGTGCTGACTTGGGCTTCGAGGTAATCTTCACTGTAGAAAGGGTTAAAATATCCGAGAATAAGTCAGATATTGCATGAACCGCATCAGCTATTAAAGCTTGTGAATGGAAAACCACTCCGCCAATACCTTTTGAAAGTACCATTCCAATATTGACAAAAAGTCCTATCCATGTGATCTGTAAACTTGCCTTATTACCGGCTGCTTCCTTAGCTAACAGAGCCGCTGAATTTGTATGTGAATGGGAATGGCCCAATAATGAATGTTTATGACTTTGAGAATGTGTATGTGTATGAGTAGACAGTTCGCTTGAGTGGGAAGCAGAGTGTGACTCCGTAATATTAGTGGCAGCATGTGTTGTAGATTTTGTTATAGCATGTGTTTCAATTATTGGAGGTTTCTTCTGGTCTTTTTGTTTGGTATGAGAGGTTGATAAGAACCTTGTAGTCCACTTGAAGTTTTTCCCATATCCACGAGGTACTAAACAATTGTTAGGAATGGGATACGAACATCCAAAACTTGGTGCTTTTGAAATCTGACTCGTTGATGTGCCTAATAGTTGACAATAGTTACTGCTAAGCGATACTACGGGCCTGGCGCCGTTATATCCGATTATTCCAGTAAATATCTCTGATGTGCGCGGATATAATCCTTTAGCGATATTAACCAATTTTGTTGATCCATACCTTATCATCAATATCTGAGTCATTTCTATGAGAGATCACTGATCAGGCTTGTTTCGTAGAAGAACTATTGGAATCAAGAAATTTCAGTGGAGTTAACAACCGGAAGACAGTATGGCCGGGTATTGTATGGAAAATAAAAAAAATATGAAAAAGTCAAGAAGTGTTAATATTTTTGTGAACATGAGTTTTCTCCAGCATGTACACAATAAAGAAACAAACTCTTAAAGCATATAAACTTTGAACAGAAATTTCCTCACGATCATGGTAAGGTAGTGAGGAGTACTTACAGTCGTATATGTCGTTTATGTCGTTTACATCGTTTAAAACTGGTTTAATTCAGGTGAACTTTCTTTTTTAATGAGGAAAAATATCTGATTAAGTTATCAGATTGATCAGTCGTTATAGTAATATTAAATCTTAAAAGACTCAACCTGTTATATTGGAATTTGGGCTACTCTTTTTTCAGTTTCGGTTAAGTCATTGTTGAGTCCGAAGATTAATATTCCTTGTAAGCTTGACCAATTGAGATCCAGTTCTACATTATATTAATATTAATAGTAGCTATATCAAGCATTATAATATAAAACTTACTGTTAAGTTCTCCATAGATATAGTAATACTCAGTATCATTTGAGTCATTTTATGGGCATATATATTAACTAATATGTAATTACAGATTTAAAATTGCAATTGAAACATATAATCAGTTAATGTTATACTTATAATAACAATATAAGAATATGTATTAATATTAAACCTGGGTAACTAAAAAAGGTATAACGCAGATCTAGAGAAAGATTCATCGTAATCATTCAAAAGTGACACGTGAAATATAATAAATACGTCATCTCATACACAAATTACCTAATGTCTTGGAAACAAGTGTACTGATTTTATCAGTAAAGTTTACCTTCGAATTATCGCAATTGCTAAGTGGTGTGTGAGAGGGATTAATTTAATATTGATCATCATTCGAAAACATATGCATATTTCGCATCAGAAGCCACTCCCTGCAAGGATAAGCGCTAGCCGACCTTTGATCACATCTCAGGAAATTTCATACAACATATAAACTTTACATGCTACTTAAATCAGAATGACTATGGTAAACGGAGCCGATTCGGAGGATTGTTAGAGCGAAGCTCAAGATTTATGAGGGGTGACAAAATATTAACAATATTATATTTATATTTGTCCAAAAAAGAAAATAAAGGTGCTTGTTCTTAATATTAATTAATAAAGCCAGAGTTAATTTTATATAATTTCCAATGAAGTATTAATATTATGGACCTATGAAGAATATAACTATTCTAGAGAAAGGGAATAAAGCTTTACAGTTGTCACAATATTAATATTAATCATAACCGCAATTTGGATATAGTTATAGTGAACAAAGACTAATTATAAGAGTAGGCATAAACGTTGAAATAATGCCTTGAACATTATTTTAACGAGTTATACGGACCGTAAAACGTCACTAAATAAAATCAATCTTAGCTGATAGAGCTAAAATAAATACACCTCGAAGGCAAAGTAAACAACAGAAGTTCACGAATTGCTACCTGTCTAAGGTGACAATTTTGTGCATTTGCAGAATATTACTGCTTCATGCCGTCGAATAGTTAGAACATTTACAAAGTTGAGGGTATTGACTTATCATCATCTATATATATATTGAAGATTTGTTAAAACGTTAAAGTATATATACAGTTAAAAGAACATGATTTAATTTATTTTAAAAAATAAATCTCTAGCTTCTTTACACTTCCCTAACCATCCTACCAATAAACCTTTTAATTCAAACTGATAATCTGATAATGATATAAGATTCTTTTGTACCAAGGAATTAATCATCATACAAATTAATTTTATTCGCTTTTGTTGTTGATAGTTAGAAACACGGTCTCTTTCGGGAATTGGTGAATCAGAAGATGAAGAAACCGCCGAGTTAACAGTTGATGATAATGTATTTGAAGGAGAGAAGAGCCAATAATTAATATCTTCTTCACTGACATCAAGATATAGAAAACTATGAGCCAAGAATTCGTGTAATAAGTAAGACTTTTCTGAAATTTCTAAAGTAATTTTATCTTCAGCATTAATTAATAATTTATGAATATAATCAATAACATTATGTGTTGGTTCAATTCTTGATAAGTATAATAAAATTTTGGATCTGAATTCTTTTTGAATATGTTCAATGTCATCAAAATCGTCTTCGGTTTCTTCACCACTATTCGATGATGAGCTTGAAATAGATTCCTTTTCCGAATGCCTTTGAATTGGTTCCATTTTAAAAGGAAGATCAAGAAGTATGTTGCATATACTTTCAGCAAGATCTTTATTATACATCATTATACAATCTAACATAGCATCATGCAATGCATCATAAAATGGTGAAATGTGTGAGAAGATATAAATTTCATAATTAACGAACCAAAAATTCAATATAAACGTTAGTATTTTGAAATCGTCATCGTTGCTTGTTGGACTATGATGACTATATTTTGATTTGTGAGCTAAATGTTTAAGATAATGAATTCCTTGTTCAGCACTCATACTTAATGCTAGTTTTTCTCTTGTTTCTGTTGATATATATGTTAAATCATTAATATAGTTTATATCCTGACCTAAAAATTTTAGTTTATCTTTTAAAAGTCTCAAATCTAAATACCAATCGATATTTAAATTTCTTGTTTCTGTAATATATGAACTTGTATTTTTTGTGAAAAAATTTTCTAATTCCTTTATGGTACCAGAATTTATTTCATTATTTAAAACAATAAATAATAAATGTAATATTGATATATTTTTCTTTTTTCTTAAGATATGTTGTTTATATTTTAAAATGAAATAAATTAAAAATGGATTCATTGATAAATTATCATTTCCATCACTTTGGTATAATAACAAGCATCGATATAGTATTAATTGAATAACTCTAACAATTAACTGAATATTTTCATTGTTCTCATGATCTTCAATTTCTGCGATATTTGAAATACGATCCAATTGATCGATAATCAGCGTAAAATCAAGACACATTCTAAAAGCTTCATAACTATATTCCCTTCTATTTGTTTCATGTTTATTATTTTTCATTTCATTATTAGTAGTTGTATTCCTTGAGACATTATTTGTAAGTCTTGTTGGAGTTGAGGTTGGGTTAGAAGAAATATTTTCATCTTCTTCATAATCATCATTATCATTATTATTAACATTAGAATCATTATTCATATTTTTATTAATTTTATTATTTACAGTCTGTTGTTTTTTAATTTTATGTTTATTCTTATTTTTTTTCTTCTTTTTTTTTCTTTTACTTGGAGTGTTGGTATTAGTGCTTGTGCTTGTACTTATTGAACCATTTTCACTCCCCTCATTATTTTCATCTTTTGGTTCATCAGTATTTAGAGTATTGAGTATGCTATCATAGACAAACTCGGCCATGTCGGAGATGGGGCTGACAGAGCTAGCAGTAGCGTTAACGATAGCGACTATGACCTGTTGTACGGTAATCACAGAAGTGGTGGAGGATGATATAAGATTTGAGGTCATAAAGCGGAAAAGGGCATCATTGTTGGAATTATAGGAGAAGACTGGGGGTAGAGATGGAGTACGTGGTGAATAATTTGTACTCATTTGCAATTGATAAATCGAATAAAAAAGTATAAAACAACACCCGAGACAGTTCCAGGAAGATCGATAGAAAGTCAGGAATAGGTTCAAAGCAAATAGAAGCCAGTATTTCGGCAGATGGTATATTTTCGACGTGTACTTTGGGGGAGAGGGCTGAATCGAGGGAGAAGTCTTGGGCGAAGTCTTGGGAGGAGCCAGAAGGGAGGAGGATGTGTTGTATGAGCGAGTACCAAAACAGGATAAGATGAGGTTTTGATCTAACAAGACGGAAGTCGCAGGATTGGCTGTGTAGCAGTGGGGTCGGTCCTTCTCCTTTTTACGGGGGCTCATGGTCTTGCAATTGGGCCGAGGAGGTTTTTTTATGTCTTCAAGTTGAGGATCATAATAATGTTGGAGGAGGTTAAATTTTTGTAGCAAATAAGCACTTCTGCAAATACTTCTATTTATTTTTTCATGCCCTGAAATTAGGCACTCGCCAAATCTCAGTAGCAGAGCTACGGTGAAAAGTTGTGTATAACTTGCTACTTTATCTTATATAAAATGCGCCAATAAATATTAGCATTTCAGGTCTTTCTTCTCAAGGACCCATCGTTTGCTATTTTTCAGTTCGTTGCCAGTTTTGAAAATGCAGAGGACATTAATATGCTTGATCCCTCCTAGTTGCAACTTCTCTTCTTCACCATATACTGTGCAAGTATAAGTATAACTGTACACAGTATACACACTCCAACACTTCTTCTCTTCCTTTTATCATTATAATATTAAGCTTCTTCGTTCGATGTTAACAACCCAGAGCTCGCCAGCAATCACATCTTCTATCGTCCCTCTCATGATCATACGACGCTCTTCGTCTTCCGTACTTTCGCCTTTATACAAACCCCGGACTTCCAAAAAAAAGCATGGAAAGCGCATCAATACCGATAAATACAAGTGGATTCCTCGAGTCCCTTCAACCGAATTTCTTTCGCCCTCAAGTATGTTGTTCTTATCTTATCTATGTGAATAACTAAGTTACACCGTTAGCCGGAGCTGAACAGAACAGAACATCTGAATAGAACAGACAAAAAGTTACAGCTATCGAATAAATGAATGAATTATACTAACATCCCTTTTCTTTCAGAGCTATTCAAAGATGGACTTTTCTCGGGATATCGTCCTCTTCCGATGGTACCATCTTCCGTTTATCCATTACCCCCCAACCCCCACAACCCTGTAGATCCTAACCCGCGAACCGGGTACTTTCCTCCTTCCTCGTCTACCAAAGAAGACGTAGTACAAATTTCATCCTCAACTGCAAAAGCTGCTGGCCCTACCATTTTGGCATCTTCTCATCCTTCTTTGCGCACATCACTATGGTCTTCTTCAGCGGCTGGGTTAGAACACTATCCAGAAATGGATAAATTTCCTAAATCTATGGTCGAAAATTTAAAACCTTTCCAACAACCTGAGTTACCCATTGAGATTAATATAATTACTGGTGAAAAAATCAATAACTCTTTGAATTTAGAAATGAGTAAAAAATCTAGGACTGATATAGAAACAGATGAATTAGAGGTAGATTCTACTCAACGAAAAAGAAGAAAGAAGAAGCTTTCTAAAGGTATGAAGAATTAATTTTAAAAAAACAGTTCAAACACAAACATATTACAGATACAAAATATAAAGATATTTTTGTTTTTCCTATCATATACAGCGATATCAACCACATAATTTCAGTTGTTATCTTTTGCACATTACATTTAAATGTGATATAATTATTAATATCTTCAAATATGTTTTTTTCAAGTTGATGAAACTTCCTTTTGTTATTATACTATCACTATTATTATTTATATTATATACATCTCATTTTTCTGAAATATTCGTCGTTGGCTTAAGTTGAAATTTGGTTTTGGTGGTTTTGGTTTTGGAATTAGTGGATTATGGAAATGGAGAGTAATGCTAGTTGACTTTAATATATATTAATCTTATATCTATACATAAGTTAATTATAATAGATAACTATAAATATTTGCGTTTGTTTTAATATTAAATATCATTTATAGAATTAGTCACTCAAATTTGAGAATGGATATATGATATTTATATTTTTATGAATTCAAACTAGTGCTAGCTGTAAAACTGTCATAAAATCACAAATTTCTTAAGCTTGCATTTCGATAAATCAAAATATAGAATTGATGACATCGGCACCCAAAGTCGCACCAGCACCGAAAACAGCAGCCTCTCCGAACCTAGAACCCCACTGTTTCATTTGAGAAGGCTGTTGTTGTTGAGGTTGTTCTTGAACAATAACTTGTGGTGCCGGCTGTTGTATAGGCATGGGGGGTTGATAGTAGTTAGCTGGAGGAGGAGGGTAAGAATATGGCATTGGTTGTTGTTGTGGAGGCCCTGGAGGAGCATTATATGCTGGTTGTTGTGAATAGTTATAATAATTAGGCTGAGTCATAGGCATTTGTCGCATGGTCGGACTCGTTGGTCTATTTTGGGGAGGGGGAGCTTGATAAAAGTTTTGTGCTGTTGATTGATGGTTACTGAGTTGTTTTTCATTATCCTTATTTAAAGACATAGAGGATTGAATTTTTCTAACATAATTGGATGGGAAAGTCCCCGTCCTTCCGGATCCATTGATTTGTCCTTTCCACCAATTCTTATTTGACTTATCAGTAACACAAATATTGTCACCAGCATGAAGTTCTAAATCATCAGGCCCTTGAGAATTATAATTATACAAAGCTTTATAATACTCGTTGCTTGTAGCCGCAGGTCCCGAAGAAGGTTCAGATTTCGAAGTTATCTGCAATTGACCCATATTTTTTGATATATCATTACTAGCACTTTCAATCGAGTCAGAATAGGAAGGGAGAAGATTGCCCTCCTTCAAACTGAACGGTTTAACAGGATCTTCTCCTTGTTTAAATCTTTTAGGGATTTTTGATTCGATTTGTTCTCTAAGTTCTTGGGTAATAACATCAGATTCAGTAAGAAACTCCAACTCCTAAAAATCAAAAGTTAGTTTTTACCCGTGCTCAATTGTAACTACATATATCACGTACATTATAAATAGAGGATAGTGATCTGTTAATTAGAGAGGTTGTCATATTATTATGCGAAAGATTTTGATGATGAAGGATAAAAAATGTAGCATGCAGTTGCTTATTATAAGCTTTATTCAAATGTACCGAAGGAACCGTAAATATTTTTCCCCATGAAATATTATTCTCTTACATATGTATTTATTATTTAAGCTTTTACGCAGATGTTCCGAAAAACCTTATGTGTCTCTCCTAGGTAAATTATGCTTGTGATATAAGCTTATATATTCTTATGCATGCATGCTATTATTATAACATCAATTTACCAGTACTGATGGAATAAATATGAACAACAGTTCTTTTATCTATTATTATAAGCATAGTTCTTTAAATTTTTACCATATTAATATGTAAAATTTTACTGTCTTCATATGTATAACTATATAAAGATTTACGTAGAAAATTTAACTGGCAGATATACTTAAAACAAGCTTATATTTATTTCAACAAATGATGACTTTAGTTGGCTTCATTTATGACACCAATATCAAAAATATACCTACCTAATATAGTATGATAGTACCTAAGTTATAAGTAATAATTAATTGAGTTGGATCGTATATGCGTATATATGGATGAAAAGGGTATCTAATATCTACAGATACTAATTTCTAAAATAGTTCGAGGAATTGATAAAATTAATTGCACAAGATCTAGTTATTTGTAAACACATACGTATACCTATACCAGTAATTTATGGGAAGAGTTTGACAATATATTAACTTGTAATTAAGCAATGGCTTGAGGAAACAAAGCTAGAAACTGCTTCTATATACATTCCATATCCGATCAATAGTGCGAAGTCTACTCTTCACTCCCAGATTCTGATCCTCTAAATCTTGCAAATCCTCTAGCCAATCCCTAAATAAGTTCTTTGGTATGACTTGCTGTGAAGCATTTCTTAATAAATTTACTTCACAAAGCAACAAACCTTCATCTTTAAATGATAATTCATTTGTATTTGTATCTTGTGTAGATCTATTTAAGATTCTTTGGATTCTGCCTAGTGTTCTTAAAACATGCTGCTTCTTCTGACCAGAACCTTTAATTGAGCGTCCTTTAAAAACTATCTCATAAAATCTTTTACCACTCCATAATGTAAATAATCCACTTGGTAAAATAGCAACTATTCCAAAAACAAGTTCTTGTGATTTTAATAACTGATCAATACCACTAATTGCAACATCAACATCAACTTTTGTTTTCTGAATTTGAATCAATAATGATCTTACTAATGTACCTTTTAATAAACTGATAACCGGATTCTTTAATTGTGATTCATAAGGTTTCATTAATGTTGTTAAATCACCATCTTGAACATCTTTTTGAATTTGCACAATTTGATTTGGATTTTCAGAACTGATAGTTTGGTTTGTTGTACGATCAGTAACATAATCAATAACCATTCTTTCCAGGCTCTTTAAATCAGCTTCTAACGACTTCTTTGAAATTAACGCTATTCTTGATGTATCATCATGTCTAATAGTTGATAAAATCTTAGTAACAGGTTGAATAATCCAATTTTGCCAAAACCCGATAATTGTATCAATACAATTTAATTTAAACCAATTTATAATTGCATCATAATTCGTTATACCTTTTTTAACAGCTATATATAAAGAGACACCAGATACAATTAATAAAGGCCAATACCTAAACACAATAGATGGTTTTCCATGTTTCGATTGAGTTTGTAATTGAATTCTTGATTGATGTGGAATCCAATAGGATATGATATTTTGCAAATATGTTAAAGAATCAGCATTGTTCACAGTAATGTGAGAAGATTTTATATTCTCATTGATAAATTTACCTGAAAATAAAGCATCATTCATTAATGAAATACCATTTTGAATTTGTAATTGCCATTCATTTTCATCAAAAGTATTATCAGAAATTTTTGGATTCAGTTTATTTTTAAATAGTTGACTACTTGCTAATAAACCTAAAATATTTGCTTTTGAATTTCTTAATTCTGTAATTTTTTGTTTATTTAGAGCGATTTGAGATTTTAAGACATCCAATGGTGATAAGAAAAAATCAGGGGTTAATTTTATTCGTTTCGATGTTAGTAAGAGTTTAGGTGAAGTTGATTTCCAAGGTAAAAGTTGATGTATTTGAGTGAATTGGGTTTTTAAGAATTTGAACCAATGTTTTATATAAGTAATCAACTTGTTTTGAATGTTCTCATTCTCATCTGATGATGTGTTAAAATTTACAGTTTGCCTACCATCTTTATATAGAGATTTAATAGATTGAACGATATTATATGGAATTGATTGCAAATATAGGAAAGGAATTCCATAGCCTGAGGACTCAACATCATCCCAATAAAATATATCCTCATCAAGTGGTAAAGTTTCATCCAGTAATAGATCAGTAATTTTCTTATAAACACCAAGAGCAATATATCCGGTAATAATTGTCTCAAACTCCTGAAGTCTTGAAAGTAATTTTTTTTCAACTGGTGAGATCGTTGTAGGACCAGCACTAATAGCAATTGTATTCATCATTAAGTCCGAAATAGCGTTCAGAGAAGTGTGGATCACATCAGTACTAAGTCCTTTTTTGTCAAGCTTGAAACTGCTTGATAAGTCATTATGAAGGGATTTTGCAAAAGCAATTTTATTAACCAATAATTTTGTTTGATCTGATTGAGATTGTAAATTGAAAAAACCTTCATCAGCAGTCAAACATGATAAATCAGATAAAATTCCAGTTGCAATTGAATCCAAAGTGGATATATTCTCTTTAACTCTGAAATAAATAATCCCACTCTTCATTATAAACGCAACCTTTCAAATTTACAGTATGAAGTTAACACAAAAACAAAAATGAGCTTTGAAGATCCGGGTAAGTCTGCATGTTATATGCAGTATATCTATAAAATAGTCCACTTTTGGACACTTTCTGCGCATAATTTATCTTTTGGGACAGATGACAACAAACATTTCCAGATGTAGTGAAAAGCATCTGTATGATGACGCTTTTGGGAAATATGCGGCTGAATGGAGTGACCGGAGTACGGATGTTATTACGAAAACAATGAAAACATTCGAAATATTATTTATTGATCAATTGCTTGCTTTTTTCTTCTCTCCACTTTTATAAACCACTTTTTAATCCTTTTAAACTTACTTTAATACTTATTAAATTGCAACAATGGTATTCAATCTGCCCGATGTTATCCTCAGAGGTATCCTTTTTCTATTCCTAATCATCGTTTTGGGTTTAACTGGTAACTTACGTGCTACTCAAGACAAAACAAATTCTCAGATCAATTTTAGGTAAGAGATTTCATATGAAATCTATGATTTACATTGGAAATGTGTAACTAATCTTTTATTTAGTATCTTTGCCGCTGTTTTTGGTCTAGTGTTGGGAGTTTTCTATCAAGCTATCTCTTGGGTATTTGAATTCTTTGGAATCCCAATCATTTTAGCATTTCTTGATTTCTTCAATGCTGTATTCACCTTCGCTGCTGCCACTTCAATCGCTGCAAATATCCATGCCCATTCTTGCAACAACCAACAATTCTTGGATAATAATTCAATTTCACAGGGTTCTGAGGACAGATGCCGAAAAGCCCAAGCTAGTACGGCCTTCTTGTACTTCGCCTTCTTCATATTCCTTGCCACTACTGTTCTCTCAGTCTTAGGTCTTCTTAAAAATGGTTCCTTTGGAATTGCCCCCCGTCGTACCGCAAAACCCGGCGTTCCTACTTTAGGTGCTTAAGGGTGGGTCGCGAATCTATGTATACTAATCCGTGACCTATTGCATACCACTGGTACCTTATAAATAAGATTGGACTTCATTTAATAGATCTTGATTTGAATTTGAAACAAATCTCAATAAACAACCGCACATACAAGAGCCATTATAATAATGTCAAAAATAAAGAAGCATGAAGTTACTTCTATTGCTATAATTCTCTAATTTTCTACCTTTTGATTGCTTGCTTTATAAATTTATTGTTATCACGTGTATTAAATCTTTCTTGAAAATCAACTTTAAACGACAATATTTTTCTTCAATTTTGTTTTTTTTATATATTAAACCCTCTTCAAGATTTTATAAATCTATACCTTAATAACCCTTAATCATTACTTTTGATTATTATTATACTATAGCTATAGACTGTTTTTTGGCTTTTTCCTTACACTCCTCCACCTTTAGTAGCAATTAAATATGACGTTTATATTATGGATACATATTAATTAATGTTTGCTTTTTAATTTATATATTTGATTTGTAATAACCATATATATACTATGTTATTGTCTAATCTAAATTGATTTACTGTAACATTAACATACAAGAGAGTTTTATTAAGAACATCGATATATATTTGATATTTATAGGAACAGTACAATCCATTTATTGTTCTATATACAGTTAATAGTATTTTTAAAATTTATGTATGATGTATCACATTTATCTTCCAATGTTTAACAATAATGAATTGCTACTTCCAGCACCCTGTCCACCAGCGGCAGCACCAGAAGGTAAGTAAGTAACGTTAGGAGAAGAAGCTAAAGTGGAAGCAATTTCCTTAGAAGCCTCAATTCTTCTAATCAATAACAAACCATCACCATTCTTATCCAAAGCTTTTGAAATGTGTTCAGCGGCTTCAGCTTCACCTTCTGCTCTAATAACAGAAGCTTGTCGTTCTTGTTCGGCTTTTTCAACAATGAATTTGGCTCTTTCAGCATCTTGTTGTGCTATTTGCTTTTGTTCAATAGCTTTAGTAAAGTCACGGCCGAAGGTCATATGAGTGATGGAAACATCTTCTAACATGATACCGAATTCTTGGGCACGTTTACTCAATTCATCTCTGATTCTACCAGAAACAATTTCTCTTTGAGTAATTAATTCGGAAGCATTAAATTGTGCAACAACAGATTTTAAGATTTCATTACCGATAGATGGCAAAACACGTTCATCATAATCAAGACCAAGATTTTGATAAATTTGTGGCAAATTACCAATATTAGGTCTATGAAGAATACGTAAAGTCAATGAAATACTTTGTAAATCCTTACTTGGAGTATTTGTTGGAATAATTCTAGGCTAATCATTGTTGTTTAGATTAACGTTAGCAGCTACTCATTTTTTCTAGATCCGAAAATTATGTGATCATACCTTTGTTCTAACATCATATATAACAGCCTTTTGCAACCATGGAATAAGAAAATGGGTTCCTTCACCAACTACAGTTTGTCTAACACCTGAGAAACGATCGAAAATAACAGCTCTTGAACCACCTTTAACATCATATAATGAGTAGTCAGCTACTAACAGACCTGTTAGTAGAGTAGCACCCAAGAATCCTATAGTATCAATGACGAGGGGTTAGATTAATCTATTTAATAGTGATGATTGTATCAATTAACTTACTGCCAACGCTATTTGCTGCCATCTTTACTTTATACTTGATTATAAGATCTGATCAATTTAGAGGAGGTGAGTGAAGTGATGATTGGTGTAATAGGCTGAACGCGTGTACATGTCAGCACGGAAGCAGAGCAGCTCAGATTTAACCAACAAGAATAACAATAGCACTTGAAATCTTCTGATTTCTATTTTGAATACTTATAGATGATGATAAATGATGATAAACGACCATAATACTATCTACAAATAATTATTATAATGATGAATAACTTCCTATTATGATTAGACTGATTTAAAAATCTTTAAGAATTGATAAACAGACGATGTGTTCTTTTAGTTCATAAATGTGTTGAGTTTATCATCTTAATTAATTTCATCGTCTATTATATCAACATGTGGAAAATTTATTAAATTTGAATATATAGAAAACAATATACCGAATGCTCAGCTTTAAATAATTCAAACACAAATTCAAATTTAAAAGACAATAATTTCGAAAAATAACGATTTAATTAATAAACTTCAGCAATTATGGAGAAATATCTTAAATACTTATATCGAAGAATCTTCACCACTTGAATTAAGTCTTCCTTGGGATTTTTTTTTCTTTGAGATATCAAACAATCGCTATTCATACATAAGGCATCTTAGTTAAAACTATAAATAGATAACTTAGTAACTTGCTCTTTAAGTTTCAATAAACTTATACATTTATAAGTATAGTTCGGTTGCTGTTTCCAACTTTGGAAATATAAAGACGATTAAATATCTTCTATTTTCAAAGTCTTTTGATCTATTCTTTCGTGTGTCAGTATCTGTAAAAGAGAAAGTACTGCAAAGTAGTCACCTGCCTCATGTGTCAATATAACTCTGTTGCCAAGTTAACTCATCTACACTCACAATCAATATATCCATTTATAACATCCACACCATCAGCAACCCTCATTAAACTTATTCCCCTACTTTATTTTCTTATATTCGTACTTGCATTCATGAAAACTACTGCTGCTTCTAAACGTCTTATGAAAGAGCTGGCGGCTTATAATAATAATGACGAACCAGATGAAGACACAAACATTCTGTCCCTAGAGGCTGACGATGAGGATCTGTTCAAATGGAACGCCGTTGTCAAAGGCTTAAAAGGAACCCCTTACGATGGTGAGTTGATACTTGATCTAATAGTTAAAATTTAATGCTAACAGGATGAATTTAATAGAGGGGCGATGGAAAGTAGAGATTAATATTCCACAAACTTATCCGCTACAACCACCAACAATGAAATTTTTGACGCCTATATGTCATCCAAATATTCACTTCAAAGTAAGTATCATCATAATAATATGACCGTTTTTCTCTAACATTATGTTTTCTACTTTGTAGACCGGAGAAGTATGTCTGGACATTCTAAAAGATCAATGGTCACCAGCTTGGACAATAACATCATCACTCATGGCAGTTATATCATTATTTTCTTCTCCAGAGCCAAAC
This sequence comes from Alloascoidea hylecoeti, assembly GCA_001600815.1. NCBI lineage: Eukaryota > Fungi > Ascomycota > Alloascoideomycetes > Alloascoideales > Alloascoideaceae > Alloascoidea > Alloascoidea hylecoeti. The sequence goes on from BCKZ01000001.1 coordinate 860,040, forward strand.
AGTCCTCTTAATATAGATATTGCAAATTTAATTCGATGTGGCGACTCGAGCGCTTCAAATGGTTTAATTAAGTACTACAAAACTCGGTATGCCATGAAAAAGTTATAAATAATTCTTATTCAACTATTAAAGAATCAATTAATTCTCTCATAGGTCATATCTTATAGATCTTATATACATTATTCAATCTTGTCTATATAAATAATTTACTATATAGAACTATTAAACTAAGTAATCGACATCAAAATCATTATGTGTACGGGTACATTGTCAAAAATAAATAGAATAGTAGATTGTCAAAAAACGGTTATCTTCACTAATTATAATCACCATATTTGTGTCTCCTCAAATAAATCAACCCTTCCTTTGCAGTCAGATAAATATTCGGCTGTGTAATCTCTAATTGAATCAGAGAATACATCAGGACCACATGTTACAATACCAACAGATCCTGCACTGATCTTAAATTCCTCTCTAATAATTGTCTCAATATCTGGTCTTCCCTTTTTCAGCGTTATGAAGGGGAATCTTTCTCCAACAGTCCTCCAGAGATCTGTGGATCCATCTGCTGAATCTGAATCTGAACCATCTTTATCGGAACCCTTTACTACTACGGCCTTTTTGTCATTATCGTTCTTTTCATCAATTGAGTCATCATTAAAAGAAATATGGCCAAGGTGATCTTCATCTCCTTTAGTGATATATATATTTGTTTCGATCTTATTGTTATTCAATTTTTCTAGGTCTTTATAGATCCATTCAAATGATGCAAAATATCGAATAACCCAAGTAAATACAACTCGCTGGTTTCCAACTTGCCTTCTTCCTAAATTCTCAGCATTGCAAATTCCAGTTGGAATACCATGTCCTGCACAAAATATTAAAGCGGTGTCGTATTTATCAAGTGGTGCTCTTGAACCATAAGGCCCTTCTATTAGTGTGTGAATTGTAGCAGAGTGATTTGGTTGTTTAGACAAAAATTTACCAACCTTTGCAGTTAATCCATCTTTCATCTTAAACACAATAACAATATCTCTGTCATCTTTATCATATGCTGACAGAATCGTAAATGGATGAGATTGCCAAAAACAGTCCCATCGCATAACATAAAGGTACACAAATGACCCGGGAACTGGTCTCCATGTAGCTGGTCTTTTAACCATCAGCCTAATAGTTTGTTCCTTCTCATAAAGTTGGTATGTCCCTTTGGTAGAAGCACCAAACCATAATACTCTTAAAATCCTGACAAAATGATCAAAACACCAGATTGCAATAGATGCATATAGATATTCCATCCAACCAATATCACGACAGTGATACCAACAAGCAAACATAAATAAGGCAGCTAAAATAACATGAATTACTTTAAATACCTCATAGCACTTAGCACGGAAAATATAAAGAGCTTGGAACATCAATAATCCAGCAAGAACCATGGCAACTATACCATATCTGAAATACTCTCTTTGAGCAGCTCTGGCATATGAATGACTTTCAAGAGTCATCATTGTGTAACAGATAGAATGAATGAAAGCTTCAAGAGCCATACCACGACCTATCCATTTGTGGAATACGATAAACGATTCATATTTAAATCCAGTGAGCCACAGCATGAAATTGTTTCGTCCTGCAAAGAGGAATAGAGCCGGTAAATGCAAAAAGCAAATAACCCCACTCCTATCAGCCAAATATTTTTCTGCTTGCCGTCTTGTAGTTGTGTAGAAATAATTTGGCAAGAAAATATCGTAGCTACTGCCAGTTAATGCGATAAACATGATCAAATAACCGATCAAAACTATGGTGTGCCCTCTGATTGGCACTAACATTAAATACTTCAAAGGGCCAATATGTCTCCTTCTTCCTGTAGCAGGAAGAGTTATATGTTTTCTGAAAAAGTTGAGATATTTCCCTTGACACTTCATTACAACACTAGGAACTGCTTTTCTAAAGAAATTTATAATTGATGCAATAACAATAACCAAACACCAATAACTCATTATCCCTCCACCATAAAAGTCATTCAGGTCAACTTGATGATAAAAGGTTTTATAAGAAATAGCAATAAGCGCTTCTGTTTCATTAGTAACTAAAACAGGTGAATAATGCGCAACAGTTGAATTGAAGGTTGAATTGGAAGCGTCAATAAGATAGTTTGTTGCATTTTTGTAAGATGAACTCAGGTCATCGAGGGTAAGATTGATGCTATAGAGTGGACAATTTTCTAAGGCTAATTCATAAGCAATAGATATATCGGTTGTCTTTTTAGCATATTTATTAGCACAAGTAACATATGTACCAAGTGCTGGATCTGAAGAGCAAATGCAAGCCCAAGAAGTAGTATTAACATCACAATCAAATGTAATGTCAGTGGTAGCAGCAGAACAAGCTAAACCAAGAATGTCACCATCATTATAGTTATATGTACTTGTTACTGGTTCTGTGAATAGTAACAATGTCACTGAAACCAAGGTAACAAAGCAATGCTTCATAAGATATTCATATAGCTTCATATCTATTTAAAATGGAGTTAATTTTAAATTGAATGAGATTGAAATGGAAATTTTTCATATTCAACAGTAGATATATTTGTCATTTATATATTAGAAAGCTTTCAATATCCGTTCGGGAGATATTGCGTAAGCATTAAATTCCGGTTCATCTTTGAATTAAAATCAATTGCAAAGATGTGAGTATGATAATCATATGGTATGTTTCACTTAATTATATTTTTATTCTTCTGGCAAGTTACATGATTGCAATACTAATATAATGTTTGATTAGAATGTAGCGAGATGACTGATGGAATATTCATAACAATATTTTTTAAAAAATTTCATAATTGCAAGATGGTTGCATGTAAGGTTTCAGATAATTATTTATAAAGCTTTATACCAATATGGCAACCTGAATTGAATTTTTGCATTTGGAGTCCAAATGTATATACTATATACGTACGGCATTAATATCATTAGTATGAATTAAAATATGAGCTGATGAAGAACAATCATGCTGGAAGCTTAAGTATACCCAATATTACCCGTGATAAAAACAGAAGGCCATGGACTTTAATCTAGATTTAAGATTATCTTTCCACAATTTTATATTTTCTATGCATACTCATATTTAGTACAAATGGAAATTTGCTATATTACAACCTATAATATTAACTATAGCTATAGAGAGGTTGAGTTAAGTACTAATCCTAGTCGATTCCTTTATATGATCCGTTAATGTGGTTGTTAACGTTGTAATTGGAGAGATGGAAATAATAGTACTTAAGCTCGAATCCTGATCCTGTAATTAAATACTTATGTACTTATATATGGATTTATCATTTCTAAGTTCTAATTAACATAAATATATCAATTGCAAAAACATATTCATATTTTATAATAAAACTGTCACAAGTGTTACCGATATAGCTACTGCAGCTGTATAAAGCTGTTGTATACACTTACATATTTGTATTACCATAGCTATGATTAGTTACTAGTATACAATAAAGATCATCAGCATTTTTACCAAAATAGTAATTATCAAGTTAACTAGATCTTTAGCTACATCACAGTTGAGAAATAGAATTATTTTATTTACTCCGATGGTATCTGTTCCACAATTGCAATAATTATATAAAGCTTTATAAAGGTATGTAAGTATTATCATACTCTCTAAATCTCACATATTGCAGATTTTAATGCGTAATTATAAGTTATGTCAAAAAAAAAGAAAAATAATCAAAAAAGTCAAGAGCTTAATTATAATTTAGTTGGGGGGAAAATATAGCAAGAATCTGTAAGATAATATAATCAATCGAATTCTATGTAGTAGGAAATAAAACCTCACCATTGCAAACACACGCATGATGTTTAATTTCCCCGTATCTTCCTTGCAACTAATCAACTCTATTGTATTTAATAGCATTATAGCAGTTCTAAATATCTGCGTTGCGAAATCCCGTATGTAGTGCCAGGTACCGATCGACGGCGGTTATCAAACAACAAATGTAAATATTTTTAGTCGTAAGACTAATATTGATAAACGTAAATATATATATATTCACAAAGCTTGACGTACTGCCTGAAAATATCCCACGATCACGACTGTCAAATTCATATATTCATTCATAAATTTGATATAGTTAATTGTTTATGCATTGCCAACTTGCCAAGCACCTTTAAATTATAAATACTTTTGCCAAGAGATCGGGCTCATATAATAATTCGTAGAAATAAAACACCCTTGCATAAGTAAAGTTGCCTTGATACTACAGAGATATAAATCATACATTATTAGACATATATTTATGGTGTGATTTAAGAGTTAGGGTATTTTCGGATGCTAGTCTCCAATTAAATGTCAGACTTTTGATTTACCAACCAATCATTCAATTTACTAATACTAATTACAAGTTTAATCATAAGGATATATGTGATTGTTAAAACACACCCCTAATTATCCCTCTCTAAACTCCCCTAGTTTAAGCATATTCATAATCTTATCTCAAATTCACCGCTCAAACCCAACATTGATTTTTAAAATCATTTGGAAATATAATTTTGAGTTTTTCTTGGATCTCAGCACAATTCATACAAACCTCCCATGTATTAACTGCAGTTGGTACGTGCTATTAATTATAAATATGGTCGAATTTAATCTAGATGATCTTTGAAAAAATTATTATAGTTATGCATAGATTGATCGGATAGATCAGATGGATTAGATTTCAATCTTGATCGATCAGATAATTAATTTCAATGCAGTTGCCTATATTTTAATATAAAATTCTTTACTTGACAACGTTAACAAAATTAAGAATAATTAAATAAGATTGGTTAAATGAGGGAACTTTTCAGCCATGATATTATGGGCACATGACTACCTACAGCTATATTCATATATTTTTATATACAGTGTCTTATATGTATGGATTTACTGTAAAAGAAAGAACCATTTTTATTAAGATTAAGAATAACATTAGCAAATATAATTATTAGTTACAAAATGTATTGGACACTTAGACTTGAATAATATTAAATAATTCCACTTACATTGCAATTGAGGAGCTTAAAGCTGATGGTAGTTGTATATTAATGTATAATGCTGAACATCTCATTATAAGCCGCCGCAATCAATTAAGTTATATATTATATGGAATCCCTAAATTTTTCACCTTTTGGTTACTCACTGAAAAATTTCAGTGAGTTACAAAGTTCTAATTACCATTTTCAAACTATTTCTGGTTCTTATAATATATTCTAAATTTTAAGGGCTCGGATTCACTACAAACTTCAAAGAAGGATCACTTATGGAATGTCCATGATCTATTGCAATGAATTTAATTAGATAACCAAAAAATCATAAGTTTATTGTTATCCTGTATATGTCAATTAAATATAAAACCAGATACATATGGCTCTGGCTTACATTTAAATATTTAGTGAACACTGAACACCGCGACCGGTCCAATATGCATGTGTGTCTTATAACTAAGATATGGTATGATAATAGTTTATTTACAATTATAGAATTTATAGTTATAAACTTAATTATCTTGAGAGTTGCAGCGAATATTAAACAGTAGATAGTCAAGTCTGACAGGGTGTGTTGGCCCACCACAATTACTTCACTCAGCAACACCTAAACCTCTTGATAAATTTTATTTTTAAATATCTCATCGAAACCTTATCAATATAACTAACTTGGCTGAGTACAGAACAAAAGCAGCATCTTATCCATTTAGTCGGAGCCGGTAATACGGTACTAATACCTATCCTGAAGCTGCTAGGATAGTTGGTGTTAACCGTAGTAATGCGAAACGCCTCTGACTTCATTAGAAAACCACCCATACTGTAGATCTATATATATAGAGTATACCAGACGAACAGGTAGAAACTCAATATTATCTTCGTGAGATCACAGGTGTCTAATAAGAAATTTACAACACAATCTGACGAAAAACACTCAAGATTTGGCTGCTCCGTAGAGATTCCAAGTAACCTCTGCAATAAAAAAGAGAACTTTAAATAACAACTTTACTTGGAAAAAATTGGGCAAGAAACTAATTCTAAAAGCAGGCCATGGAAAATGGAGGCCTGAATTTTCCAAGAATCATATTAATTGGACAGTAGATGATTGGAAACGTATGATATTTCTAGATGAATCCTCTGTGTCAAAAACTGTCGTATCACCCATTATGTTTCTGAAAAATAATCTGTCAAACTCAAAATAAAAGTGGAAGCTCTAACCAAAATGTCTGAAGCGTAGAAAACACAATGATCAATAACTTAATCAAAAATAACGACTTCTCTGGAACGTGTCTACCATATCGCTACTCTTATGTTTCTTAGCTGGAATGATAACTTGTTATAAGTTATAGATTTCTATTGTATAGACTAAAATTGCCGAATTCTTTATTATAAAATGTAGTGATTGGCTAGAACTACGCTTCATATTTTATACATGTATAAACGATATATTCCGTAAGTTCTGTATGCTTTCTTCCGGGGTTCGCCCATACGACTCGTCAGCTGCAAAGTGATGGGATCAGCTAGATCAATCCCTTTTTAATCGACAGGGCATATCAATGTCAAAGCGACTAAAACTACATGTGTGAACCAAAAGGAGAGCGTGTTAAGTACTAGAATTATCTCCAGTGATTTTTATAATATATGTTGGATATATTACACTCTTAGAACAGTTCACTAAAGGGTCGATTGGCTTTTTGGCGCAACTGGGAGAACAGGCACTTTGAACTTTAACATGGTAGCGGCGCTGGTATTGCAAGCACATCTAGTGTAGGTGCGGCAATTTCAACAGAAACGATCCGAGCTTTGCCCAAATTAGTGATGGGAAAGAACAACGCATCCTTTGAACGATGGGATTATGCTGTAACGTCGACCTTACGGAGATATGGTCTGGCTAAATATATCTCGGTGACAGAAGGAGCAGCTTTTTATGAGGATAATGGAAAGCTAAAGAAAACACTCGGAAAGAGAAGTTCTAGAGCATGACAATGTGATGACTATTTTGCTGGGATCAACAGCGGTCGATCTACAGGTCTACATTGATGTTAGAAAAGGTGCTTTAACAAGTTATGTGAACTTGAAGAAGGTATTTCACTACCAAAAGTCGGTACCTATTTTGTTAAGAGAGATCACCAGTTTAAGATTTGATGGTGATGAGACTGTTATGGAATTTGTGACTAAATTTCAACAATATTTGCGAGATCTTGAGAGTGGCGGATTAGAAATGAGCGATGAGATTGCTGATTCACTCTTATTAAGTACATTATCAGGTCCTTATGAAAGAATCACCGATGATCTGATTAACAATAATAATGGTAAGGATTATTCAGATATCCTAAATAGAATGTTAAATATTGAAGAGTCTATAAAAGATAAAGATACAGTTGTTATTGGAAAGGTCAATACACAACGTAATGAAAATTCAAATCGTGGTGGTTATAGAAATAATAATAATCGTGGTGGTTATAAAAATAATAATTACAGGGGTAATTATAACCAAAGAAGAGAACCACGAAAATGCTATAAATGCAATTCTTTAGACCATATTTATCGGAATTGCCCTATTAAGAAGGCACAGGATGAAGCTAATAGAAAATCTAAAGAGAACACCAAGAGTGAAACAGATTATAAAGATACTGAAAGTATTTTTATGGCTACAACTGGAAATAATTCAAAGGATGATATGATTTTGGATTCAGGAGCCGGTTTTGGAATAATGAATAATAACATATATATTCATGAATTTACTGAAGATTTAGCAGATTTACCAATAATCACATCCATTGCTGGTGAAGTATTGAAGATTCATGGCCAAGGTAAGATGAAATTGTTATTAGGAGAACAATACGTCTTTATAAGATGTGTTTTGGTTAAGAATAGCCCCAACGTCATCCCTACTAGAGAACTTCATAAGTTAGGTTTCTATATTAGGGAAAATAAGAAACAAGATTGGCTTGTTTATGAAGATGAAGTGAAGCCCGTCGCTCGCATTTATCGACGTGATGGTAATCAGTGTATTCATGATTCTAGAGTCATAAAGAATTTAAATATTGAAAAGAAAATCAATTATGTTCATTCTAAATATGCACATATAGGAAAATCACTATTACTCCATAAGAATTCAATGTTGTCAGAGAAGGAAAAAGAAGAATTAAGAAAAGAAGAGGATTGTTTAAGTTGTGCCGTTGGTAAAACACAGAGACAATCAATGGTATCTAAAAATGATAGATATTTAGATGATTYGGAAATTTACGCTGACATAGCTGGTYCTTTTAATGTATCAAAAGATGGTGCTAGATACTTACTTCTTTTTAAAGATAGDAAAACTAAATGTGTTTTTCCATTCACAATTAGTCACAAGAAAAATATTGAAAAATATTTTATAATTCTATATGAATTCTTACTGAACCAAACAGGAAAGCGCATTAAGAAATTAATAAGTGATAATGGTAGAGAATTTTCAAATATGGCAGTTACCGAAGCGCTCCAATTGAGAGGTGTCCACCAAATATTTGGATCTGTTGAATCTCCTCAAAGTCAGGGTTCTGTTGAGAAGGAGAATCATGTGGTTTTGAATTTGGTCAGGTCCATTTYACACGATTCTAACCTCGGTGATAGATTTTGGGATCTAGCTGCAAAATATGCAATTGTGACTCGCAATATCATTTTGGGTAAATTTAATCAATTGGGAATTAATTGTGTTAGCAACATCAAACATATCCATAAATTTGGTTCACGGGTAGTATTTCGGAGACCTCAACAAGAAGTGAAATCAAAATTACATATGAGAGGTGAATTGGGAACTTATGTTGGATTAAAACATTGGGTGGCATTGATAATGGATGACAATGGCAGGTTGTTCCACAC